>WAAD01019687.1:13698-105940 GCA_013389945.1 Fregata magnificens
GGCGGCGGGGCAGCGGGGCGGCCGGAGTTTCAGCCGCCTGACGGAGCCGGTGCTCTCGGCTGGTGAGTTTTCACCGGGCCGGCGCGGTGGGGGGAGGAAGGCGGCCCGGGCAGCCCTGCCTGCCCCGGGGTGCTCCCTCCCTGCGCCTCCCGGCAGTGATTAATCGCGGGGACGGGGGAGAAAGTGGGCATCCACCTCGTGTGCTGCAGCCGGGCGAGCGCTAGCCCGGCGCCCAGAGCCTGCAGTTGCTGCTTCCGGGGGGGCTGTGTCAGTGTTCGCATTGCAAACCTCTGTTTTCTTAGGTCTCTGAACTTGGCCGTGATGTGCCCTGGTCTAAAACTTGTCGGGCGAGGTCTCGGCTTCAAGGCACCGCTATTTGTCCTTTCGGTTATTTAAACAACGCTAGTTGAGCGAAGTGCTACGGTTGTTTAAAAAAAAAAAAAAAACCAAAAAGGGATGAAAAGCAGAAGTGTGTAGGGATCGGAATGATGGTTCGTGCTTCGGTATCTCTGAAAAGGCTCGTGTTTGAAAAATATATCTTAAGGAACAGTTATTTTACCTTACGGCGAGAAGGCAGTGTTGGTATTGGGAGAGAAAAAAATGATACCTGAGAATTTCGTTTGGAACTCAGTTTGCTGCACACGTGCAGTTAACGCTTTTTCTGAGGATTTTCAGCATGTGGACTGATGCATGTTGCCATGTGCCTAGCAAAATTCCTTCTGCTCTGCAATCACTGGCAACGTATGCCCACATGCACGAAATCAAGGTGTGCTCCATACCGTTCTCAACAGCAGCGGCATTAATGAGGAAAGCTACGGTGTCCATTGTGGCAGGATTACTGACATAACGTATCGTAGTGATTCCTTAAAGAACATTTTAACTTACTCCGCTAATGAGGCACAAACTAGTGTTGAAGTAGACCCTGGCATGACAGTAACTTCTCATTTGAATATGCATTAAGAACCAATTTGTGTCATCTTCTGTATATGCCAAAATATAAAATATAAAAATCTGCTAAAACAAAACCTCGGTGGAAGGTTGTCGCGTGATAATGGGGACATTTTTTCCTGAATAAATATGAATACAAATTGTAAGTATTCATGTAAAGTTGATACTTGTTTGCCAAGTACGAAACCTTGATCCTACGGTGTGTAATTACCATAACAAGTTAAAACTCCATTCTGATGGCATCCTAAAAATTTCACTGATACTCTGAAAAGAATGGAGAGTAAGTGATTTTAGCTGATGAATTTTGGTTTGGCGACACTTGTGCGCTAAGAGGTCTCTTCTTTTTAATACGTGTATGTAACTCATACAAGCTGTGGTATTGCAGTGGCTCGCAGACCCTCCTAACCTTACACACCTGAGAAGTTCCGTTTCAAGGATTTGTGCAAATGGTTGACAGATGAGAATTGCAGGAGCTCGCTGATGTATTCAGAGTAAGCTCTGCTTTCTGTAATATAATATTGGTGAACTCCTCTTTTTTTGGTTTTTTTTTTTTTTTTTCTTCTCCCCAGAGAAAGGAGATGTGATAGTCAGGAAGAGATAAATTTATCCAGTAAGAAGGCAAATTAAAATATACTATACATATTCATTCTATTTAGAAAGCATTTAAATGCAGTACCCCAAAATGAATTTTAAAAGCCGAGGGCTTGATGCTTTTTCTCTTAGCATTTTTCTTTGGGGAGCGGGGGGGTTGGAGCGGCGAATGACACCTTTAACTAGAAGTGGGCACATGGAGTTAAAAAGGAAGGGTAGAAAATGTGAAAATTAGGAACAGAGCTGTCAGTGAAGCTGCTATCAAAGAAGGCTGCACTGAACTAAGAAACTAAAGCAGATCGGCTCTAGGTAAGAGTTTTGCTACTGAGGAACTTGAGGAAGGAGCTATGACCCAGGTCAGTCGTGATTTGACTTAGATTCCAAGAGCAAGACATTTTAATGTCGGAGGAATCAGAATTCCATGTTGGAAATGCTTAATTTAATTTATTTCCAGCAATCAGAAGGGTGCAGATTTTGCTTTGTTCTAACATTGAACAACTGGCATTTTGGTGAGGATCTTTGTATTTATTTGTTAAATGTTGGTGATTGATAGGCATAATGAATAATATTCTTCTGAAATAGTAAACTTCCACCTTGCTTTGAGCAGACTGAGAAACTGCCAAGCCTTGGACTTAAGCTCTCTTGGCTCTCGGTCCTGAGAGACCTACTCTGCATGCAGACTGGAAGTTAAAGCAGAAATGAGAGTGAATGGTATCCTTCTGGGTCCAGTCTTACTCATTTGCCAAATACCAAGCATGACTATATTACATTTATAAGACTGGACTTTTTTCCTGATGATCCTATTATCACAATGCTTTGCTTACTATGTGTTGAAAATTTATATTAGGCTTCCAAATCAACAATCAGTGTGATGAACTGGCCAGTTTTTACTCTGAGAGATATGATTTGGGATTGTTTTCACATTTGGGAACATGTTGGTTTATACCAGTTCACATTTTCAATGTTGTCTTCACAGTTATATGAGCTACAAGCTTATTTTTAAGAAGTCGCAGTCAAATTCTGGAGAATAACACCTTCAGAAAATTGTACCAGCCTGGCACCCTTCACAATCTGATGTAATTTTTCCATTTGTGTAGGCAATAACAGAGGGCTGCTTGTACCTGATCTTTTAGTCCATGTGCCAACTATGCCAGCTTGTCTACAAGACAGTAGTCTTGTTTCCAAGTATCAAAGAGTTATGCTTTAGATAAACCTGGCTTTGACAAGGTAGTCAAGCTAGGGAAAGCATTTCGTTGTCATAGTTTGATTGCTCTCTCTATCCATAGTCTTTCTGTATTTTTTGCCTTTGAGGGGAAAAGCTTTGAAATGTGAGAATTTCGGTAGAGTGTTTGAGCGTGTTAAATCGAGTATTTTCAGCACTGAGATTCAAAGAAAGATGCAGGTCTTCACATACCTTATTCTCAGCAGTTTAGGTCTATACACTATCAGTCTGCTCACTTGTTTGAATTGGTCTCAGAAGTAGTCTTGGTTTACGGATTACATGCAAAGACAGTGGGACATTAGTTGGGAGAGTTTCAGTGGTCATATTGCTTTTGACATGGGGTTGTATACTGCTCAGTAGTCTGGGAGAAGAAGAGGAGATACCTGGTGTTGGGGTTTTTTTCCCTGCCTTTCTGTTTACATACTCTGGAGCAATAGAATTTTTCTAAAGGTCCTTCAGTCAACTAGGAAACGTTTCTTCCTCTCTCCAAAGATTCTTCATTTAAAAACCCCTCAAATTTGGGCTGAATTCACTCTCACAAGCTTGAGCACAGTGTTAAAGAAAGGAAAGGATCTTCTTGACATTGTCATCCACCAAGGAATTTCTCTGAAGTGAAGTGTCTTGCAACGTTGCAAATGGCATTTGTGCCCAACTTCATGTTAGCTGCGGATAGCAAGCATTATGTCTAGCGTAAGGGAGCGATGATACTAGTGTTGAACAAACCTTAACCAAAGGAAAATCATCAGAGAGATAGCCTTTCTTCCTTGGTAAAAGAATAGTGATTCTGGGTTGAGAAGTGCTGGCAAACCTCCTGGAGACTATCTCTGTCCTTGGATCACAGAGTGGAACAGGTTCTTCTTGTCATGGAAATGTTCAAGTACAAAGGAGAAAATCCAGGACCATCTCTGGTCCTCCTCCATTCCTTACTGCCTTCAACCTTCTGCTAGTGGGGGTTTTTCTAACTCAGTTGGCTGAGGAACCTCTTGGAGAGTTTTTCCAGTGCCTTTCTTAAAGACAAATGATATTTGCATAGTCCTTGCTTGGCCCATTCCTGTGGGGTTGGATAATATCTTTGTGATACCTCTAGCGAAATCACAAGAACATACAGGCTGCTGTGTTATCAGTGTAATGATGATACCCAGCATTTGTCTCTCTTCTGTTAGGATTCAAATCCCAATATATCCATGCACTGAGAACTGAGATTGGGTTCAAGTCAAATGGCTGAAACACAGCTTGATCAAGAGACGAGGTGATGAGCAAGGGCAGCATATCTGAGGATCTTCTAAAGTCTCTGGCTGTTCTATCACTTGATGGCACTTGCTCAACATTATGAAGCAGTCTTCAACGCCGGGATGTATTTGCTCTGCGGATGGTTAAGATTTGTACTTTTTTTCCCCCTTGTAAATATTCATATCTTGACTTGTTTCCAAGGCTTCCATGATCCCTTGCTAAACTACCAAAAAGAAGGGCAGTTTTCCTTTGGGTAAACCAATTCAAAATTCCAGCTGGTCCAGAACTAAGTAATTGTAATCATCCTTTTTCTTCTAAATGTACGACACATGCTATATGCTTACTAGCAGTGCCCGAAATAAGTGTCTGGTGGGGAAAAAAGGCCTTAGGAAGCTTGAGATGGAAGTTCTTTCTCCCAGGCCTTTGCCTTTGGAGTTTGCTCTTTCTCAAAACATGGAACTGGGATGTGTTAAGGAAAGATGTCTCTCTTTGCTTATGGTTTTCCAGCTTTTTGATATAGGAAATCCAAGGTGATTTGTATGAGGTTTGTTAAATGTAATTGGTTTGTTCTTCATTCTGTCCCTGGTTCCTGCAGTCAGCAAACATCCAAAGAGGTTTTTCTGTTTAGAATATTTTAAGTTCTGATGCTGTAAAAAGGGTACATTTAATAGTAGCCGCAGTAAGAGCAGATGAAGTCAGCAGGGAGTTTTGCCTGTTTGACAGCAGATTTTAGCCCATTGTTTAATTTCTGAAGTACTTTTTTTCCAGGAAGTCCTTCTCTACAGTGGGGAATAAACGTTTAGTTTTTCAGCACATTTAAACATGGTGAAACATGAAGGTGATAAACACTCGTTTTGCTTGTCTGACTGTGGGTGATCATCTAAACTCTTCATTTGGTTGACTGGTCCTCCAGACTGCAGTGTGGAGATCTGTGAGTCAGACCCTCAACACTTCTGGGTATTTGCATGTATGCCGCCTTGGCTGGTTCTGTACGCTTTGAAGTAAAGCTTTTGCAAAGATGTCAGTGAGAATATATATCTCTTTTACCAAGGGCATACTGAAGATAATTTCTTTCTTCTTCGTGTGTCTGTTCAGTGAAGAACACTATTACCCATAGTATCTTTTTATTTCTAAGTATTGTGAATGACGGTAAAAGCCACTGGTAAATTGGTAAGTCACGAAAAAGGTTGGATGTAATTACTCCTAATATAGCAAAAAGCAAAGTCAGTTCCAGTGTTCATCAAGATTTATTATATAATACTAGAATGTGTGTGTATACGTGTATAATAGGAATAACTTTAATTATAAAAGTTTTACTGCTGTAATGCGTGATCATCTGACTGTTTTTAGGCTTCGTCTTGCCCCGTTGAAATTCGTATTAAGGCTGTCATCATTTTAAATAGTGCTTGTAGAAATAATCTAGCAACTTCTTACTGTTTTATAAAGTCTTAGATAATGTCACTTATTGCATAACTAAATACGCTGGGTAAATGTCAGTTTGCAAATAGTTAAAATACTCAAAATTTAAGCTAACTGAAAACTGTCTAATTACCTCCTCCAGGATCCCGTAATCAAAGAGCTGTTATACCATTGTCATGCTTTGTTAATGCTTTTATTTTCCAGGTATGTTTTCAGAGGTAATTCTAAAATCTAGGAAAAGTGTTACTTTGTTCATAGTGGAGTCACCTAGAAAGCTCATTATTAATGAGTACCCAATTGGTTTGTGAAACGCCTGCATTGTTGTTATATGATAAAAATACATAGAACTTCAACATTCTGTACTAATATTTATAAACAACCACAGAGGTAAGTGGATATTGGAGTGAATTGTCACAGAAAAATACTTTAGCAAAACCTAAGGGAAGTATTGTATGACTCATTTGTATTTTTACTGAAGCCATTACAAAACTGAATGCAAGTTATTATTTTTCTTTAAAATCTGAATGTGGTAGTGTTCCTGCTCTTAGAACTAGGAAGAAACAAGAATTCAAGGATTTTCATAGACCTTTGTGAGTACTTCTCAATCCTAATCCATGTTATGCCCAGCTCGGGTATCTCAGAAGCAAAGATTGGCTCTACAGAAGGCACGTTATAGAAAGACTTCCAAACTTCATCTGAATTTAAAAACTCACAGTTAAAATACTAAGCTTAACAGGTGCCCACAGGTTTGAAAATCTGATGCACTAACCTTTCCTAGGGGTTTCCCCACTGCTTATTAATTTAATTGACTGTCCATGTCAGTTTCAAGTACTTGTGCAGAATGGCAATAAATCTTTTATATTGTCTGAATAGTGCAGAGTTGCATTTCTTTAAGCATGAAAGCATGGGAAGAGTACTAAATATTATGACTATCATTTTCGAGTTGGATTCTATTGATTCTAATTTTTGTTGTTTGAAATGGTATCTTTATGACCTGTTTGAGAGATTAACAGGCCCTTTGCCTTACCACAAGATACTGATTTTGGGGTCATCGTGGGGTGCCGTGACTTGAGTGCTTCCAAACCGCTGTCTGCACCCAACCATCTCCGCACGCCGCCAAACAGCTCCATACTTGTCCTTTAAATACTTTGTGAATGTGTTAGTCACGATCACAGTACAGTAATAACAAGTATTTATTTAGTGCTGTCCGCATCACGTTCATTTCATAAGCGTCCACCAACCAGCACAGGATAATCTTTGGGGCTGACGTGGATGAAACACGCTCTTCCCACCTCCAGCACTTGGCTGTGCCCATTCCTGCTCCCTCTCCAAGGCTTGCTGTCACCATTTTTGTTCTTGAGAGAGCAGTCTGGGACTAAGCGGTAGCTCTGCAGTGATGATATACACACAAGGGCAGGAGAAGAAAGCATCACGTACCCCAAGGGGTTGCACTCAGAGATTTTGAACAAGGTTCTCAGCTGGTGTAGATTGTCGTAGCACCATTGATTTCATTAACTGCACTGGCTGAAGATCGTGTCCGGCACACTTTGTCAGGAGTAATATTCCTGGATACTAGGAAGAAGGACAAACAGTAGAGTAAGTTCAGTTATAACTGCAGTGAAGCAGTATTTGGGCAGCTCCTGACAGGTAGGACATCTTCTGAAGGTAGTAAGCATCCCCCTATTGCTATCACTAGCACGAGAGCCCTCACACTGCTAGAAGCCCCATGGACTCTTGCTAAAGATGCCATCTTTTAATGTGATTTTATTTACTTCTTGATTCATTTGCATTGACCGATTAGTTGGCTAAAACTTCAGAGAAAATAAAATGTTGAACAGGAAAGCTCGAGACCAATATTTTCCATCTTTGTGGCCTAAAAGTTAGGCTCTAAACTTTATAATTCAATATGTGGTTTTCAAAGGGAAAGATGCCTTTAGAGGAAGCATTAGTATAGTAGATATTCTCTGTAAATGCTCAGTTGTGGAAATAGGAAACTAACGTTAGGCAATCCTAATCTGGAAAGCCTGGCTTTACGCTCTACGTGTTAAGCTTCCTTTTGAACTATATTTCATTAAATATGCCATGTTCTACTATATATACAAGCACGTGACCACCTTCTTAGGTTGAAAATTTTGTTGAAATCCTTTGGTCTTGATATTTAAGGATAGCACTGCAGAACTATACTTCTGTAATAAGAGTATCGGTAAAGTTCATTTAAAAATAAATGCAATTTAAAACATAAGCTAAAGAGCAAGTCATATCCCCCAAAATAGCATTTTTTCCTGTTGAAATAGTTGACTGCATTGAGATTGTATTTTCTTTGTTATTATGTATACCAAAGATCACTCCAGTCAACAGAAGGTTGGGAAGCTTCTTTATTTTTGAACAGTTTCCTAATTATTTTCACAAGTAAAGAAAGCTACCACTTCTGCTGACTCTTGGTGTGGTGCAGCATTGTACATGCATGGTACCTGAGGACTTGGGAATGCCCTGTAGCAGTCAGACCACACCAGCTGAAGACAGTAGCCTGGTCAGACTGGGAAGTGATTCCCCAGCTTGCTGCTCTTTGGTGTCCGAGGTTGGTAATCTATGCCGGGACTTTTGCAAGAGAAGAATCCCTTTTTATCTGCAGAGCATAGCATAGAATTTGTTCTAAAAAATGTCTTTCTTGCCTTATGGTATAAGAACTTCGACTTTGTGTAAGAAAATTTATTTTACAAAAGAAGTTTAGAACAGAAGTACTGTAAAAGAAACAATCTGAATTAGAAGCAGTGAATAAATACGGAACAGCGGTCATCTTTCCATGTTGTTCTTACATTGACATGCACCCTATTTTGAGTTATGTAACTTAAGTAATAGGATTGTTATTTGACCTTCATAATCTCATTATACCACTGGAGGTACAAATACTCATGTAAAATAAAATTTCTTCTTTTCTAACCAATCTTCACTTTTAGTTATCTGTATGTGATGATGATTTTATACTTTAATGCAAAACTGTTGATTCATGGAAGTAATCCTGTGTTCATGCGTTACACAGAAGCTATATCTGGTATTGTTGCTATTGCTAGGGGCTGATGTGTTACATTTTTATAAACCTTATTTTTAGACTATCGTATTTCAGCCACCACAACCTGTTCTGCTTAAAACCCTGTTATGTTGTTCCTGATACAGTGATGACATAACTAAGAGGGTGAGGGGGCCAGTTAAAAGCCAGTAACATCCCTGAACTATTACTTCATTTATTGGGAATGTATGAAATCCTTACAAGTCAGGTGCTCCTAAAGTGGTGGTAATAGCAAGAAAACAGTCAATTCAAACGTGTAAATTAAGTGGAATTCAGCACTTTTGGTTTATCTTACATTTTTCTGCTACTCACCTCCCCCCTGGTTCTTTAGTCTGAAGTTTATACTTTTATATTATGCATCTTATACTTCATTATTCACATCTACCATTTCCAAAAACCAAATCCTAACGTTTTGCCCTTGTGCCTTTGTGCTTCTTCATGGGCAAAAGAGAGGTAGAGCTGCCCTACTGGAGTGTGTGTGTGGAATCCCCTTGACTGATGGTCTCCAAGGTGGATCTCACCATCCAGCTTCCCGTCGTTCCTCCTGTTCCTGCTCTCCCACCTCAGCATAGGGCTCCACTGAAGAGGGTGAGATGATGGTCTGGATCTCCCTGCCCGTTGTGGGGGAGCGGGTGGTTGAAGCTCAGCTCAGCCTTGAGGCATCTCCATGTCCTACAAGTTCAAACTGAGCATTAGGGTGTGGTGAGCAGAGGGTCTAGTCCAGCAGTCGGAAAACGGATGCAGCTGAGTTCGGTCTAAAGGTTTTCAGGCTGCTGCGTTCACACGTAAAGCAGTCCTGAGTTTGGCTTAAACTTTAATGGGGTGGGTGTGTGTCTGTGTAATCAAATTTGAAGGTATTTACATAATTACTGAATTATCAGAAGTATTAAGAGAGCTGTCATGCGTTATTATGCTATAAAACCTGATACCTTTTGTAGACTGTGACACATGGAGTGTTTTTGTTTATACTTTTGACATATTACAAAAGATTGTGTGATGCATTCAGAAACTACATTGACACTATAGCAATCTCTGTCTCCCTTTTCTACATGGCAGTTCCTCAAAAAGAAGAATGTCAGTCATGGTTTTCTATAATCTGAAAAGGGATAAAAATTGAGGTAGTTCATCATAAATGAAAAATTTTGATACAGTTTTTTCTGTTTCTTGAAGCTCTGACAAAGTGGACTCCCTCCTTACTCTACAGTACATTTTCAGGCTGTGAAACTTGGAAGTTAGGGACAGTAAACTTGTTAAATTGTGGACAGGAGTAGTTGAAAACAGGCCATTTTAATGTCTGTTTGTATTCTGGAAAAGACAGTGATGGCAGAAGGGAATAGAAACTTTAGGTCTGCAGGAGAGATTCTAGACACTAGTAATTGGACTGTAATCAAGGTTTAAATGATTACAGTTTTTATTTGTATTCTGGTATCTTCTTCTACAGACAAGGATCCAGTAGGCATATTCTAATTTAGATTTTTGGGAGGGCTCCTTTGAAACGTCATATTGCCTGTTAATGCGCGGGTGGGGTGGTTTTACTTTTGGGGATACAAGACTTACTGAGCTATATTTGTGAGGATTCTGCAAAGATATTATTTTCTGTCATACTCCAGGTGCGGGCTGGGGAACTTGTCATGTAGTCCAAGGACTCTGAATGGAGCTTTAGTCCACTCTCCCTAATGTCTCCCTGGGAGATATTTTTATACCTATGTATGTTTATCTTGGGTATGTAAGATACTTCTACATAACAGGGAATATGCATATTAGAACAAAGGGCATGTTAGTTTTTTCAGAGAGCATCTCTTCTGTGTGCTGACATCAACTTGAAAATGCAATATTCCTATTATTTAGCTGAACGTCCACAAATTTCTGGAACTGGTCTATTTTGTATTGCATACGTGCCCATAGCATTGCAGTGCTTGGTCAGTGAGAACATTCTGGTAGATGCCACTTGGTAGAAAACTCTTGCCCAAATGGCACAAAGTGTGAGTGGCTGAAGGCAGATTACAAACATGGCCCATCACTAGTCCTGTGTTGCCACAAAAGACATTGCAAAGTCGTATCTGTTTTTTCACCAGTAGGGAGTGAGAGAGCAGGGTCTCCAAGACGTGTGCTCAACTAAAGCAAATGCTCCTTTATAAAATCACTCTGGTTGCTCTTATTCCCAGCTTTCTATAGAAGATTAGAAGAGATTATGGTAGTCTTCTACAAATAGCCCCAGTATCAGTCCACGAGTTTTGATTTTCTTATAGTAGTGATTCAAATACTTCTGCTCACTGTAGTGAATCATCTGTCTGAGGCAAGGATGTTTTCTACCAACCAAACCAAGGCTCTGTCAGTGATAGTGTTGATTGCTCCTCCAAAGTATAGCAAATCCCACTGGAAAGCACGAATACTTTCACCAGGAGCGCTTGGTCCATGATGAAAGTAGAAATGGTTTTCTGGATGAAGTAGATAAGAAATTGAGTGATGCTTGTTTCAAACACTTTTATCCTAAACTACTGACCTCCTTTTAAGTAGTCTTGAATTTCTGTCAGCTCAGTAAGAGCCTAGGACTTTCATCTGTCTGTTTAGGATAATACTATGTGTGTGATTATTCGACAGTTAAGAAGTTTTTGAGGGATTTATTCCCTGTGTTTGCTCTGCTGCCTGAACCGTACCTATCCTAGGAGTTGATTGCAGTATTTATCAAAGCAATGGAGCCCCCATTTGAGCCATCTGTAGGTAGTGGTTGTGCCATCTGTCACTGAAGACTGCGTTCCAGAGGGAGAGACAATATACACAGGCTTCGTCATGCAAAGCCTGTAGGGTATGGTCTCTGATGTTTGCTTTATCCTTGTAAGATGTATAGGTTGTAGCGTTTCACTAACTTCTAAAATTTTTATTGCAAGAGGCTTCTGAATGCCACAGTAGCCGATACTTCATCCTCACCCATCTGTATGCATTATGCATTTTACTGAACTCCACACATTCCTCTGGGAGGTGAACTATGGTACCTAGTTGTTAAAGGCTGCAAGAATGTTAAAAAATGGGCAAAACCAAGCTGCAAAAATTTCAAACTAGTATATAGCGCTCAGAGGTGATGGTAAGAGCCACACAAAATGAGGTGCCTTTGGGTGCAAGTCTATAATTTTCTGAATATTTTTGCTATGAATTATCAAGGATTGCCGCAGCAGCAGATGTTCGAGGCAGCATGATATAGATTGTGTATACTTTTGTGTTATGATTAACTGAGCCAATATCCTTGTATACTAAAAGGTAGGTGACTTCAAAAAGTTTCAAGAGAACATTAACAGCATGTTTCAGGAATACTTTCACTACAGATGTTGCTACTGGGAGCAGCATCCAAAATTTTTGCATGGTGTTTAGTGATCATCTAATTTGTGATTAGCAGTAGTGGTTTGTGATTAGCCACTAAATTTGAAGTGAAATTTGCATTGCCTTCAGATGTATTTCATGTTGGATCTGGGGGCAGTGTGATGACCTAGACAATATTGAATGTGAGAACAGTTACCTACTAATGAAACTGTAGGCCTTCAGGACAGCAATTTTCATGACTTCATATTCTCTCTATTGCACAAGCCTATTGGCAGTCCTTGTCACAGTGGAGGGTATGTCTTCATACTGTGCGGTTATGGGGCCATGAATCCTTCTGTTGCCTTTTTCAACTCGGGGTAGACTGCGGACCAGACACACGCTGGTAACCGGAGGATTCAGAGGCTGCTGCTGAATGTGTGTGTTGCCCAGTGTAGTAGCTCGTGCATGCAAGTAGGACTCCTAAACTATCCTTGTTCATTTTTGACCTGCACAGCGTTGGCAATCTGTCAGGAACAGACATGAAATACAAAGCAACGAAGTGGTGGGTTTTGTAGTACGTACGGGGGTTTTTATGCAACACAAGGAATAATTTGTACAAATGACAGAACCCTAAAAAGAGACATTGCATCAGTAAGAGGTGATACTGTGCATTGCTATGTTAAACAGGAAAGGAACTGATTTAGCATAAGCAAATGGACTTTAAAAAAGCCCTGTGATAGCTATTCCTATTCTAATACAGATCAGATGTAGCATTAAGAGCCTGTCATGACTTATATGTGTCATGCCTGTGTACTTATATATGCATTAATAAAATATTCCAAGAAATGCATAGCAAGAACATTATATTGTCAGTAAGAGGTAATGCATGTTTAATCTAGACCTAGGTTCTGAAGATACTCATAAAATGTGGAGGATCAAACATTTTATTTAAATATTGTATTTCAGGACATTTGAGTGGATTATTCTTTGTTCTTTATGGATGTTCTCTCAACATGAAACCAAGGGGAATATATAAATATATATATTTCCTTTTTTTTTTTTTTTTTTTTTTTTTTTCAGTGTAGCAGGGACTTGCTCAGTTGCTAGGTAACAAGGTATTGCTTTATTTGCGGGAGCAGTAGCTGAGTTGATAGTAGAGGCAATGATTTATACAAAATGTATTAATATATACTGTAGCAGTAATAATGATTATTGAAATTGCTTATTTTTATGTGCTCCGTGCCATGGAAAAAAAACATAATCAGTTCATTAGAATATTTCCTTCTGCTATTTGTAGAAAAACTGCTTAATTACTAAGAAAGTCCAGTTATTTAGTGAAGCAGCAGAATCTGTATCATTTATTTAGTGACTTAAAATGAGTTCTTTCAAAAACAAAACAAGAAGTGGTAACACAAAAAGGGGATTTATAAGGGGTAGTTATTTCCCTAAATTGTCCATTCATACATTTGTTTTTGGCCTCTCACGGACGTGCTTGCTTTTCCAGCAGCAATACGTTTTCCTCCAGGGATCAAGACCAAACCTGTCAGTCACCAGGGCAGAAGTTGGCCGGCTCCCGGTGGCAGGCTGCCATCTCGGTTCTGCCTCCAAGAAGACCAGCAGGTGGTCTGCAGGCCACTCCACCGCCTCCTTTCTCACACAAGTCTGGAAATTCAGAATGGTCAGAGTTGCCTTCAGGGTAAATGCTAGTGCCACCTGCTTCCATTCCTGGCACATGACTGGCTAAGTGGTGCTGGATGCTGTATCCACGACCAAAAATGTTACTGCCATTCATCTTGTTCCGTTTTGCTGTTATTTGGGAGAGGGAGGAATATACGGTCCTAATGGATTCCCCATCATTTTGATGCTCTTCTTAGGTCAGGTTACTCTTAGCCAGGTAACTGGCTGTTGTATGAGATTTATTAACCAGATCTCGCTGCTGTTCATGGATCCAGGAAGACTACATTTGAGTGCATGGAGTAGGATTTCTGTGGTCACACTGAACAAGAACCATTGTTCTTTCAGGATGATGGAAGCCCTATGGACTTAGAAGAAAGTTGTCTTTGGCATTAGCCAAATTAGTGAGTGAGCTGAGCATTTTTTTAGTATGATTCAAGCCACTCTTGCCTAAATTTGACACCTTTCCTCCTTGCAAGGACTGAAGTTTAATAATACATCACATGTATAATTCTATTTTTAGAGCAAACATTGATCTTTTCCCCACATCAACCAGTTTTTAGCAGTTGCAAATCTTTTTAACCCGCAAGCTCACCTGTTGGACTCTGAATTTGGTTCTCACACATTCACACGTCGCTCCAGAAAGCTACAGTTCACCTCCACTCAGGAGTTATTCCTCATACTGATTTTCTCATCCTGGTGGATTTACCTTTCAAAAGGCTATTATCTACAGTCCTGATCATTCAGGTTGGTTTTTTTACAAAGCAAGATCCTGCTTTAGTTGAACAGAATTAAAGTGATGTTTATCAGTTTGTGATGGAAAGCAAGATAAGTCTACAAGCCACAGTTGATGGGCAGGCAAAAATGGGATAGTATAGATGGCAAAGCTGATTTCTCACCTGTGCTAACAAGCATTTGCAGCTCTGGGTAACATACTATGTCGCTGCTTGAAAACTTACTTGTAGCTTTTATATTGTCGTACATGACATTATCTGTTAGACCTCTAATGACTTCTAACACAGTCGTTCACATAATCGGTTCATAAGTAAATAGCTGCAGGCTTGGACAGTGTCTCAACAACTAAAGTATTGCTGATCCTTTGGCTTTCATTTCGGCAAAAGAAATGAGTAGATTAAATAAAAAGAGGCAAAATGGCACTCACACAGTATCTGGCTTCCTGAAAATTTGCTGGAAAGAAAGAAAAGCCAAAGCACAAGAGAGTTAAAAAGAATAAAAGTTAGAAAGCTATATCTATAAATTTAGAAGATTAAAAGAAATAAAAGGAAAACAGAAAGGACAGATGAGAGAAAATGGGTGCAGCAATAAAAAAGAGCAGCAATTATGCTTCAGCATGAGTCAAAAGGACACACGAGGATGGTAGTCTTCTGTGAATCATCAAAAGGAAGGTGTTTGGAGCTGCTGCAGGATAAGGCCTTCAGAATACACAATTCTATTGTCTTGAAGTTAGAGGAAATAATTTTTTTTTACTTTTTCATGTACTATCAAGTGAAAGCTGTGCATTAAGGAAGCTTATGCATCCAGGGTTGGTCGCTACCTGTCTGCTCATCCTCGCCTTCCCTTTCAGAAGTTTCACCTCTTAGGAGAGCGCCTAGCTGCAGCTTGTTGGTGCTCAGTGTGCAGCTGCCCTGGGTGCTTTATCTTGGCAGCGGGAGCATCTACAGAGTCCTTGGATCATTATCATCACACAGAGGCATACTAACCTGGACTACAGGACTCCCTTAACTCCCCAGATTTGGTGAGCTTTGTGTAATTCATTTCACTGCTGTTTAAAATTCCCCAATCCTAATAATCGGACTCTGACAAAGGACAACATTTGACTGCTTGGCATTTTCATTATTTGACCAGTCAGGTTCATGAGTTGGTTCTTCCCTGAATAGAAGATTATCTGTATGACTGTTTTGATAAAAATTCTTATCTTAGTGGATAAATCATCAAAGAACTGGATTGTTTCTAATTTTAAAATGCTGTAATATGATTATATTAGTGTGTTACAAGCTTTGAAATCAATCTGATGCTTGCTTGTCCTAAGCAGCAGACCTCTTTTTCCAATCTCAGTCAGAAGAATCCTGCATAGAAATTCTGGATGTGCGTGCTTAGGTGAGAGAAATCACTGAAGACAGTTGCTTAATTAATCACTCTTCTGACGTGAGTGTGGAATGACATTCACTCTATGTGAACATCATGTCATTTATGTAGACACGAATGCACCATCTAAGTTTGTTTCACCGAGTTGTGTTTATCGCTGCTGAAGGACAGAATTGAGTCTAAATTTGGGGTGCTTTAACTTTTTTGTTTGTAGAAAAAGAGCATTCAGGGTATCACGCTCCTTTTATTTTATGAGGTGAATGGTGATTAAATAACTGCCGTTATGTTGAAGTTACATAAGAAACAAGATTTGACATTCTTGCTCTGAGCTATAATTATTATTTAAAGACATGGATTTTAGATTTATTGGTCACTGATTTACTCCATTAAAGTTTCCCTTTGGGGAATACTTTTTAACCTAAAGAAGTATGTTTTTGCAATTATGCTGTCAGTCTTTTGAACTTTCAAACCAATTGGGCATTTGAGCTGGAAGAATGGTTTATTTCAGAGGTATTAAGTTCCCACAACCGTCATGGAAGTGAGCAGAGGGAACCCTTTTAATATCCTCATTGTGACAGGGATATTGTGGCGTGCAGTGCTGGGGGTAGGAATAACTGCAGGTAAGGAGTAGTAGAGCCATGGTGGGCAGCTGAAATTACTAGGAGGGTGGGGGAAGCTGGAGATAATATGGAGGAGAAAGAGGTATGGAGAAAGGAGGAGTTGTGGTCTGGGGCAAGGGAAGGGTTGTTGAGACATAAGTGCAAATCCGTAAGCAAACTGCACCGTTACTTATGCTGCTGGTGGCACATGTCACATCACCAGATGCCTCTTTAAAATAAGTCACTGGGTGATGAGTGGCATATTGGCTTAAGTAAAAGCACTCTCGGTTGTGTGTAGCTTCTTATACTGCTCTCCTCACCATGCTAAGTGCCCTCGGGTAGCGCGACATGACTAACAAGGGCCACGAGCGCCTAGCACTCTCGTCTTCTGCCTGGGGGAAAAGCGTATGCCACAGAGTAGCTGGATTTAGCAGAACATTACGGTTTGTGGGAAAGGGTTCCTCAGTGTACGTGTTGCTGTGTAGTGGGTAGGGAAAGCAAAGGCAGATAAATATGCCTTCCACCCGGAATGGAAGGTGGCAGAGTGGCAGGGTAGACAGCTATGTTGAAAGTTCACTTTTGCTTTCTCGTCTCCTTTTAATCAGACATTCTGCAGTTTTACAACGATTAATGTTTGCTAATCCTTGATGGGGCAAAGAGTATGTATTTTTGTAACTTTTTTTCCTGTATATTTGTGATCAGTAAATGCAATGTCACTTATGTAATCGTGGTCCATGAGAAAGAGTGTTGCGATTTTCTTAAGTATCATCGTTAGTTTATGAGAACAAAGAGCAGTATAAGAAAACAGTGTGGAACATCTGATTTTAGGCTTGCAGAGAGTGAAGACTGTGAACCACATCTTGTAATGCCTGGCCAGACTCCACACAGGGTGGGTGTTTTTTATGGCTCTTATTTCACCCATTCTGATCGTGTGGATACAGCAAGTAAGGCCAGGATGATTTTGTGAATAAAGCATGGCATTAGGATTTAGGAGATGTGGTTTTCATTTCTATTAGTATGCCAAGTTTTATCTGCAGCCTTAAGTTTATCAGTTAATCCACATGTGCTTCAGGTTTTCATTTGTTAAGAAGAAAATAGCAAAGAGAAAGCAAGTTAATTTTTTTTTTTCTCCTCTGCACCGATAGAAGCATACACTTACAAGAGCCACACTCTGTCAGCAGTACAGAATGAAGTGACCACGTTGCAACAGGGAAAGTTGACGCTATATAAAATTAAAATCAATGCATTAAAAAATGGGCTTATAATCTGATGTTTATACTACAGTAAGACTCACTAGAGTACAATAAAGCTTGATCATATGCAATGTAGTATAGTGGATTAAATTTCATAATTGCTAATAATAAGTAATCCTTCTGTCTCCAGGGTATATAGAAGGTTGAAAGGCAGCCAAACCGCTGCATTTTCATTGTATCAGTCTCCTTGGCAGTTCTCTGTGGAAGCATGCTGGTGGGCGGGAGGGAGGTTAGGAAGAGCCTGTGGGGTACGTATGGCATTGCTGTCAGGTTCATAAATTACACAGGTCCACTGAAAAGTGGGTGCACAGTAGCACATGTTGTATATCCTCCTGTGACACTCCAGCATGGCATTCTTCTGGCCCAGGGGATTCAGTTATTCACTGCTCTCTCCCTATCTTAATTTCATTTGTGAGCTCATTTCACAGGAGTCTGTTCTACTCTTAATGCTTCTACATAATTTTCCTGAATATTGGAAGTATATAAAAGCAATGAGAAGAGAATAGACCCCTGAGCTTGGACAGTGTTTTCACTGCGCTAAATTCCTGTTTTACCATTCATAAGCTCTCGCTCTACAAAACCTGTGCTGCTGCTCTAAGATAAAATGTGTAGGTTTGGATTTCATTTTTCTAAGAAGCTGGATAATAGGCATAGAAGTGATGCATACAGCAGCATATCAGAATGGTTCTGTGTTATATTACTGTATTTGAAAGTAAAGCTAAAAGAGCAAGTCTTTTACACTTCTTCACATTTCTTTAATCATTTTTTAGCATGCTGTGAAATAAAACATACTGTGTCATATAATTTTCTTCTTAAATCACATTGCTCAACCCTATTCTTATTTATCTTGTGAAGCAGGAGGCCATGTCTGAGCACATGTACTTTGCTCCCTGATCTCTCCAGTTCCAAACTCATTTGATGTTCAGTTTACAGACTTTTTTCATTTCATCTTGCTGGGCTGTGTCTTCTCTTGTACTTTGCCACAGAGTGATAGAAGTCCTAGATGCCTGAGATGCAAGGACAAATCTTACCAAATTGGATGCATCCGGTTCCCTTCATTCCACTGCCGGCATTGTTCTTCTCAAGACCTGGGCTGCTTTAGCTCCTTGTAGGCTTCTGCTGTAGTAAAACACGGGTGTTAACAAAGCAGGCTGGAAAGGTTGAGAGTTGACGATATAGGATCAAGAGCAGCTATAAGTAAAAGTTGCTATCATCTGCATCTTATACTAGTATATCACTAACATTGTGACTGGGATGAGCTGATCTGTGGCTCTTGCTTGCCACCAACACCAACAGCCTGGGAGAGGTTCCTGTAGGGTCAAGAGGAAGGAGAGGCATGTCAAAAGTGCAGGGTGTCCCCAGCTTGTCTCAGATCTGCCTCAGTTTTACACTCTGTATCAGTGGGATGGGAGGAGAGGATTAGCACTAACAACAGTGTCCTTTACCCCTGTGTCTCAACAGAGTCTTTTACAGAGCACAGCCAGGGAGAAATATCGCCATATGACTTCTCTCATTCGTCTTTGCATGTGGTTTTTGGTTTTAGTACCAAAGTTTTGGTTTACTTTGGTAAACCTCTACTAAACTTTAGTTTAGCGTTGATTACACTTGGGTTGTGTCCAAGCTTTTCCTTGCATCCCTGAGAGATTATAAATTCCTTTTACCTAAGTGAAAGTTAGAACCTTTCATAACCCAGCGCTGTAAAAAGCTGAAGATTTATTGAAGGGTGACAAAGTGCCGTGTTCATTTTGTCTTAGGGACCACAAGGTAAAAATTGTCAGGTTTGGAAATAAAAGGTTTCTCCAAACTACAGTGTGCATGTTGCCTGCAAGTCTAATTTGGTGTCTGAAAGGCTGTCTTCCTCGTGTTTACATGGTAATAAGGATTCTGCAGGTAGTATTTTCAGTAGGGCTGCTCCAGCTTGTATAGACTGTTCCTGTGTGTAGAATTTGGAAGTTCAGTTGGCCTTTAATTAGCGATTATATAGATGATGAAAAGCTAGTCANTTGGGAGGAAGGTAGACCTTGGTGAGACTCATGATGAAATCACAAGAGTGAGAGACAATATAAACAGGGTCTGCTTGCTCTCACCATAAACGTGTCATCGCTGAAATGGAAATAAAAAGTAATCCTAGGGTTTTTTTCTAGCTGTGAGTATAAGCAGCTATGAGATTGAATGTATTTGTAGGGTGGGTTTGGTGAATAAGAAAACACTATTTTTCCACAGTCAGCTTTCATTCTAGCATTTCATTTTAACTGTACCCATCCTTTTCAGTTCTGCAATGCAGTGTAATCCCTATTTTACTGGAATACAGCATGTCCAAGTGAGACACTGGCTTCATTGCAGTCAATGATATTTTGCCATTGACATTAAGAAAACCAGGATCTCATCCTTGTTAACAATAAGTGGCATTTGAAAGAGACTTTTTCATTGGCATTAGATCATTGCAGGCAGGTAATTTATAAACTTGTGAAAAATATTTTAGATACTATCAGAGTTCTAATGCATGTATGCTTGATTAAGTTATTAAAGGGTGTTAAGCTGATATTCAGTGTACATTCAGAAATTAAAGCAAAGGTTCCTTTGGGAACAAGGCACCTTGGACCAAGAACATATGTGTAAACCTAGACGAAAGGCAAAATGTTAGCTAGGAACCAAACAGAAACAATTTTAACAGGGAATATAGGTTGTGGAGCCCCAGATGTCTAGCACCCTGGTACTTCTGGCAAGCCGAGAAGGGTTGTCAGTGGGTTCTGCTGCTCTGAAAAAGTACATAGGTCCACAGGCAAGGGAAAGCAAAAAAAAAAAAAAAAAAAAAAAAAAANAAAAAAGGCATTTTTATTCTGCTTGGAGTATTTTGTTGTTAATATTTAAGTTAATGAAATGTCTGACCTATTGAATTATTTTCCTAACCATTTTTCTAACTTTAAAATGCATGAAAAATTCAATACCACTAACATAGCAAAAGTGATTTAAATGTTGTGTGTTCACTGAGTGCATAATAATCTGCAGTGTATAGATAACTTTTGAGTGTGCTGCACAGAGATTTAGCTGTGCAACTTTGAGCTACGTTAAAATAATGATGTACATTTTCCAATTTAATTTTAGATCCTATTTTTCAGTATGTGGGTCAGCTCCTTAACTCAGTCCTGCATTAGTCTTTTTGCACAAAGCAGGTTTAGAACTGTGATCAGGTCTTCCATGTTTTCGTTTCTTTAAAATACTGAACTGTAAATGAGATGTTTATATCTAGAAATACAGAGGTGTCCAATGACAGTTACTGTCTTCTTGCAATCTACACAACAAAAGTTATGTTTGCCCTCTGAAATAAATTATTTTTACTAGTGATTCTTGTGCTGATAAATCTCTGTGGTTTTTTTAACCTTTCAGGAATTAGAGTTTAAAGAGAAAAAACGGCTGCTTTCTTCTCACCTGAATCTCAGTTGTAAAGTTTAACAGGTTTTGCTATAATGCATTTGCCCATGTACCTTCTCTGCCATTGTGAGGAACATTTTAGCACGCTAGCTGGTGTCTGTATTTTTGCCTGGGGAGGGAAGCTAAGCTGCCTTGATTTTGAACTTGAAATAGACTGTGAGCCTCTGTGAGCACATCTGAATGAGTAATTCTTCAGTTGTGCACCCCAGAAATATGAGGCTTATCTCCCAGTTTGCTCTGATGTGGAGCAATTTGATGTTAATCAAATCCAGGCTTTGGTGGTCGCTGTTTCTCAGGCATGTTGTGGCGAGCTCTTCTGTAGTGGTATAAGGGGTCCCTTGCACATTTTTCTTTCCTGCTTTCTATTCATGTGTGTGTGCATGAAGATGGTAACACACATTTTTGTGTAAGGGTGTGTGTATTTAAACACCACATACACACTTGCACACCAAGTGTTTGGAATCAACTCAACCAATCATGCCCATTCAAGTTTCATTGTACTCTCCATTTTATGCCATAAAACTATGCCTTTATGAGGAGGGTAGCTTGGGGGATCTGTCAACGCAGGTCATTGGAAGGTACCACTGAGGGATACCAGCCCAGGTCTTGTCCGTAGAGCACACTCTATTTAGGGGGTTTGTACTATTCATATACGGAAATTCCACTTGCCCTCCATTTATGTTTGATGCAGGCTTTGTTAATGCACATTTTCTTATTACACACACAGAATAAAAATGTGGTTGTAGTTACAAGAATGAGTGACTGCCCTTACACAAATAGAAGCTTTTATATATATATACATTCTGGGTATACATCACCTAGCCTTTAATCTTAACAGGTGGTATGAAGTGAGTGGTGAGCTGCTAGGTAAATATTACCCTTTTCCCTTCCCTGATTTTAAGAGAGATGTGTGCAAAAAAAATTTGGGGTAGTGTAGGCTTTTGGCTTTTTAGTGTGTATTGAAAAATAATTCCATGCAGATCTTACGGTAGGCACTCTTCATTGTGCTTGTCAATTGTTTCACAGCTTTACACATAATTTAAATGAGATAGCTGGACTATGCTGCTTTAGCATTTAAATGAAGCCAAATTAGTATTCTGTCAGCAAGCAGAAGGGGTTTTTATACTAGAAAGGTGTAGGAGGGAGATGGATAATGACGGATGAAACTTGCTGATACAAACACGTGCCATGTTTTCTTAAAACTATAAAATTCTGAACCACTGAAGCTTGTACATTGCTAAAGCTGACCCTAGATGCTTTTAACATACATGCCAATTCCTGGGGTCTTACAAAATGTATTAGCAAAATAATACAATGGTAACATACAGAAGTGAATTTTGATATTTTCTAAGTGTTTATTGCATCGTGTCACTCTAATCATTTTAGGTTTAGACAGTAGGAAAACTTAACCTAGTGAAGAGATTTCACAAGATTTTAAATAGCTAAAAATGAGGTGCACAGTTTAAAAAAAATCCATAACATGAGCCCATATTCACAGAATCACTTCTTTCTTTAAAACATTATCGAATAACCGTTCTGCAAAATGCTTCCTATTGCTAAAACATTGTTTTCTTTATATGTCTTATCTCAATAAAGTATTAAACAATAGTACTATGCCTGATAGTATACTAAGTCGTCCTAGGTCACAGCTGATGAGGGGAGCTGGTTGCAGTGCTCCTCGCAGCACCACTTGTACAGAAGACTCACTGTACAGACTACGAAAGAATAGAAACGTATGTGGGTGTTTGTTCTCTTCGTTTCAACGGTATCCTAGAGGTGCAAAATAAGGACAGAGATTGCTGAAGAATGAGGCGGTCTTTTTCTGCAAGCTTGGGTGGTTATCCCATAAATGACATATATAGTAGACATTAAGCATACATTAAAAATGTTTATTAAATGGTGGTTTCACTGCTTATGGAGGAGAGCAGATGCTGTTAAATCAAATCTGATTTCATTATTAATCCAACAGCTTCCTTTCCATTTTTCCCCGGGCTTTTTACATTACTCATTGGTCAGGAGTTTTTGCTTGTTCTTTTGTTGTCATTTCTCCCTGTCACCTCTGTAGTGGTCAGCTGGACAAGGTGCGAATATGGTTGCAAATGCAGATTAAGTTGCTGAGCTAGGTGGGGGATGGTAAAGAAATAAAGGGGACCTGGAGCAAAGCTGCAAGGGGAAAAGGAATTTGGAGTCTGTTGTGCTGAAAAGAAGATATAAAGAGAGAGAGGGAGAAGGTTGGCAGATGAGCAAGAAGGAAGTTGAATTTGCAAAGAAGAAAATAGGAGAGTTATCCAAACAGCCAGAACAGACAAATAAAATCATGCACTCTGGTTTATCACAAATGCATTGTAGATGTCACCTACTGGTATCCTTCAAATAGTTACTGTTTAATTTTATTGTAAAATGTAAATCCTTCCATTAGCTCTTTCTCATCTGATTACTATAATGACCCATTTTCTGGTCTTCCTATTCTTCTCCTGTGTTATTCATCCTCTTAAAATTTCTGGCACTTGTTTTATCTCTCATAGGTTCCAAATTCACATTTTACCTTATTATTTCAGGAGCTTGCGTTGGTTGTATCTGCAGTTAAGAAGTGGATTAATAAAACTTAACATTTGCGTTTTAAGTTCTCAACAGATATAATTCCTTGTACAGTTAGGACTTAGTTGTAGCTTATGCCGTCTCTCGCCATTTTTTGGTTTATGATTTGCACACAGTGTTTTGTCATTTATTTGCCTTCCCCTTTGCTCCTTGACCACGGGTGTGGAGGAGTCCCCGGACTGTACGAGGTCTTAGTTCCCGTTGGTCTGTAACACAAACATAGATTGTAATATTATGTAGTTGTAGCTCTCTCTGAAGGTGTTCATTGCTGCCTGTGTGTCCCGGCATTGAAGCACACAGCGACACATTCAGCGTGACCCCAAGCAGTGCTGGGTTGCGACAGTCGGGCTGTGGGACGGCTGCGAAGCAGCTCCGAGCAGGAAGGGCATGCCAGGCAAATGCGTGCGTTAAAGCATCCTGCTGTGCTTCAAACTCCTCCATCCAGCGGCCTCCCAGCATGCTGGTGTTGAACTGGTGCTTCTGTGTCAATCCCCAGAGGGCTCTGCCAGCAGAGAGCTATTTTCTGGGAACACATTTCAAAATTTCAGGGTGCTGGTGGGTGCACCGTGCTCCACTCCCTCTGTTTTCCAAACTGAAAGATGGATTTTTGTCTCCTGGGCAGCTCTGAAGTGCCAGTACCTCTAGTGTTTTCTTTTAAAAGGTTTTGTTAACTTTACTTATCGTTCTAAATCTTCAAGCGTGAAGAATCTGGAGAATTTTTCCCAGTCCATCCGTGCTGTGCTTCCATGGGAAAATCTGGCTGCGCTGCTCTCATCCTGTTTCTGTCCTCTGGGCTCACGGCCAGGGAGGGCACCCGAGTCCTGGGGGCTCGGTGGGAACGTCGGCACTTGGTAAATTCCTTGTGATACGTATTAATTCAGAAAAGATGAGCTGTACCTATCTCAGACCAAATTAAGGTGAAACACAGAATGAGTTCCTGAAAATTAAGAAATTGCCCGCAGCTGAGTAAGCCCGTTGTATGTGATACAGAAACATAACATTTCAAAAGCATATTTTAACCTTTTCCTTAAGTATTTTTCATTCCTACTACTAGAGTAGCACAGTCATTTACTTTCAATTCTGTACAGAAATTTGGTTTACTTATGCTGTTGAGTATCTGTAAGATATCTGTTTGATAATATGAACACGAATTACGAATGGAAAGTACTTTATGATTCAAAGGTTCATATTACAGCAGAAACAAGTAAATTTAAATGTCAGGGTTCTCAAAATGAGAAAAGCCTTACACTTTTCTGGATCCACATCTGGATCACAAATACAGGAAGAATTAAAAAACCCCACATAAATGAGATGTGTACTTGAATAGTACAGTTTCTAAAACTATACTTACCTAACAGTGACTAAATTTAGGCTGACTTATTCATTTGAAAAACCCAAAATGTTAGTTAATTCTTTAGTACAACTCAGAAATACATTTTAAGTCTAAGTCAGTCATGTGAAGGTATCCCAAGTGGCTATGTACTAGAACGTAGCAAATATGTAAGTTACGTTATCATCTAATTGTCCATAATAAGAGGGTTTTTTCTCTTTGGTTGTTGTTCATATAAATCTACTCTTCTGATTCATTATTAATCATAGTTCATGTGGTGATTTGGTGTAAAATGTTCATGACAGGATTTCTTCTAGTGACTTAATGTGATCCGTACTGTAGTGCACGTTTGTGACAAGATGATGTAGAAGTTTATTTGGCTTCATAATAATACCACTGGCTATTATACCTAATACTATCAATTAATAGATATAAATATACATGTAAACTAATCTCTTTTCTGCTTTAACATTTCAAGCTCTAGCAAAATTGAAGGTCTGCAAACTTGTCGTCCCAAACCAATGTGCATTTTTATGGCATTATTTCTGATCTGAGGGGTGATTATTTAACGTTGTAGTAACATTTGTAAAATGGGATTAAAATAGAGTATGATCTTCGTAATGCATAAATGGGCTGAATCGGTTATATAAGATTTAATTGAAGAAATGTGAAAGTGATTTATTTTGGAAGTACAGATCACATGAGAGAATATAACGAGTTCTGAGTATATTACTGAACAGCAGTACTGGGGGAATAATCTGGGCAGGAAGAGTAGAGCTACTGGATATTTGACTGAACATCAGTCAACAGCATAACACAAAAAAATGACAGTGATATACGAATGTTGGGCATACTAACAAGAGGAGTGTGTATAAAAACTTGTAGATTTCTGTCCCCTGATGTGGTTCCCTTTATGTTTCAGCTGGGATAATGTACTTACACGTTGGATTCTTTATGTCCAGTTAAAACGAATTTAGGAGCAAGAGTTATTCTTGCTAGAAGAGTTTTGCAAAATTGCATGTATGTTATGATAAATGACTTGCAAAAGAAAGGAAAACTGTTCTTTTTTCTATTTTATATTATTTATTTTTAAAGTAAAAATTTTATGTGTTTATATTGCTTTTTAGATGAGGGGAAGAGGGATTGTTGGCTTTTTTTCTGCTCATGTTGTACGTTAGAAATCATGGCTGTGTCTCAACTTGTAACTAGATACCTAGTGTAATGAGCATGTTCCTTCTAGGGGGTGAACAAGATTGAGGGCAAATATAACCTTCTGCCAACATGTAAGTGGATGTTATAATGGAGATAATGATGAATTATTTTCATAAATCAGCGAGAACAGAACAAGACCTAGAGAAGAGACAACTTTGGTTAAATATTAATGAAAACATAATTCAAGAATCAGAATGGTTAATCATTGGATTAAGGATATTTGCTAAATTATAATATTTAGAAGTATAAAAAGGCATGACTAGACATCGGGAAGATTCTTGACAACATTAAGAGTGGTTTGGGAATCATTCTAGAACGTGATTCGGGGCCTCTGACTTCTTGCAGCATGGGGCTGCTGTCTGGCAGTTAGCTGCATCCAACAGGTCTGCTAAGTAATTTTGGTTTCATGCAGGTCCAAAAATCCCCTCATGTAAGACTCTCTGCAAAATGAGGACTGCTACTGTTACTACCACTGATGGGAAAATTGGGGAATGAACTCCTTGGCACTGTCCTTCCTTCTTTCGACTTTCTTGCGTGGGTTGGATGGTCCTAAGGTAAAGAACAAGGAAAGCACAGCTTGAGCTGTGGAGATTAGGTTTATCCTCTTTTTGACACTCCCTTTGAAGAGAACTTTCCTTTTTCAGGAACTTTTGATAAGGCTGAAGAAAAAAGAGAGGAAGAGCAGAGGTGAAGAAAACATGGTACACTACCCTGTACGCAGAGTCCTGTGCAGCCCTTCTCACTGAGAAAATTCAAATAGAATTTAGAGCAAGAAAGCCTTTCGCATGATAACCCATTCACTGGTGGGTTTTGCCAGGATGCTTCATTAATAATGTATCTGCCCAAACTGTGGAATTCAAAAAGATACACACTTCTATATTCTTTTTAATTTATACAATAACTTTAAGGACAACAAGTTTGAGATGACCAAAGCTTTGCTGGTTTTCACTGTTAATAGGAAGTTCAGTTTATCTTTTTTTTTTGACTGTAGTACAAAATCAGCCTCCTGTTTGGAGAGCTCTTCAGTACAGCTTGCCTGTTTGCTTTGTTCTAATTTGGTTATGTACAAAAATGTTTCTTCCTTAAGCCAGACTAATGTTGAATGTTTAATGAAGGAATCTGCATAAGAAGATGTGTATGATCTGAACGGCCTTGCGGTTTCAGTTTATCTCAGATCATGCAGATAATAATCTTTTATGTTGGAATTTGTCGTGTTGATCGGCGCCACAAGGCAAGAACTTACTTGAGCTATTGACGGATGAATTTTTTTTGCCGCTTTATTTGTATCCTTTTGTAACCCCACTTTTTGATGGTGTTCCTTCCTGCTCTTACCTTAAGGCATGAAAGAAAAAGATATTTTGAGAAATGCTTTGGCTGTCCCCTTGCTGCCCCTGGCAGAGTTAATCCAGCCATCCTGCTGTGCTCATAGAGCCTGTTCTCTCCCACCCACAGTGCTTCCTCCTCACAGATTAAGAGTCAAAGTACAGCATGATGCCGGCTCTGCCTGTAATGTATGATTCTGCTCTGCCATGGTGGCCGTTGCCTTTTTTTAAGACAGTAGTAGCGTGGCTACAGTTGTGATAGCAAAGGATATAAACGAAGCAAGGATATGAGGGAGAACTGACAGCTTTTTTTAAAAGCCGTATCATGTAGTTGAAAAATGGACAAGATTTGGGGTTCAGAATCTGACAAACGACATCACAACCCAGACCGAACATAGGTTAGACAAAATTGCTCTTAATTTATTTTAATTACACTAATCAAGCAGACTACCTGAAAGAAAACAGTAGATTACTATAGCTGCAGTTGAGATTAATTGGTAGCTTTTACATATGTAGCTTATATTTGGTGTTAAAGGATGAGACTGATGAAGGTGGAGGTTGGGGTGAAACCTGGGGGGGGGGACTGGTACAATTTATTTCAAGCCATGATTTTGTTCCAGAACATGTAGTAATTGTTTTGATGAGTTTATGCAAAGATTGCAAACCGGCATAGTTTAAGACAACTGGGAAAATAAGTTGATGGAGGATTTTTTAATTATTTTTATGCTAAGGTTGTATGTCGTGCCATAACCTATACTGAGGTTATAGATTATTCAAAGTTTATTATTTTGAGTAGTGTCTTTGCTGAAAGAAAAGTGACGAAATTGGTCAGCTGGCTGTAGCTGCAGAGCAGATAGAGCAATAATCGAGGTCCCTCTTTACATCATGTCATATACGTAGGTGTGTATTTCCTGTAAAGTAATGAAATGAAGATCTTAATAGAGGTGACATCCCTGGACAGCATAACACATGGTACCCAAAATAGAGTCAATGGCGCCTATACTAGCACATCACAAAATGTGTTTTACTTCATCCAGTGTGCCAAATGCTGTCAAAGAACGTGGTGTGGCTGAGACTAAGCAGCCACTCTGTGGTAGAGTGAATCCACACTGATTACTGATAAGACAGAAACAGTTATGAGAAGAAAAACATTTTTCATGAAATGGCTACCCTGTCTCTGACAGGTTTGTTCCAGTCCTCAGGGGGAAAATGGCAGACACCTGACAGACAAACTAGAAAGCTAAATTTAGTAACTGCTGAATACTAAAAAGCGTTGGCTCATAGGCCATGGTTTCTGTTAAAACATTGGCTTTAGGGTTCTTTACAGATTTATTTTTTTATGCTAGCTGCCCTCTTCCCGGATGGGATCCCTGGAGTGAGATCTCTGGGAGGTCGCTGTGCTGCAGCTGCTCCCACTCTGCAGCCCAGCAACCCTCCAGTCGGACCAAACCCTGGTATTTTCTTCTGCAGATCTTCTTTTTTTTAAGGAAGCATTTCCATGCAGTTTTCACGAGACTTATAGGACAATTCACCTGTACTTTGGCAACGTACAAACAAACAAACAAAATACAACTTTGGGTTGTGTCCTTAGCATCACGCTACCATTTCATACTAGCAGAGTATTGACATTGCCAGTGGAGGCTTTTGTATCAAAGGCTACAAACGTTTTTCACATTTTTATCTTTACGATTCTTTTGCAGCTCTTCCCCTTAAAAAGTGGATAAATATTAATGCTAGCAGTAGGACAAGAATACATGATCAAGTTTGTAACTCTGGGATATTTAATACTTTAGGGGATAAGTGTATTCTGGATTGCTGTGTGTGGTGTTCTGTGCAAACCGCTTCATAGCACAGCCTGAATGCAAGCCATAGGTAGCCTCTGTGCATCGATTTGGCTTGAACTAGATATTCAAGGGTGGAGCCCATGCTTTTAATGTGAATGTTTTACAATACAGAAAAATAATTTTATTAAACTGAAAATGCTTTAATACAATAATAATTGGATCTTCATGCATACAGCTGGTAACTTGCAAATATACTAGGAAACTGAATGTATGCTAAATAACATCTCTTAACAACATTCGTTCTGTTGTGTGGTCCAGGTTCTCCTGTCCAGTATTTGGCTTTTCTTTCTGTATGCTGAAGACATTCTTTCTGTAGTCGTCGTGTATCTACAAGGTGATGATGATTAAAAAAACCAAAATGCATAGAAGGATCTCCATTAAGTTGTACTATTAGAAAGAGATATTTAACACCGTCTTAGGTTTTTTCATTATTTTTACTGCCATTTTTATCAGAGTATATAATTGCAAGATATAGAAATAAACAGTTTTCAATTCTAATATATTAATATCTGTGTAATTAACTGATATTCTCATATTACAGAGCTTACCTTTTAATGACTGCGTTAGTTATAAGTGTGAGCTAGAGTAATCTGCATTTTTACTCCAAGCAGCGAATGGCTGTTTGCTTCTTCTGGTATTATGAAAACATTCATTACTTTATGTTATTAGAAAGCTTGGGGGNGGCAGCTATTTATTTAGTAGACAAATGTCCCATTCTTTAAAGGGTCTTGAATGTGTATTTTTTCCTTTTGCTTGGAATTAAGTCCGTGATGAAATTGAATCAAGATCAGAAAAAGGATCAATTCCAGAGCTGTTAGAATTTTCTATGGAGATTTGTATTTTATCTCCTATTTCTTGTTACACTAGCTATATTTCACGCTTGTGTACAGATTAATGTGCTTTGCTGATAATTGCATATCAAAAATAGATAAATAAACAATGAGCTCATTATGAAATGTGTTGTAGTACCAGTAACTTTAATTATAATTTATCTGCTATGTAAGTAATCCTGCAAAATATTGTGGGATAACATATTGGTATTGCAATTGCTCTCTCGTAGTGCTATATGATTAACATTGAAGACCTCAAGGAGGTTGGCTGGGAATACTCCTGGTCTCTGTGACCACACATTTTCCAAATCTGATCTGAACCAGTGGCTGCTATTTTTCATATAAATAATATTTTCAGCCTTGTCTCTTAGAAAAGGTAATCATTATTGTAATAATCTTTGTGTTTGTATGTATAATAGACTTTCAGGATTTCTGATTTATGGTTTTTTGAGTCTCATGTAATACAAATGTACATATGCAATATTTGTCATTGCATCTGAGGCTTGCAAAATCATGAAATTGCGATTTTTTTTTTTTTTTTTAAAGGCCATGGATTTAACCTCTTGTTAATTAAAAAATTGTTTTTAAAAAGCGGTTCAGCACATAGCCTGAGACACATCCTCAGGAAGTAAAGTGGCCAGGTCTTGGTATTGGCCAGGTCTTGTTTCATTGTATTTTCCTGACTTTTATTAATGAAAAATTAATTTAATATTTTTCTACTGAAATATTAAGGGTTATTGCTTACAAGCACAAAATTACAATTACTTTTTTTTTTATATCTTTAGTGGAGCCAAAAGTACTAGCACCTGATATTTTCAGACAGCCAATTCTTAAACTAATGAGAATTTGGTAAACAGTATAGTGACAAAAATGGCTTATTTGCTGAAGTTAGGGCAAAAATTCCAGCAGCCTCGGTAGTACCAAAGGCTGTCCTGAGAACTTCTGCAAAAAGTAATAAACCCTCACCCGCCTGAATCTGACCTGGGATGGCAACGGCTGAACAGCGTTGTAACACCACTGCTCTGGCAGCAAGCTAATCTGCAGCAGTGCAGCTCAGAGGAGTGTAACAACCCGGGATTCAAAATTACCTTTACTTGGAGAAGACTTTTGGCCTCTGACTTCTCAGTAACATTAAACTGGAGATCTGCAACTAAATCATATATTTGAAGGAGGGGGAAAAAATCAAACGTCAGTTCCTCATGATAATATATAGAAATGGGACTTACTAGGCAGCCATCTGTCTTTGTGAAATGCTGTCACCAAGACAACTGACATCTGTTTCCAGTTGGGTAATTAATTCAGGGGGATAATGGTGCATATTTCATATCATTATGATATGAAATCATAAATCTCTTACAAGTCTCTTCATAGGCATAATAAACAATTGCTTCCACTGCAGTTGTAGAAACCAGAGAAGTCTTGCATCTAGCAGAGTTGCAGCAAGTCTCTGATCTGCAGGTGCCTCCGCTTTGCTGGGCGGTCAGGACTCTACAGGAAAAGCCTTGCACCGTTAAAAATGGTATAGGTTTGAGATAATTTAGGGTCAGAAGGAATCAGCAGTTGCAGTCAGGATGAGAAAGATCATAAAGTATCCCTATGTGAAAAAAATGCAACAAAAGTTTAATACGGTTTGGACTGGATTTGGCTGTGTCTGGTATCGGTAAGCCACCGGGCATTCGATATCGCAGATGTGTGGCGCAGCCCTTGCTTTCTTCTGCCTGCACGTTTTGTGCTCCTGACTGCAAGAGTGGAGAAGGGGGTGGGAGAGATGCAGAGCATGCCTGTTTCTACAGCTCCCAGTTACTTTGGGTCTAGGGCTGATCCCACAGGGCCTCGCCTGTGTGGAGGGTAAGATTAACGAGCCCACTTGGTAAATGGGGTTCCTGCATCTGCAGCGTCCCACAACAGACTTTAGTGCAGCTGGAGTCCTGGGGCATGGAGTCAGTTATCAGCTCTGCAATGTAGTGACAGTAGTTGTTTTTATGAAAGTTTAATGACTCGGGCATATTTATCTTTCAAAATATGCCAATTATTACACCATGTAATCATGGTCAGTATGTGGGGTAGGGTTTTTTTGGCTTTTTTTGTTGTTCTTGTAACTGTTGATCACTGACAGCAGTTCTGTGGACAGGATTTGTAAAACTTTGAACAGTTGTCCATGCTGGGAATTTATATAGCAAGTGCATTTAATCCATTCTCAAATTTTCAGTTAAACCAGTCATGATGATCAGGTGAGCTGTACTGGTTGGTCTGGGCTCGCTCCCTGGGTATTCTGTGTGCTGTTGTGTTTTAGGATTAGCCCTGTGGGGTGGCATTGTGGCAGGAAAGTGGTAATAATCAATGAATTCTTCAACCACAATTCCAGATAGCCTGGAGTTTATGACCAGCAGTAAAATAGTTAATAAAACTGAATTTAGCTAGCGTTTCGGGCTGTTGACTTGCAGAAATAGGAAGATCACACCTTGTTGGCTTGTATTTACCATTTTTTCTTCTTAAATTCTGAAGTGTCTGATGCTGTCACTAGAGAATTACTAGTACTGTTCTGATCACTCTCTAGTTTTGCACTTTGTAGCTAGTTCCTAGTGTCTGATTGCCACTGCGTGTTTAGTCCACGCCACTTGCATTATTATGGTGCTAATTTTACCCCATATAGTAACTTTTCAGATTATTCCAAAAGAAAGTTAATTGACGTCTTGAATTTGTGTAATCTTTATAATACCCATTTTTAAAATGTAGAATAATTATAAAAATACAGTATTGGATCATATTATTCAATCAGAAGAAAAGATCAGGCAGAAGAATGTTGCAGGAAAAAATGCTTGGTTTTAGATGGAATAACTTGTTAATTCTGGCATCTGCACATATACAGTCATCAGGGAGTTATTGGGCTACGTGTGTTAGTTTTTTAAAACATCTGTCAATTAAGTCAGAAATCTAAATGCAAAGTGTTGCATTGGTTAAATTTGTGGATTTCTTACATTTCGTAGTGGAGTTTCATTTTGTATGCTAATCATCGGAGAATATGGAGGTAAAAATAGGATTAAATTTGTGTGCAGGTGTCATTTCTTTGGACAAACGACTTGCCCTGTTCTCCTTCAATTGTATTACAAGATCAAATATAAGAAAATATATGAGATGGAGTTGTATTATTTCTGTCTCAGGTATCCTACTGTCCATGTGGAAAGAGGCGTGTCATGTACACACTTTTTTTTATCCCAATAACAAAATAGCAGGTTGTGGAGGGCCTTAAGCTACTCTTAACGGTTTCATTGACATGTTGTAGCTGATTCCTGCGGCCACAGTGTGAAGCTCGTTTCATTGTCATATATGAAGTAGGCTACAATCCATTTGACAAAATGCTTCACTGCATAGCACTTAGGTGCATTTTATTGGCTGACCCTATAGTTCAGTGTTACTGTGTTCACTCTTACCTGGTGTATAGAAAATATTCATGGGGAACTAGCTTGTGGGCTAAATAAGTGCAAGACTTTTAAAGGTTGTTTGATACACAACGTTAAGATTATTCCTAAGATACTGCTTTAGGCAACTTTACCATTGCACATTGTTGACCTATATTTGTGGTATTTGACATTTTTTATAAACACTGTCAAGGATAATCCATCACAGAACAAGTTTTCAGAATTTCAGTGTGTTTGCAGACTCTCATAACTCAAATATAGAAGTGTTTCAGAAAACAGTATTTTATATTTGTAAGTTGAGTAACAGGTTTTCCAAGTAAGAAAATTACTAGGGAGTCCATTTCCAGAAGAATACAGAATACAGCTGTCTTCAGTTAACACAGTATGTGGTCCAGATGAGACTGGGCTACATCTGCCTATTGGCTGAGGACCATAAATTTCTGTAGGTTGCATCTTTAAATCCCTACCACTTCAGATTTGGGGTGACCCCTATTTTAATAGAAAAACAAAATGTGGAGTAAGCTTAGCAGTGCTTATGGTGTTCAAAGATCTGTGTTGCTTTCAAATTGAACACAGTTGTTGAAATAATATAACCATTTAGACCTGTCTGCTGATCTCTTATGTGTGAAGTCCCTCAAGACTCGTGTCCTATTCTCTCCTATTGTTCAACAGCTCTGTGAAGTCAAAGAGAATTGCTTTGTGCAGTTTGATACAGCTAATAAGGCAGTCAGAGTGCTGAGGACCTCAAAATAACCCAAGAACTGTAGCTTGACTTAAAAATCTCTGGGTAAATGCTCTTGATGATGGGAAAGCATTATGAAAGAAGCAAGTTCACTGAAGTGCATTACCTGAATAATGCTTAAAACAGCTGTGGTTCATTCACGTGTTTCACATAGTTAAATACGGAGATAAACTGTGCACCCTCCTGTTTAACATTGAATGTAAACTGAACACATAACTACATCTCCTGTATGCCTCTGGCATTTTTGTGTGTGCTGCACTATCTCAGCTTCACTCGTGCTTCTCCAGATTTAGACTAACAGGAGAGCACATAGCAGACTTGTGGGACTCCGCAGCTTGGGTCTGCTGTTGAGCTGCAGGGTCTGCAACAGCCCTGTAAGATGCCTCTCAGAGGAAGGCCTTGATCTGTTTCATGTCATAGCTCATTGCTTTGTAGATATGGGCAAACAAGATGCTCTTGATGTTCAACAATATCAGATAGCACAGAGACATGCAACAGAGGAGGTGTGGATGACTTCACATGCCCACGGATAGGCAGGAGTTCACCCACCAGAATAATGATGGCATGTTGCTGTACCATATCCTGAGATGCTGGATCTAAGAGATGCCGTAGGAGAATTGCTGGGGTTTGGGGGTTTTTTTGTTTGTTTGTTGATCCTCATGAATGGTGGCTCTCAGTAGTACTGCTTAAACTGAGGTAATTGTTCGCTTAAGAGGTAGCATTTTCAGGGTTTTTTGGGCACTATTACTTTTTCTAGGTTGAGTGAGAAATTCCTCTCGACTGAAGGGTGTTGACACACGGTGGTCCTAAATATAGTGGGAAATACTGTCTTCTGGGAGGGAATGGAGGCAGCTCTGGTGTATGAAACCATATATGCAGTCTGGAAGAGTTACGTGAGGACACTGTTTGCAGAGCAGCGGCTTGCTTCTACAGTTAGGGCTGCTTTACACTTTGAAGCCATTGTAGCCATTAAAGAATAGCATCGAAATATGATTTTTTTCCCACTAATGCTTAAGTTTCCAACTTGCTGCTTCTGCTGTCTCTGTTTTCCTGAGAGCAGTGGTGGTTTTGTATGTGGCAGGGACACAGAGAGATACAAGGGGGGAGTAGTTGCAGTAAATGTGGAACACTTTTTTGGCAGCGTTCTTGGAGTTTGGACAAGCACAAGGTATTTAAACCTATCCACTGATGGTAGCGTTTGTGTGCAATAGAGATTTTTTTCATTGCATCTGACAAAAGTAATAGACCTTCAGGGCAAAGTTTGTCCATCCTGTGTTTCTTATGCAAGGATGATTCTACACGATAATGCAAACTGTATGTGTCATTCAGAGATTACCCGTGAAGGGCATGGTGAATAGATTTAAAAGTGATAACATTTATTCATTGTGTGGTTCCTTTTCTCCCTTCTTGCCCTCTCGAAGCATTCACTGGCTGTTCCTCACTCTCTTCCTCATCCATTCCGTGAATCCCTTTAATCCTCATCACTCACTGGTTGCCTGCACCTCTACATTTCCTTCTCCAGTCTCCTCCTCCCCTTCCCCCTTTTTTGCTCCCGCTCTGCTGCCTTCTCTTCCTGTTTCATTTTCGAGCCTATTTTTTTTCAGTTTTCCACATCTATACCTGTTTTGATTTCTTCCTTCATTTTACAGGGTTTTTCCTCTGATCTCACCTCTCACTTTCTCTTCTGATTGTTTGCCTCGCACTGCACTCGGTCTGCTTAGCCTGTGTAGTGGACTAACTTGTTAAAAGGTTTAAAGAGAAAATGGCTTCAGTCTGAATGGATCTTCATTTAATGATTGCAATGTGTTTTTTTAACGAGGTATTTTTCTTATTATTTCAGGTCTTAAAGATTAGCTTGATTGGCCACCGGAAGCGCGTTCTGGCGTCTTTGGGAGACAGGCTTCACGAAGATCCTCCTCAGAAACCACCTCGGTCAATAACCCTCAGGGTGAGTCCCCATGAAAATTTGTTTGCATTTCTCAAAAAGTCAGCAAGCATTTCGTAACATTCACGTGAAAACAACAGCCGCTTCGAGTGGGGTTCAACTTAACCTCACTTCAGAAGTTTACAGTGTAGACGTCTTAGGCTGACCTGCTCAGTCGCACCTGTTGAGATACAAATGCCATTAAGATGTTTCTGTGTATCAAAAGTTCCATTGAGTTTTTAATTTTCATTTGTATTCCCTCTTTCAGAAACCTTGTTGCAATGTCCCTGGAGTTTTTCCAAACTTGACCAGATTTATTCTCCTCTCGTTACACCACCTTCACTTGGTTTCTCCAATCCAATGCCTTTGTTTCCTTGCTGTCTGTTACCCTTATCGAGTTGTGGGCTGATGACCCATGCATACTGTGTTCTCTCCAAGGGAGTTCAGATCAACGCTTTTTATTTTGATATTTTAGGTCACACCTTTTGCATTTGATTGGATCTGATTATTTTCATGGGGCTGCATTTCTGACTGGAATCTCATTTGGGACTAAATTTCCAAATGTCAGAGAGTGTCCATGCTCCCAAGTTAAATTTCCTGGTGTAAAGAGAAAGAGAGAGAGACAGAATGAGGACTTATTTTTACATACACTTACAATTTCTGTGACTAGCCTCTTTTCACCCTGCTTATTCTCAGATGCCACATATAGACATTTTAGATCTCCCTCCAATTGCAGCCTGTTCCTAATGGCATTTTGAAAAAGGTTTCACAAGTCTATAACGTCCTGCTCTAAGGCACATTGCACAAACACGTGGATATTTTTCTTGTATTTTATTTTTTATGTATTATGTGAATGATTCCTGATGCATGGCAGGTGTTAAGACACTCCCAAGAAAGAGGAATCATTTGAAAGTTGCATATTTTTGCTCAATACTTCCAGTGCTCTGGACTGGGGAATTAGTTCCTCTTCAGCAGGTGGGAAAGTTTCCACAGCCCATGTTATTGGTTAGGACTGTATATTCTCAGTTAATAGTGAAGAGAAAACTGGATGTCCTCCGTCTGATTTTTGACTAAAATGTTAAAAAGTCGTCTGCTGCTCCGCAGCTAGAGCTACTGATGTGGGCAAGTGCGAAATGTCATTCATCACCTCATGGTATTGGAGTCTTCACAGAGAATCCTGACGAGGAGGACATGAGTTTGGATCAAGGTTTTCTTTCCCATCAACTGCTACTACGCCATTTCACAGGAAAGGAGGACGTAGTATTTAGTCTGTAGTTTGCAATAATTTTTAGCTTGAAAATTGGTTTAAATAAACTGTCTGCTCCTACTAGAAGATCAATTTATATAGAATCATGGAATAGTTTGGGTTGGAAGGGACCTTAAAGATCATCTAGTTCCAACCCCCCTGCCATGCGCAGGGATACCTTCCACTAGATCAGGTTGCTCTAGATCAGTAGAAAAGATCGTTTTTTTGTTTAGAGTCTACTTTTAAGGTCCCAAGGTCAACCTAGGCATGGCTAACGCTTCATCTTTTTTGACTCTTTTAAAATATTTCAAAGGAAAAAAATGGTTAAATATTGAGGAAAAGCAACAAACATTGAAAATATCCACAAAATATGATATTCCCACAATAACTGTGTACTAAGGAAAAATTATTTTGATTTCAAAGTCATATACTTGAAAGTTAGAAAATGCTGGATCTCAGGTTACCTATGCAATCTTGCTTTCCTTCCTTGAGTGCTTTATAGTCTTTAATTACGGGATCGGTTTCCATGTTATTCATGGAAGCCCATCCTCACCTGGTCAGCACTGGAGGCTGGAATTTAGACTGAAGGAACAACAATTTAGGCTGAAAATTTGGAGAAGTGTTACAATAGCAATGATAGTTTAACACAAGAATTAATTCACTAGAGAGAATTCCTGTTTTTAGGAACTGGTTAGACAAACATCTGTGGGGCATGAGGTGCACCTAGGCAGCCTGGGGAAGGATCTCTTAAGCTCCCCTCCAGCGCTGACCTATGTGGTTCCAGCTTTACGTGACCGGCAGGACTGAGAGGTGGGGATGCAGCAGATTTCGATGGTGAAATAAACAATGAGGCATCCCTGCAAGGCATGTATCCATGCATTCACAACAGGGTGGAAACATGATATAAATACCTGGTGACTAACAGTAGCACGGTACTGAGGACATGGTAGCACCTGCACAGGCATCCATGCCTGGTCTGCAGGTTTGTTAAGGAGATGAGAAAGTGGGTATGGAGTAAAGAAGAGGAATGAAGTAAGAATGAGAGAGAGTCTCATGATTAAAGGAATAGCTGTAGCTATGAAAATACAGATTTACACCTGCTTTTGCCACAAAGGCCTTGGATAACGCTTGGTAAGTTATTTAGGTAATTGCCTTATAAACAGTCACTAATTGTATGTTACCAACATTCTGCATATTTCACTGGAGTCTGATTTATACAAGTGCTGAGCACACAGTGCTGCAAATTAGATCAATAAAAGTGGAGTTTTGAATACAAGCACTTGGAAAATCAGGCAATAGATATTGTAATTGGGCATCCAAAGTGACTGATATTTTTTAACCTTTGTCTGTGTGTCTCAGGTCCCCCACACTAAAGTGGTGATTATAAAATGCCAGAAGTCACAGGGTGTGGTGAAAATAAATTGATTGACATTTGTAAAGCACTTAGGAGCATCATGAAAATTACTATATTAGTCATCCTATCTTCAGAGCAGGATTTGAATAGAGTTTAGGGAAGGGGTTTGGGGCCACGAAACGAGGTGAGAATAAAATACTGACTACATGATAACTAATGATAACACAGTGCTGAGTATATGACAACATGCTGCACAGTTGAGGACCCATCTGTGCTGTGAAGGACAACTTTGAGAAAATAGCATAAAATCATACAATTACATGCTGTTCCATAATGCAGAGGCACCGTAATTCTTTTATTTTTTGACTTTGTAATTCTTGTCTGTATTGCCTTGCCAGCAATCTTCCAATATAGATCTCTGAGTGAATTTCCTCTTTATATGCAGTTTGATAAAATATGAAAAGCTTGATGGGAGCTGGAATCTGTATGTCCATTGCACGGTCATCTGTCACTTTGATGCACTGGTGGCCCTATCAGTCTACTAACAGTGGGTGAATCATGATTCGGAGCAGAGAGACGTTACCTACCTGGCTGGAGCAGTCATTACAAAGGATCTCGTTTGGTACCCCTGTACTCAAGTTATTTTCAGAGCAGTGGCGTGTGCACCATCTCATCAGAGTTGGGCCCGTGGAGGGTAGGTTTTAGAGATTATGCCTCACCAAACCTTCTGAGCATGTGCAGACTACAGCTTTTCAGAAGCTTTTAACTGGGCCAAATGTAGGTGGATTTTTGTGAAGGAGGGAAAAAAGACTATTCCTAAGAGGAAAACACTCCTTTCTTTGCCCTGGGAAATGTCAAGTGCTTGTCTCAGATCATAGGAAAGCTAGAGAATTAAAAAACAAAAAAAATTCCAGTCAATTAAGAGTTGCTAAACAACTGTATATCCCTGATTTTAATCAACCCGCATGGAAAATACTAATCCGTTATTGTGATTGCAAGGAATAATATCACATAGACTCCTACATTTCAAATATTAATGTCAGATGTTACTATCACTTCAACACATACAGAGAATTGCAACTTTCCTTTCCATTTGGAAGAGATTACAGCTCACTGATTTCTTACACCAGATCCTGTTTCTTAACAGCATGGAGTAAAGTACCTTGATGCTTCTCAGAATTAGGTTTGCTTCAATGTAATAGTGCACGAAATGCCCATTTTAATTCTTTCTCTAAATAAAAAGGCAGGGGTTTTTACCCTCCATGCACACTGGAGCAGGTCTTTGCTTCCTCTAATATCTTCAGGTCCCTTCTTGTTGTTCAGTATTGAAATATAGTATTACAGCAGTAGGTAATTTAGACAAGGTCTGCACTGTGCAAACATACTCCTGGGTACGTTCTGCCTCCAAAGACCTTACCATCAGAGAAACCTCTAGTGTTGGATAAATTGAGCCCAGTAAGCTACGTCATGAGAGAGGAACATGTTCCCCCATCCAGTTGCTAGGACAGTATTTTACAGTCTGCACTGGGGTGGTATGTGTGCAGACTGGCTGGCCAGTACACTGTAGCTCTGCTCCTGCTGATTGCAAACTCCAAGACAGGCGGAGCTGGGCACCAATGTTTGTAATTGGTGTTTGAACAAGTGATGTGATGTGTATGAGATCAGGTGCTTCCAAATGTACGTATGGTGACTGTCTGTGAGCGGTGTGGTGGCAGGTCCTGGTAAAATGTATGATCAAGAGGACATGTTTAGTTGTTTATTAGGGAGAGTTCATGTATCAATTTGCTGTGGTATTTGCACACTGACTGATACAAGGTCACAGATTACAAGAAAAGCCTGGTAAAATATTTGTACTCTGATGCTTTCATGTATTCTAGGAATTGTTATTTAGCTTGTTTCTGATATCCAGTACTTCAAGTTAAACGGATGTTCTGCAAGACATATAAAAATTGCGAACAAAGTGTCTGTATTTTGTAAATGTTCGTGCATTTCTTTTTTGCAGCAAGAGATGTTGCTAGAGTTCAAATCACTTTCATATCACTTTCACTGCTCAGAGTGGCTGCTCAGAAGTGGTGAGAATGTATTTCATCTTACAAATAGCTAGTCCTAAATCATGGCTTTATTTGGGCCTTGACAAGAAGTAACTCACTGTTTTATCTCTCTAGCAGTCCTAGAAGGGAGTATATATTACACAAGGAGGTTTTGGAGAGGGAATTTGCGACTCGTTCATGTAAATAGTGAATTATTTTTCCTTCGACATGGGCTTCTGCACCTTAGGTGGCAAATCTCAAAAGTTCATCCACAGTAACCTCTACTTCAGGAATTGTTCCTTAATTTTTTTAGTATGAATAATTCAAATACACTTTTAAATGTGTGGTTTGAAGTCAGCAATATGCTGTTCTTATGCTGCACTTTTCTCCTCTCCGTCCAGGAACCCAGCGGTAACCACACTCCTCCTCAGCTGTCTCCATCACTTAGCCAAAGCACTTTCACTACTGGTGGCTCCCTGGACGTTCCCCACATTATCATGCAGGGCGATGCAAGGAGAAGAAGAAATGAAAACTATTTTGATGATATTCCCCGGTCAAAGCTGGAGAGGCAGATGGCACAGGTAGGGTTAAAACGATGCTGTTAAAAGGCTGCACCTTGCTGCAATTGGTTACAGAACTAATCCTAACCATAGCTGTGGGTCATATATGAAGGCTGAATTGTAAACTACAGATTGGCAATTTTTCCAAGCTGTCTGTTCCAGTGCTCTATATTTCAAATAGTGTAAGTTGATGTGCAGTTTCTCCTGAGAGGTAGAGTTTTGGGGGTGTTTAGGTGCCTGGAGGCTGAGATGAAGGTGCCTCCTGCGCACCAGAGCATGCAGGCTCCCACCGGCGCTGACTCTGCTTCCTGTTTCTGTAAGAAGGTGCAGATTCCTCAATTTCTGAGCAACCTAGATAAAAATAAGCTGACATCACTTCACTGCCAGAAACTCAGAGGACTTGGGGGGCGGTGATTGCTGCATTTATTAATGGAGAGGGTCAGCATTTGGCTAAACTTTGTGATCTGGGGATGTATCTTGAGTGTTTAAGAAAAGATTTAACTGTGCAACAACTCATTTGAGCATCGCAATAGCGCTAGACTCAACTGGATGTTAAATCAAACTGTTTATGAAAGAGCGCCTAAAGTAGCCTCCATGTCTAAATTTTTTCACCCAAACACAATAAGAGTACTGATAATTTTAAATCAAGCATACATTGACCAGACTGATGTCTTGTACCATTCTAAAGGGCAGTAAAGTTGAGCTTGGACAGCCTGTTGGCGAGAATGCTTTAGGATGAATTCAGCTGTACGACGAAAGACAGCCGGGTCTTAAGCCATGCGGTGCTTTTGCAGCACATGTTGGAAATAGGGCTTTGATTTGCTGTCAGAAGCAGATGGGCAGCCAGGGCGGTTCCTGGAGCGACTCACTCCACGAAGGAGCAGGTTGCTGCATGCTGCCCTGCGTGAGGCTTCCTAGTAGTTCGCTGCCTGCCACAGCCCAAAATAGAGTCTCTATGCAAAATTCAGCCTCAAAATGGAAACAGCTATGTAAATAACTGTGTTATGGTTAACATAATGAACAAAAGGCTGCAGTCTCTCAGCTAATTGCATGAACAAGAAGAAGTAATTAAATAAACAAGCAAAACAAGGTGCTGCTGTTACCTGGGAACACAGAAACAAATTGAATTCCATTTGTTTGGAGGACATTTCTAGGGAAGTGAAATTGCATTTGGTTGGGTGGGGCTGTTTCCTTGCCTTTTTTAATCTCCTAATTTTCTGCTGTATAATCTTATTTTACCGAACTAAGGGGAAAGTTGCCTAGTGAATGAGCTTGTTTTCAAACCAAAGTCTGCTGGGCTTTTGTGACAAGAACAAGGTTGAGCTGAAGTCCGGCAGGGAAAAGCCCAGTTCTTAACATGAAAATATTTCTTTGAAGGTCATGAAATTTAGGTATTTGAGCGTGAAATATACATTTGCTCATGGCTGAGTAGACTGGTTCATCTGCTTAGTTCATTTTATCACTTGGTTCATAAATCCCTATTCTCACTTCCTGTTTTAGTCACTAACATTGAAGAAAATTAAAAAAAAACCCCAAACAACCCAAAAAACCAAAAAACCTGTCTCCTTTTCACTCTCTTATTTTCCTGTTTGAAGTCCTGATATTCCCAAGAGATATGACACACTCTCATATATGGCACCTTGAGATTTTCTTTGGGCTGTTAAAAATTGCTTTTTGAGAAGGACTGTGATATGTTGCATATCCAAAGAGAAAACTGGGCAGTTAGTACTTACACCACTCCAAACCGCTTTAAAACCAATTTAAGTGCTGGGATTTTTTTTTTTTTTTGTGGCAGTGTGTACCCACTGAATGAATTACTTCAGTGCCTTCTCTCTAACTTTCACCGTGGAATATAGCAGCTATCCTTTGGGACTTGAAAGGGGAAAATGGATTCAGATGAAATCCATAAAACAGTGTTTGTGTTAGTCCCTGAACTCCAATCTGTTTGGAGTCTTTCTCAGCTCTGCCCCCAAATTCTGCACTCCTGATGTATGGAAAATTCCCTTTGACTTTAATGAGAAAGTCAATGACTCCCTCTGGTGATCATTCTCACTAAATTGGACTCACCCCATTAAGAGTCTAATCAGGGATTTCTTCAACCATTCTAGCCCAAAAATAGATTTTTAAATTTATTTTTTGCAATATGTGCTTTTCTAAAATGAACTATATTTCCTCCAATTTTTTCCCCCAAAGCCCCTTTGAAATTAAAGGTAAAATAATTGTTTCTGGAAAATAAAGGAGATCCAGCTGATTCTTAACATGAGCCTTCTGCTCCATGGTTTGGTTTTGGTTTTTTTTTTTATCTAGCAACATCCTCCTTGCAGTTTGCAGGTTCCTTTGGCTTCTGTCAGATCAACCACAACTTCTGACCTGATACCAGTCCAGCTTTCCAGCTAGAATACTTCTCACAAACAGAATGATCTAGAGGGATTATTGGAATTGCTTTGAGGATATTCTTTGTCTTAACCCTTTCTTTGCTAGGCTGTTTGCATGCTGCTGTGTGAATCTGCATGTTTACTGGATGCTATATTAGACAGATGTGCACGAAGATATCTTTGATGCTGCGATTTTTTTTTAAAGGGTTTTAGATGTGTTCTTGACGATGAGATTAATGGGTATTTTTATGGCCTTGAAGAGTGAGGCCAATGTGATGTTGAGAGCTTATTCATGGTATTGCTTTCATGAACTTGATTTTATTTCAGAAATGTTAGGATAAGACTATCTTTAGCCTCAATTTAAAATCTAAAATCTGAAGATATTTTGAGAAAATGGTGAGATCTGATGTTTCCATCTTTACTATGGCCTGTGTTTTCACTAAACTTTTACATGGAAGTCATCAAGCATGTTGATCTTTGCATCAGATATCAACCACTGTTTGTTAAAACAATGAGCACATCAGTTTAAATCTGTTTTACTTTGATCTGCTAAATGGGTTTAAACAATTCTCTAAACCATAATCAAATCTGCTTGTAAGTAATACAACACTTTGTTTCCTGGAGGAAGCACTGATTTAAATTTACTTAATGTGGGTGGTGGTGTCTCAAGACCAGCGTGTACCTTCATTCACAGTTCCCTAGCAGACTGTTTGTGACCTAAGAGGGGAAAATCCTAAAATAAACAATGAGTCTAACCAATTTAGATTCTTAGATTCCCCACTGGAATAGGTTTGGTCATCCAACTCTCCAGTTGGTCATCCAACTTTGAAAGTCTTTGACATCTGGTTGGAAAAATCACAACTGCCAAAAAGGTAATACAGAAGGTTGTGAGATGGTTTGTTTTCCAAAAAAAGGGGCAAAAAAAAGATCCAGAAAGTATTGAGTAGTCTGAGTCATCTTTGACTGTGGATGTTGAATTCTGAGCCTGCAAACTGTAGATTAATATCATCAAATTAATGTAGTTTAAAATAGCTGAGGTTGCTCTTAAGATTGCCTAAATCTTTAAAATAGAACTGAAATCATACAGGCAAAGCCTAAGGGCTTTGGAACCAAAATCAATAGAAGGAGTCCCATTGAAGGGATTGGGCTCTTCATTCACCCCTGAAATCATGGCGCGGGGGGGAAATATTATTTGCGGGGAATAGCCTTGGAGGTTAAAAGGAAGCATAGCTAAGTTCATTAAAATACACCAATTAAAATGTCAGGTCTTTAGGACTTGTAATTCTCCAGGCATCATAGAAGCTTTAGGTACTAGCTGCAAGCATATCCCAGACTGCCAGCCCCAAGGCTGTTGCTATTTATTGTGCCAGCCAGTGACATACGGTGCTTTTAGCTACCGTGGTCCATAAGACCTCTTGCCGTGGTGTTCAGAGTGCTGCACCCTGCCCTGAGCCGGGAGCAAGGGCTGAAAGCATCCTCCCCGCAGCAGGCAGGCAGGGAGGTACGGGGAGCACCTCTGCCCACGCCGCCCCTTGCAGAAGCAGAGCTGGGTCAGGCATCACCCCGACGGTGACGCACACTCTCCCCACAGGGCTGAACCTGCGGTGCACCCCGAGATGGGAGAGATCTGTCATTTTGGGAGGCAGTGGGCGGGCGCCTCTTTAGGGCTCTGGGGAAAGCTCCAGGCTGTGTCTGCCTCTGGGAGAAAAAACTGGTAATGAGTCAGAGTAAGCTTTCTGGTAGGATAAACCTAGTCATGGGCCATATGGGGGGCACCTGAGTAGGCTGTGATGGAAGGAAGAGAATCCTTTAAGATCTCAGACAGTTGGAAAAATTATTCACAAAAGCTGGCAGGAGAAGTTCTTTCCCGGAGATGCTGAACCCAGACTTAATTTTGAAAGCCTTTCTGGGTTCTTTGGTCCCATGGTCTGAGGGCTCTTACTTTTTTTTTTTTTTTTTTTTTTTTTTCCCCCCTAAAGCACAAGATAACTTAAATGTAAGGTTATTGTAATGACTGGGTAGTAAGTTAGAAGTAAAGCTACCCCAATTTTGGGGATTCTGCCAAACATTATTTTGTGAGATATAATAATTCATTGCAGGATTAGGATGCAGGAGACAGTCATTTAAATGGAGTTAGTACCAGAGATCCTTTGTCTACAATAGAGGAAAAGTGTAATAAAAACAAGAGACAGAATTAGCGAAGGTTGGTTTATAGGAAAATTGTGAAATAATTTTGCTGCTTTCTGAAATAATACCTTCAACTGAATAATATCTTCCAAATACTTCACAGATACTAATGCATTCATATTTCCAGTGCACTGTGGGGCTATGTGGTTTAAAATCGTGTTTTCCATTTTACAGCTGAGAAAACTGGGGTACAGGGGTATTGCAGGTTTGCTAAGATGACACTGAAAATTTGAAGGAGCCAAAAATAAAACCCTTGTCTCATAAGACCCACCTTTAGTTTTTTAACTTTTAACCACAGTATGACATTCTTTTATTTGCTTGTTTCCTGTTTGTTTTCCTGTCTCCTTCTCTGCTTTGGAAGGATTTAAAGACTACAGTGAATGAAGGAAAATATGCCCAGGAGAATATTGGTGTGTAAAATGAGATTATCTAAGAAGCAATGAAGAATGGGTTTTATCAATGGTTGAAATTACTGGTGAAATAACAGAATTCTTTACTAGTAGATTTAAGAAGCAATAAATACAAAAATGCAGTTGTCTAGGTTATTTAACTCTGTTGTTATTTCTAAGGTTTCTTTCTTCTATTTTTTATAAGCATAAAATAGTGTATGTTGTGAGGATGAACAGACAGCCATTTTAAAGACGAGTATGTAAAATCCAAACAAAATGCTCTAAGGATCATATTTTTAGGTGCATTTTATTTTTAATATGGAAAGATGACTGAACTATGAAGACCTTCAATTTAACATCAAAAGAAAAATGCTTAACTGAGTCTATTTTTATTGCATGGTATAGATGTTACCGACAGTTGTCTTTTTAATTCAGATAGATATTAATGCCATAGAGGGCTGTATCTTGAACTGTAAATTTCAGCAGATTTCCGTCTGTAAATCCCTTGAGTATTGTGTATTTAATGGACAAGTAAACTGATAAAGACATTATGAAAAATCTAAGTAATTTCTGCTGAATAGAAAGATACAATTTTTTCAAGAATGTAACGGAAGCTAGCATTTTAGAAATAAAGTTGTGGGATGTGGATCATACCTACATGCTGCTTCAGCATATGGAATTAAGGAAGCCGCTTCTATATTTGGTATTAATGATCCAAACTAAAGCCATAAATACTACACCAAGAAGGGGACAGATGTTCTTTATTAATTTACTGTTTTTCACACTCAGTCTTGTGAGCTAGAAGCTCTACATTGGAAAGATTGTATGAAAAATGGAGGAGGATTGTATGAAAAATGGAAAAGATGAGGTAGTTTCTACTGTCAAATAAACTATTCTTATTGAAAATCTGAATATTTCAGAGTCAAACCTGAATTTTAATATCTAACATTTACATTTTTGAGCTGCTGGAAGAAAGTTGTACTTAGAGTTTGGGGTGCTCTTCTGAAAGAGCCCACTTTTTTGGGGGGGGGAGGGGGGGTGGGGGGTGGCTATAATGTAGGTACCTGTACCTAATGTTCAGTGACCAAAGTCTTGTAATCTTTATTGGTGGTATTTGTCCAGAAGTTAGTTTGTATCCTCTAGGCAAGGCTAGAAGGCTGGGGCGCACTTGTAGCTGACAGCACCAGCAGAAGGGGTATTGTCAATCAGAATAGGCTTGGCTGCTCACCACGGATTGCAGGTCCAGAGCTGTGCCTGTAAAGCTGCACCTCCAGGAGCCGGGCAGGGCAGCCGTAGCCTTAGCAAATGGCTGGGAAGACCTCAGTCAGTCCTCTCCAGCAGGAACCCAACTCCTGGGTTACTGGATCGAAATCAAATGAAAACTGACTGCCTATCAGAGAAGATCACCATCGCATGAAGGAGGGTGGTAGCTGGGTGAGAGAGAAGCACAGCTCTGTTTATTAGTCTTTTCTTGTCAGAGGAAAATGTGCAAAGTATGGCTCTGCATGGAGAAAGAGGTGGAGGTGCACAGGACCTAGAGCATCGACCCTGGCATGGGAGGTTGGCTTTCCTTCTCACCCTGCCGCCGATTGGAGGGAACAATCTTCGCAGGCTCGCTGTGGCCCTGGGCCAGTCGTCTCTCTTCCCGGGGTGTGCTGGCTGTGGCACGCACCTTCTTGTGACGCCTTGCTGGGAGCTGCTGACAGGGTGCGCTGACCCGGAGCGTGGTGTCGCTGCTCACGCCTGTCACCCACTGCCTGCCCACAAGAAAGCTGTTCCAAGATGGCCAGTGATTTTCTGGAAATCTTCATGTAAAGTATTTTCAGGAGAAACAAAAGATAGATACCAATGCAAAACATATGTGCTTATTCTAATAAGAAGTGTTACTTCTAGTTTCTGCTTCTCTAAAAGAGATACTAATTTCAAATTTCACTTTTCATCTCTGAAGATCTTGTTTTCGAAGGAGGATCTGCGATTATTCCTGCCAGTAAGACAAGCTCTCCCCAGAGCTTTGGGAACGTTCAGGGAAGCAACATCTATTGAGACAGCACAACTGCTCTCCCACGGTCCTAAAACATTTGGAGTGACGATTACAAAAGGGGCCAGACAGACCCATTCATTCGACTTTCATTTGTTTCTTTCAGCTGTTGCACCTTTAAAGATTGTTCACCATGCCAAGAGTGATTTTTCTGGGATTTGATCCAAAATTCTCCTCATTTCTGGAGCTAGACTGAATTACAGTTAGTGAGTTAGACAATGTGCATCAGAGGGAGTGGGGTTTGCTGCTGTTGCTCTCCTTCCCTCCTGTGCCTCGCTGGGGCTACCGTGCCAGGAGATGGGAGCGATTTCCTGAGGCTCAGCCCTGCGGTGAGACACAGAGGGAGAGGAGGCGGGGGAATAAGCCTGGAGGTTATGTTCAGCAGCTCCCCTTCTCCGTGTGCACCGGCTCTGCGACATGAAAGTGCAAGAGGGGGCGAGCCTTGCCGGCGAGAGGCAGAGAAGGCAGCAGAAGATCAGGAGTCACCAACAAACTTCTCGGACCAGCTCAGGGGTGAACAGACCATTGGGGACCCACGTTTACCTAACCAGGGCCATGCCCTGGTGTTTTCTAGACTTCTGTTTGTTGTCGTTACTCTCTCCTGGATTCCCCCAGTGTGTCCCCATCCTCTTTGAAGTGCAGTGGCTAAAACTGGACACTGCCCCATATGAGACCTCGCTGGTAGCTGCGTATGGCACAAAAGTTCCTTCCCATGTGTTACAATAGGCTACTTTTATTAAATACCTCCTTTTTTATTTAGGAGAGGGGAGTTCAGCGAAGGGCCACCAAGACGGTCAGGGGCTGGAACACTTGCCCGCTGAGGAGAGGCTGGGGGACCAGGGCTGGCTGGAGAGAAGGCGACTTTGCGTACAGAAACTGAAAGAGGAAAGGTGCTGGCTGGATGGCAAGAGAAACTTCCTCCCCAGGAGGACAGGCAGGGCAGGGGACGGGTTGCTCACGGAGGCTGTCCAGTCTCTGTCCTTGGAGGTTTTCAGGACCTGACTGGATGAAGCCCTGAGCAACCTGGTCTCATCTCACAGCCGCTCCTGCTTTGAGCTGGGGTTGGAATGGAAACTTCTTGAGCTCCCTTCCAACTTGAATTATCCTGTGATTTATTTGCTTATTCTTTTGCAAGATGTCTGTATTTAATTTGAAGTATACTAAAACTTCCAAATCTTTTTGTGTCCTCTTCCCACCTCCCTGTTAAATTACTCTCCTAATTTATTTGCTATTTTATTTATGTATTTAGTCTTACTTTCCCAAGGAATACTCTTATCTTACTGAATTTCATCTGGCTCATTTCTGTAGTTCATCAAATCTATTTTCAGTTCTTACCCTGTTCTGGAAAGTCCTTGACTCCTGGATCCTCCCCAGAGAGCCTGAGCTCTCCTCCAAGCCACGACATGGAGCAGGTCATGGCAGACTCCCTCGGCGTGTTCCAGTCCACTTGTGCTTCAATACCAATAATTGTTCTCTAAACATGTATTTCAACTTCTTGTGCAACCTTTGCATTTTGACTGAAGCTAGTTTGTGTATGGGGCATGTCACGTGTCGCCGCATCAGGAGTCGCACCATCAGTGTCCAAGTCGTGCCAGGCTTCTCCTTGCTGCTGCTGATTTAGTTGGCCAGTTTTCCAACAAAGGAAAGAAATTTCATCTGAGAAGATTCATACTGAGCAACCTCATTATAAACATCTTGAATTTTTCTTGACCCATAGAAGCTCTGTCAGGTAACACATGGCAGGCAATATTACGCTTTTTCTTTGTTATGCTCAATAATGTATACATAGATATAGATATACACACATACGTGGACGTACTCCTAAGTGTTTATTTCAGGTGGCCAGGAGCAATATCAAAAGGTCTCATAGGCCACGAGGACCAGGGGATGGTGACTGGATTTTTAAACAACTTTTCTAGTAACTTGCTGGTCCCTGCTATTAGGCTTTCAGAATCTTCCTTTTCTCCTACCTTAAATATTCTTTTAACCCTTCTTTGGTCCTTTCCCTATCTTCTATGACTTTCTGAGGATAATTGCACCTAGTTTAGGTAAATCTGTGACATCTCCTAAAGTGAAATCGAATGAAGTTTGTTAAGCTGTGCTGAATACATCAGGACTGCCTTCCACCCAGCTCCTGTTCCTTCTGTGTATGCTGTCCAGGTATTCTCTTCTGTTGCTTTCCTCTGTTGTTCTCCTTAGAAAGTATATAATTTCCATGATCACTCTTACTGGTTTGTGATCACTTTCAGTACAATTACTTTCTATCTTCAGATTATCAGCCAAGTCTTCCCTGTCTATAGGGATGAAGCCTAAAGTAAGTTCTCCTTAGATAATTTTGTTCACCTTATGAAACACTAAGTTGTCTCCAACACAGCCCACAGCCTTGAAGACCTGCATATGTACTGTCCTACAGCTTTTCCAGTAAATATATGAGTAATTAGAAAGTCTTGAAGCAGATGGAAATGTGCAAACACTTTGTAACATGATTGGCCACTGACTTTACAGCAGGTGTCTGAAATAATTATGCCCTATTGTCTTCTGTCACAGAGGAAGTTAGCAAGAAGAATAAGAAATTTTATTTCTTATGTGAATGTGTTTTCTTGAAATCAAACAGGTTAAGCTAAATAAATAGAAGTGAAAATGTCCTTAATTCTTTTAAAAGACACTCATAAAGTTATTAGGAGACCGTGTCAGAATTGTGATTGCTGGGAAGGGAGGTGGATGAGTGGAGAGCAGGTAACAGAGCCTCGTCTCCCTCCCTCCTTCTCACACCGTTAACCAGCCACCTGTACCATGCATAGCAGATGGCAGGAGCTGTGCAGTGCAGGCCATTCCCTTTACCCCCTACCTTTGCCCCTCCTGCCCCTCAGAGTTGTGTCCCACAGTGACTAGACGGGGAAATCTTTTATGCATGGGACATCTGTAGCTTTCACAAAAATGGTATCATGATAGCAGAGTCTTGTTGCGATGTTACATGTATGCATTTATCTTTTGGGAAGAATATAATAAGCGCGTTTTATACTAATCAGGCAATAGCTGATGCTACTTTTTTTGCTCTCCTTTACCATATTACTTAGGAAAATGTTCTTTGTTAAACTCTCTCTTTTACAGAACCTTCTGTGTCACTGATATTAAGTGCCCAAGTGTATTTGTGTTTATTATGGTGGAAGTGCATGCACAGATTGAATTCTTTTCCTTCTTTTTGAGGGCATCTGTTTTGGGAGTTGAAAATTATGAGTGTTTGAAGCCTAATCCCAATTCTCCCTCCTACTGCCTATTTTCTGGCCTCAGATACTCACTTAACCTTTTTCCTTTCCTTGGTTCCTTTCTCTTCAGCACAGGGGTATGCAACTTTAAGTACTTCTGGGAATTTCATAATTCATTAAAAAATTTCAGCACTTTGAAGACATAAAATATGTATATTGTAAATGCTAAATATTTTTACAGTGATGCAAGGAAAAGGTTGGTTTCTGAATTTGAATTCATTACCTTCCGTAAAATTAATGTTCCTTCTGTACTGCATTTCAGTACCTTAGTCATTCAAACATTAATGAGTGCAGAACTGAGTAATGAGTTTTGCACTGCTGCCCTTCTGACTGGGCATTCATACAGTCGTGGGAAATTCTCCATCTCTGCTGGTCCGCTTGATTTATTATTGATTTAATAAATCAAGTCGCCTGTATTTAAAGATGATGTAGTTTAATCCTAGATCTTCCAAACCTTTAATTCTGGAGGTAGGTCTGTGCGATGGGCGCAGTTCACTTGAACAGTCCTTGGAGCAGAGACCTAGACCCAGAACTTGTCTCTCGCAGGTGAGTGCTCCAAACATCTGTTTTTCTGCAGTCTTCTTTCTCCAAAGAATTAAAAATAATAAAGTCTTCCCTTCATTTATAGAAGGGGTTGAAGACAGCGTATCTTTTGCTGCTTTAACCAGTGAAAGAGGAAGGTGAAATACATAGGTGTGAATTCCCCCAGTCAGAGAAGGGCACCAAACTGACAGCTCCCAACTCTTGCAGGGAGTGCGCTAACCCATGAGTCTATGTTTGGGAGAAGATGAGCTGGGGAGGGAGGGGCAGGGTGGGTACTATTAGCATGTGTAAGAAAGAATTGATTCCCTGCCCTGTTTTTGAAATGGAGCAACTTAAAGCCTGCATACACGCTTACTGCAGCATCGCGTTACCTGTTCCTGAGTTAGCACCAAAGCAGCCGATAGATGTATCTGGTGTATTTATGCGTTTACGTGCTGCAGCACGGTAGGGCCACTATCGCAGCATCGCTGTGTCGGCGCAGCAGCCGTGCCGCTCTGCGGCTGAGGCAGCGCTGCCGGGGGAGCCCCGCACACCTCTGCTGCGTGGGGACAGGCACCGGCTCCCGGCTGATCCGGCCGAGGCACCACACCGCTCCCTAAAGGCAAGTCCTTGGGAGGGGCAGGATTTAAGGATACACCTTTGTCTCCAGAATACTGAGGTGGTGAGAACCGGCTGTACGATACGACAGCATCACGGCAACCCCATGCCAGCACTGCAAGCGCCAGGGAGAAATAAAACATCTGCTAGCATACAGTACCACGCTGCCTTACCTTACTCCTTTCAGGACCTCAGCAAACGTGTCCAAATAGCACTGCAGTATGTTTTCCTGATTACCAGATGCTTGGGGATGCTGCACCTGGCATGGAAGTGCCTTCTCTTTTACTATTCTCTTGAAAAGCAGAGGCACAACCTCCTGCCCTGGATTCCCATTCAGGAATCCCCCCCCCAGGCAAGCAAATGTAGGCATCACAGTGACAGGGCATGGCCGGAGCATCCAGAATTCAGTTTGCTTGGCGTACGGGAAAAAAAGGTCATTAGTGCCAACTCGTGCAATGTCCTAATAATGGCACAGCAGAAGTAGCTGGAGCAGTGTTTGCTACTGGCCTTGCACTGAGAGTACATGTTCGTCACATGGAGGAGGACTGTTTGTAGCAAGTTGCAGAGGACGAGGTAGAGGACCGTGAAACAAAGTCAAGTTTTTATTAGCTAATGCTATCAAAATGTAGAGCCCTGCACGTCACAAAGGAGAAGCAAATAACTTCGAAAACAAAATGGGGAGAAGAAATTAACCAGATACAGGGAAGTTCAAGAATTACTGAAGCTGGGGGAAGGGATGTGTGCGCATGCATTTCAAATCATGAAGGAAATAAGGGACAATTAACAACATTAGGCGGCCACCAGCCTGTCTGGCAGTGCTCCGTAGTCAGTCCAGAGGATGCCAGCCTGCCCTGACAGTAACCAGAAGTAATAACCTAGTCTGTCACCAGCCAGGCAGCCAGGTTTCAGGCTACAAAAGGTAAGAGCAAGAACCATATTTCTAAGAGGAGTTGCACTTCTTTGGGTTGTTTTGAGCATCGATGCTAAATTCCTGCTGCTGCTGCTGACAAGAACCAGCAATGCACATTCTTGCTGTTGTTAAATTACTGATATATTAATTGCTATCTATTCTGGGTGCTGCAGTTGCATTTTTCATGCGTGTTTATTGCCTTTTGTTGCTGCCTGCCAAAGATACTGTGGGCAGATCCTACGTCTGATGCTTTGTTTTAGTTGCCTGGCTACTGTAAAATGTTATCTTAGCTTTTGCTGAGGTGTCACAGATGCTTTCTTGATGAGTGTCCAAACAAGGAAATATGTAAAAGATGCTGGTGAATGCTGTGCTTGCCTAGTTCTGTTGCTTTTTCTGGAGATGCTACAGTATGCTTACTTTGCTTTGCTGCTACAGACTATCTGTACAATAACATAGAAGGTAGACTGAAACCTTTCATTTACACAGCGGGGTCATGGTCAATACCAAAGGTAACATTATCTGTATCTTTGTATGCAAAGGAACTGTTGTTGGAAGGAGGTGGTGGGCAACTGCTTCACTTAATTGCAATGCATTCTTTTCTGGTGATTGTTACAAAGAAAATGTATTTTTCCTGTTGACTGAATTGCCAGATTTTTCCCTTCCTCTCTCCCTGTGAAAGTCTCCAACAGAGAGAGATTCAAATCTCAAAACTTAATTGGGATGTTGACTTCAAACTTCTTCCCTGCCAAAAACTGAAAGTAACCAATATTTTTTCTGCTCTCTGCATTTTCTGTTTATGCCTGCATAACTTTCTCTCTTTACATCACTAGCACTTCCGACTAAATTGTTTTCTTGTACTCACAGTTTGAAACCTCTTCTAAAGTCGGAATAAGTTATGTTTCCTTCCAGTCAGTCCAAAAATATTTTGTCAGAAAATAAATAAAAATTACTTTTAACAGCTGTTTTACTTCCTTCTTTAATGTTATTGCAAGCCTTTTCTTAATTCTTGCCTTTTGGCGGTTGCGGTGCATTAATATTTACAAGATGAGATGTAGTTTTCTGTTTATATTAGCAGTCCTCTGTCTGTGAGATCTGGACCAACCAGAATGCAGGATATCCTTTCTCATCGATTCATCAGGTTCATAATGTAAGATACAGTGATAAATGGCTATGTTGTCACTCTATGGATGTACAGTCTGTTGCCATGGTGTTATCTACGGGTGTCACGTCGCTGAAATGACAAAAAAAGTTCGTAACTTGTCCGCCCTCCTTTGGGATTCTGTGTGCGCACATTCGTGTATCGTGCCGTGTGGTTAGCATCTGTTGGCTGTATGGCGTACATACAGGACGTGGGGGGATTGCCAGCAGCAGTCTCGCTCAGGGGGAGCTTTGACTTCTGTTCCTGATGTTTTTGTTTGCTCACTTTTCCAAAGCGAGAAACCGTGTAAACAGCTCGGTTTGCACAGTTTCACCCCCGCAATGTGTTGTGCTGCCCTTTCTGTGTTAACCTATAGGCTTTGCCTAGCTGAGGAGCACGCCGTGTTTGCAGAGGCACTTTTGGGGAATTAGAGGTAACGCTGATGGTGCTCTGAATTTTCATCACTTCTGTGACAGAGGCACATCTGCTGTGCACGTGAGAGCAAACCTGGTGATCCGTATTGCAGCGTGGTAAGGACGACAGCCAGTCGTTCAGATTTCACTAAGCACAGTATTGCAGAGGAGCTGTAGATTTCTCCTAATTTCTGTCATATAACTGCCGCCTTGGAGCATTTCTGCCAGAGAGGAGCCATTTATGGCTACCGAGCTTTAGAAGCTTTTAAAATGTAAGTACACCACGAACCTGTTCCCATTATTTCAAAAGCCAAAGATTTCAAAAGCCAAAGAGCTAAAAAAATTTATCTCGCTCTAGGAATTAAAACATAAGCAAATAATGAGGATTTGGCTGGTCCACAGAACATTTAAAATTCTTACAGGGAGAATATTATTAATTTTTCAGCCAGAAGCCTTGTGTCTGTGTGCTCCAATTTATTGTTGTCATGGTGACTAATGCATGTTACCATAACTAGGCATGAGGCTTTAACAGGTGAAAAGTTATAAGATGTGGTCCCTGTTAAAAATGACTGCATTCAAGCCACTCACAACCAGGCCTTTTGGGTTTTTTTCCTGTAGCGTGGAGGGTTTTTCACTTGACATTTTTATTAAAAAATGAGGCAGGTGTTAGATTTTATAGAAGTTGTGTTGAGATTACTTCTTACCTGTGACTACCTCTGCATCCAGGTGTCTTTAATGCAAGTCAACTACAGTTCTCAGAGAACGGGATCAGATAGAAAAATGTGCAACAATTGTAAAAAATTACCTAATAGCGGTAATCTGCTTCTGTAGCTCACTTGACATCAAGCATCTGACCCTTCCTAGAGCACTGAGAAGTGCACATCTGCCCATTTTCATATGAAGCACTGCAAGAGCATGAGATATTGGCCTTTATGGTTAAAAGTTGTCACTGTAAAAGGATTGAATCTTTACCACTCTGGCACCTGACTTGAGACCGTTTTGTGATTGTAAATTCTTTATCTGCAAAATGTGGAGCAAAAAATCTTCTTTCTCGAGGGGACTGAGGCCAAAGAGAGGAAAGGCACTGGTTAAAGGCATGGGGAGGTTAGAATACTAAAACACAGGCAGTACAGCAGAAACCATGTGATAAATTGCACAGCTGTCTGATGAGCTGTAAAGTTAGATGAGGAATAAATTATCTCTTGCCTTTCTACTTCATCAGAGAGATAAAAATCTCCATACGTGTATTGTGTCATAAAAAATACATAAGCTTAAATGTTTGATTATTTCTTATAATTGCAAATTAAATATTCAAACCAGAAAATCCTTATCCTAGCATATCTATTTTTAAAAATGAAATCAAACGTCATAGTTGGTCCTGCATGGCAATTTACGAACATTTCTATATTGCTTGAAAGTGGTTTAGGTGTTTATGAAGGTCCTGAATCTCAATACATCACCCGTGAGTTGTTCCACACCAATTCCTCAGATTCAGAAGTACTAGTAATTCATATTTGTCTACCCCAGACTTGAGACTTGTTTCAAGTCTTCTCTAGGTCAAAGATGTTCCTACTTTGTATTTTACCTGAGGTTATTTGCCATCATCACACCCTAAATCTCAGAATTTCAGTATCTAGAGTCAGTCAGCTGAGGAGCTCCTTTTCTTCCTGTAGAGGTTTTTAGGCCCAGATTTATGAAAGTATTTAGCTGTCTAAATCTTGTTTAAAAACCTTTCTTCCCTTAAAAAAAAAAAAAAAAAAGGAAAGGAAATTGCATGGGGAATATGTAATAGGAATTACACTTCTAAACACCTTCATGGATCTAGGCTTTGGAGACTACCCTGTTATAACTCAGTCTAAATAGGTAATGAACACTAGCAATAGTATGGTTTAAAAATCTAAGGGGTTTGGTAAGAAACAAAAGGAAAGGAGACCAGAAGCCACTTCTGCTGAACATTAAAAAAACACTTATGATACACTTACAAAATAAAATTTTCTGAGTATGTATAACACGTCTTCTTCATCCATCATAATAATCTATACCTGTGATGTTTAATTTCATGTAGCTTTTCTTAGTAGCTGCTCCCTCTACAAGACACACTGAAATACATGAAAGGTCTTCAGATGCAGTGGTCTGTCAGGAACAGCAGAAATCCTATATCTCTGCATTCCCTTAACCTCAGCTGTGTTGCCTGTTTAGATCATCCTGGAGACATGTACAGCAATCGTATCAAGTCTGTTTTGTCTAATTTAAAAGGAGTAGGTATTAGGATGATTGTGTATATTTATAGAGCAATTAATGGATACAAACAAATGGTCTCCACACAGTCCCTCTCTAAGTGTCTCATACACTAGTTTTATTAGCCTGGTTGAAGATTATTTCTCATTTCCTCATGATTATTGCTTCCTATCTCCTTTACAAAATTGAATCAATATGAGAGGTAATCACTGTTGCTCTTGTTACTGCCCTTCGTTTACAGACACAAACAATGCGATTCTCCATGTTTTTAATGTCTTTCATGTAGAAGGGAGTAAAACTGTAAAATGATGTACTCATTTCACTCCTTATGTATCCTGCTTAATTTGTCAGTACTGTCCATTTTCTGCATGCGAGGAACGTCACCTGCAGACCAGCACAACAAAAGGGTTTGGAGCACTACCCAGGATCACTTACTCCGTAAAAATTCTGGTCCGACCTCACGGCCATTCCCGTGCTTCCTCGGTGGAAAGACTGGTGGTCAAAAGATGTACTTTTATAGCTTCTCTGTCCTGAATTTTCTGCTGTTCCATCATAGTAACCTTTTACAAAATGGATAGGGTGCACCTCCTGAGATCTGCTTCCTTACACAGAAGATGGAGTGTATCTTTGTTAGGGAAAAAAAGGACTGTTTCAAGTGGTCTGTTAGCTATGGCCTTGAACAGTTCCCAAGAGACAGCTGAGCACACTGTGATAATTTGTGATGGGTGCAATCCATCATCTTCTCTTTTAGTCAAATACAAACCCCACTAATAAGGATGCAGGTCCTTACCCCTTGTAATATGATTGAAACCTTATTTTATAAGGAGCACTGCTTCTTAAAGAAATCAAATTCCCACTTCAGATTAAATACGACAGAAGGTTTTTATACATTAGTGGTCAGAATGATTCATTTCTGTGGATACAGAATGCCAAAAATTGGAGCAATTGCTCCTGCTGCTTTCCTTTCAAGATTTGAGGGTGAAGACATATCCATAGCGTATAAGCAACTTAACTAGGCAAAACAGAAATTACAACACTGTATAATTTGCAGATGTGCTAATAGTGCCGACATTAACTAGGTTCGACTTTTTTTTATGATGTTCACTTGCTTGCAGTTACCATATCAGCAGGGTAATGTTGATGTTTCCAGATTTATCTCTTGCTTTTCATTGCAGAGTTGTGCAAATGTGTGTCATTTCATTATTTTGTGACACATGAAAATGATGTACTTGTTTTGTTTACTCTGTCCTGATTTAATTAGTAGGATGTGATAGTTTGCCAGACTTTTGAATGTCTTCGATAGGAGTTTTTTCATGTGTTTTTGATGCTAAACTTCTTTTTGCTTTAAAAGTCTTAACTTCTAGCCATATTCTGTGTGAAATGCTGATGACAATTCCTTGCCAGCTTCAACACATATTTTAACAATATGACATGCATAGAAAATACACAGAGATAAGTGCAGGTAAAGAAAGAAGTAGCATAATCCAAATTGAAGTAATCGTATAGGAGAGGGTAAAATAGTTTGAGAGAGAACAAGCAGGGGAGGAAGGAGGATCAGGAAGGAGAAATCTGATCCCCAAAAGACAGAGTGGGCAGGCAGGAGAGGGAAATTCAGAGACAGACTAGACCAGACAGGGTAGGGGAGAAGTGGGGCTGGTGGCAGAGGGAAGAGGGCTTGGGAAGAGGAGGACTCCATACACAGGTCATTTTCAGTTAAAGTGAGCTGACGCTGATTTGGCAGCATCCCTGGTGTTGAGGACATGGGCAGCGTGGGCACATGTGAACAAAAAGTAGGAGAGATCATGGTTAAAAAATAAATAACCTTAAAATAATAATTTTTTTGCATGGGTGTGCAAGGTGGAAGGAGCCCCCAAGGGCCCAGAGGTCAGTCCAGGTCCAGTAAAGCCATGTCCAAAAATACACAATGTCAGGTGAGACCCAGAGCAGCACTGCCATGCTGGAGGCGTTCCTGTACCGATGCCTGCCTTGGCTCTTTTTGGAAGGTAGAAGAGTGTCCTGCGAAGGGATTTGGCAACAAACTGCAGTCCTACTCATGTTCTCTGAGGGCTTTGAGGAAAGAGGGGAGATGGCAGCTCAGGAAGGCAATCACCTGTATCAGTGAGAATGGTGAATGTGGAAGGGCAATGTTAGTTACTCTACAATGAGACATCAAGAGAAGGTGATCAAAGTAAATATTCATAAAGAGATTAAAGAATGCCTCATATATTTGGAGAATGTATAATAAGTCTTCAGATCAAAGCAAAGTCTCAGTTATTTAGCCATTTAGGAAAGTTAGTTATCGGTTATATGGGCTGGATGATGGAAGACTTATTAACTGTGTAGAAAAGCTTGTAAAACACACAGCGGAATTTGTGAATGGCATTTTTGTGCATCTCATGATTTTTTTCAAGTGCTCTCATCCTCATATATGTATTGTAAACAGTTGTTTTTAAGGAACATTTCCAGTGCCTAATGATTTTATTCTCAAAGCAAATAGATTTAATTAAAGCCTCATTAAACACTACAGTAGATGACTTTGGATTATAAATTAAATCATGAAAAATGTTGTAGGAGTTATATTCCGTTATTTTAGTAACATGGCTCTATGTGTAGCAAATAAATTCTTGTTGATTGAGCACAACAATGGAGGGCTACTTTATAGCAAATTTGCCTGCAACTTCTCTTATATCTCGAACAACTGTGATTTTCAGACAGGAGACTGGGGAGAGCCTTCAATTACCTTGCGACCTCCAAATGAAGCCACGGCATCAACGCCTGTACAATATTGGCAACATCATCCAGAGAAACTCATCTTCCAGTCATGTGATTATAAAGCATTTGTAAGTGTTGATAAATTTAGTGGTTTGATTTGGGGTAGGTATATTAATCTTAGATTTTGATAGACTGTTGGGTTTTTTTCATTTATAGTATTTTTTCAGTCACTTTTAATGAGACAGGCCACTTCCTCTGAAATACTGTAATTGTAATAAATAAGAAGCAAGGGTACACAGTACTTTTGCTATGAATTTTGTGACATTGCAGTCCATGTAGCTATAGTGTTAGAGAAATGACACTATGAATAAGTGGCTAAGTGTTGTAGAAGTGACAGTGAGAGCAAACACCCCTACTTCTCACCTGTCACAAATCCCCGCCTAGTATTTATGGAAGAATAATAAAACATAATATGTCTACCTTAATGCTGTGTGCACAGTAGTTAAAGTAAGCATTGCCTTGCCTGAATTTTATACACCTGTTTTTGGGGAAGGGAGCTAGGGGAGATGGAGATCAACGTCCTGAAGCAGTGTTTTCCATCCATGGGACAAGGGCACATTCAAACGTCTCCCAGATTGATGACTACTTGAAGTACCAGTAGAAGTCAGTTCCTTCAGGGCAGGGAGAATTTATTTTTACCTCCCGATAGCTGTAACCGATTCCCACTTCCCATCCCTGGAGAAACGGAGCTTCCCTCTACAACTAAAGACAGTTAGTGTTCTTCAGCTGTTATAAATGCTTGTGAAGGAGAGGAAGGTCTCCTGAAGTACAGAAAGTCATATTGGAAGACTTGTTTTTTAAATGAAAAATGCTTTTCTGAAGCCTTGAGTTCCCCATCAACAGGGCAGGGGGGCTGGTGCTTCTGGGGAGCTGAAGAGGTGCCTCAGCCCACCTGTTTAAACTCTTACATTTCCCTTTCCAACTTTGCTGGAAAGCGCTGTTAAAGTTGCTGAAAGTGCTTCCCAGACCACTGTGTCCTCTTTGGGGGTGGCCACCTAATGAAGCAAGGCTGACGTATTTTACAAAGGAAAGGGGCTCAGTAGTTGTGGTGCCTTTAGTATGGTATCTTCCATCAAACCTTCATGGGTTGCCATGAATGCAGTGATTGTCCCTGGACAGTAACTAGAACCTCTGCCTTCCTCAGGAAGTTACAGTGAGGGTCCAGCTCGCCTGCTCTCAGTCTTGCTCTCCTCCTATGCAGCACCTCAAATTGAAAAGGAAGCTTAGTGACTTCTAGTTCTTTAAATATTTTTCATAGTTTCCAGTAAAGTGAACAGGTTTATCTCGAGTGCCTCTTATCTCATTACTTGATCCAGCAGTAAATTCATAATCAGATGTAACCTTTGTAGTAGATTGGAAGGCGTGTGGATCATTGAAGAAATGAAGTTGGGATGACCAGGAATATCCAAGTTACTGGTGGTTAAGGAAACACCTTCCTTTCCTAAGGACTCTGCATCAGTGCATTGTCTCAGCTCCCTGAGGTGTATTGACCTCAGCTTTATAGAGGAAAAGCCTGGCTTGGAAGTTATAATGGGGGCACCTTTCATTGTATGCCACATCACTCAGCTGAACTGTTGGATCTCCTCTGTGTCGCTCCCACATGCCCTGGGTCATTGAGAAGGAACATTTCCAAAAGCACAGCGAGTCAAAGGAAAGCAAAATTCCCTCCTAGAATTTCAAATTTTTCTGACAACTATATTGGACAGTATCCCTGTGATTTGTTTGTCTATTCCACAGTCCACCCTGGGAAGCATTTCTGAATGCCTGCAGCTGAGGCTTTTTGCTGCTGTGCAGATGGGACAGGAGCTGCCCATCTCTTCTCTTTCCTCCTCTTGTTCTGCCATGAGCTGAAAAGCACTGCTTTTTGTACCTGGTGCCTGACCAACTGGTAGCTTTCAAGGAAATACCAATTTCTTGTGCCATAGTCCATTAAAAAAAAAAAAGATAAAAAAATTGAAGAAATGAATTGCATCCTTCCCAGAGAAGGCTAAGGATGCCAAAGGTGTCAGACAGCAGGATCCAGAGAAAGATACAGTTCAACTCAATACACTTTTGTTTGATTTTCTAATTTCAGAGTGTGCTTTAAATTTGTTGCTCTTCTGCAAGGGTGATATCAAGCCATCCCATCAAATTAATGCCCAAAGCCCTATTCATGTCACCATCAACCCCCCAGCTGGACTCACAGCTGCTTGGTTTATGAATCTGTCGCATCTGCAGTCCTCCAAGAATGCCCTTCATTCGCTCCTTTCTGCTTGTGCTTATCTGGTAGTGTTGGTGTTGCTCACCCTTCCATTTATAATGCCCTGTAAAGTGTTTCTCACTAATTACCATGTTGGCTACTGTCTACACTGAAATATTTATGCATTGTCTTGCAGGTCAGAGACTCCTGTGGTACACAGTGTGAACTGAAGGCTTTAAAGAAAATATCTCAGTTTAGGTCAGGAGAGCAGAGAGTCGAACCAGTACACTTTCTGTTCAGTTCCAGCTTGTGTTCCGCTGTAACTGAAGTTATTTTTGATAGGTTCTTGTTTAAGATGAAGCTGGTTCACTATCTGGTTGGGTCAGCTTAGGCTGTTTCCAAGGGGAGTCAGTGTGGTGGAGTGAAAAGGGTCAGGCAGCGGTGGTGGGCTGCAGCATCCTCTGGGAAAGGGCTCCTGCCCACAGCGCTTTCTCTCCTCCTGCAGCTCACCTACACCGTTCTCACCAGTGGCATGACTTCTCTTCAGCTCCCGTGTTGCTCACGTAGGACTGAAGACTTAAGCTATGGCATTGCGCTGCAGTGAGAATGCAAAGAGAGACATCTCTGTGCCTGGGGAGGAGATGACGAGGGGTGGCTTGTTGTCTTCTTTCCCCAGTTAAGCCAGACTTGCATGTGACGCCATATAGAAATACAGAAACATCCTGTTTGCACGGAGCTGTACGAACATGCGCACATCCACAAATGCACATGCCTGTAGCGTCTATAAGAGAAATGCAGAGTGTGGCTCTCGCACAGCCCTGTTAGCAGTAACAAGACCGCTCGCTGCTAGGCAAGAACGGCAGGGATGATGCAGCCAGCTCCATCCCTGGAGGAGCAGCACCATTCAAACGTGGTGTAGAGAGGTACTGAGACCCCAGAGGAACAAATCCAGAGGAGCAGAGCCTGCTGTCAGGGTGCAGGAGGGCTCAAACTGCACATGCCAGCAAGTGACATAGTGAGGAAGAGGCAGGTTGGAAAGGGGATGTGTCAGTGAGGCACTCGCTGCCTTATGTACCCTTGGAGATGAGCAGGCTCCTCTGAGAGCACGGTGGCTTTCAGTGAGCTCAGCCAGGACCCAGCCCCAGCACCCTGCTGCTTCCTCTCACCCAGCCCTCCTTCAGGTCAGTAAAGGCTTCAAAATAATAGTTCAGGATCAGCCTTTTTTTAGGAAGAAATAATGGTTTAAACTAGTTTTCGGTTCAGATTTATTTTGTCTGTTTGCTGACATCGGGCTCTGCTATTTGCACATAAATTAGTTACAGATTGAGTACACAGAGGTTAACATCGCTGCTGGCCTTCACGTCCCCGTGATTGCACACATAGCAATATGAGTCTGGCAGATGGCAGCTAAAAAAAGCAGATTCTCCATTTTTTAATCAAATGGCTTTTTAAGATGGAATCTGTAGTATTTGCTTGTTGTTTGAGTAACTAAGGTGAGAAGCTAGAAGACTTTCAGGTATCGTTTCAAAGGGCTCCATCTGATTCCAGACATTGTTGCTGTGCATTCCCGTTTCATAGGTCAACACACTGGTTTAAATGATTTATCAGAGAACTGCGGAGTAAAAAAACCTCTAAAGCAATATATTAAGTTGATTGCTACCACTATGGTTTTTTAGGCATTTTTAGTGCATTTCTGCAGATGTTTGTCTGTTCTGGAATTTTAGTAAAATTAAGTTTAATGGATTTTTATTTTAGTATTTAGGTTCTATGCTGGTAAAAGAGTTAAGAGGCACAGAGTCAACACAGGATGCGTGTGCAAAGATGAGGGTAAGTTAGTAAACCTACTCCTCTCTCTCTATCATCATAATATTAAATAATATCAGCTTGTGATTGCTTGTACTGTGCCCTTGATGCTTTTATAATGTTCTGTTACCCATTTGTTTTCCATTGCCCTTGCATTTACATTGGTATTCAGTAGGAAGTCTGTTCTGCCTTTTGTCTTAATTTCAAGTAATACCAAAATTTAAAGGTAGATTTTTATTTTGCATGTTGTATCTAAGAAAAAAACAAGTGCATGCCTTATGTTTTCTCTTGAATCTTCATGTATGTTTCAAAGTACTTTCCACACACTTTAGATGTGCCCATATCACATTGCTTTTATAAACAGAATTTATAGCTCGTATATGATAATCTAGATTGAATTTACTACGTGCAAATATGTACTAGTAAATATATCAACATATTACCAAACCCATTGGTTTTTACGTATGGTCTAACCCTACATTCACATAATCCTGTGGATGCTTTTACTCACGTGAGTATTCTCATTAATTATGAGTTACTTACATGCTTATTGAATGAAGGATGAAAAAGGATCTAATTCAGTTTCACCTGATGGTGGAAAAGCAGTTAGGTTTCCTTCAAACTGGTAAGAATATGTTTTCCTATGGCTCTTTGGCCTGGTACTGGTTTGTAGAAAATTACGATGAGGCTCAGGCCAGCTCCAAGAAACATACTGCTGCTGGAAGCTCAAAACAAGCCACAGGCCAGCTGCACGATTTATTCCCGACTGTAGGTGTAATAACAATGCACCTGTTCATAGAGATGGCAAACATATTATGGTCTGGCATGATTAATTAATGAAGAATCTAATTGTTTGGTAACCTACCAAACATGTAAAATTACATAGATGAATGAGTGAAATCCTTTCTTCTGTGGCTCATAAGTCTTTTATGCAAGATGCCTCTGAGCACTAGACGTAGCATTTTGATCAATTAGAAAGCTGGAAGATGTATAAAATTCATGCAATCAGACAACCACTTCCTATTGGTTACATATCTGCAGCACACAGACTTTTGTACAAGCTGTTTTAGCTAAGGGCTGGCAGTAATTCACGCTTACTAGATTGCCTGAAGATCTGTGGCTTTTCAGCTAATTACATGCTAATCATTCCTTACCTGGGCTTAAACTCCTCTAAAAAAACCCCAACAACTTGACATGGAGGGATCTACACTCACATACACGTGTTCTGGGGAATTAATTGAGGCTGCAAGCATACCATCTTCCAATCCAGTTTTCAAACTGTCAGACTTAGCAGTTCAATTTTTTAGACATATGCCTGTGCTGATCTTAGGGCTGAATTTGGTACCATAGTAGCATATGACAACTTCAGTAAGTTATTTGGCCAAACTAGGTAGCTTAACATCAAAAAAGTCACTCTAAATAATTTATAGCCATTTTAAGATTTGTTTTAAGTAATAAGTTCAGCAAATTTAAATTATAGACCTGAAAAATTAAGTGTTTGAAAAGAAATTTAATTTAAAATACAATTTTTCTATAAAGGTAATGGAGTTGCACTAGTAGTCTATAGTGCCATACAGGGCACTTATATAGTATAGTGATGGGGTTTATATACATTTATTTTTTACATTCTCTTCTGAAACAATTGTGCTGCGAGAATGTTTATTTTCTGATTTGAGGGGGTTTTATTGCAAAGAGGTTTGAAGAAATCAGTTTTGAATCAGGATTTCATCTATTCTTTCTATGTTGTCCTTTTAATCATATTCCTATTCAAGTCAGAAGCAAAAAACATTGACTTAATGGGAACAGATTATTATTTTAGCGTAAGTTTCCCAGTGAGAAAAATGTGTCTTTTTCCAAAACTTTCTCTGGTTGTGTTCTGAAAGTTGGTGTGTCTGAATTGGGAGTCCAGGTTGTCCTAAGTCATCCTGAAGTTTTGCTGTGATGTTCATTATTGTATCTAAGTACCACTGGCTTGTCATTGAAAATGTGGCTTCTTTTATAGTTACATTTTACTTTAAATGTACTGAAAGGGACATTTAACTTACAAAAAAGAAGTGAAAAGCTAGATATATTATGTGACTGCTTCTCAGGTACCGAATTCTGTCCACTTGTCCAGTGTCTTTAGAGTCAGTAGGATGTTTATATAGGGTTGTACTAACGTGATAGAGCAACATTTTTTAATTTTAGTATTTTTTTTTCCATTTATATATTTCAAATCTATAGCATGCTGCAGTCTGAAACATGTTGGGGGGGAGTACGTCACATATAACCTTCTACCATGTTGAGGTCCTTCCCCACAATTTTTTAATCTTTCTGGAGTCAGCCACATAATGGTTTTTAAGGAGAACGTATGAAAATTAGGTACCTAATTTTTCTGTCAGTGTGGCTTTAGCTTCTCCATCTTTAACCTAATGCTGCTCAAAAAAGCGTTGATATTCGCTGAATGTCTTCCAGTCAGTGGATGCACAAGGACAAAAGAAGCCTATCAGTGGGAAAAAACGTATCTTGATCTTCCTTAATCATTCATAGATACAGAGAAACAACAAAAATGACGTGTTTGCTGACTGCAGATCCCTCCCTGTTAGTTGTAGATGCTTCTTGTGCTTTCTGTTATTGCAGTTGATGGTTTTGGTTCTCAAGGGAAGTGTCATGCGGATATCCCTTGCATCTCTCCACAGAGGGGCTTACACCAGCCTCCTTCTCTTACAGCTTAAGAGTGAAGGGAGATCCTAAATATTCTATAATGTAAAAAAAAAAAAAAAAAAAAAAAACCTCAAACAAACAAAAAACCCCCAAAACCTGGGAGCCTCTGTCTTAATAAATCTTCTTGACTATCCACTGTGCTTCTCAGCATTGTTCAGCAGTGTGCTCCAGCAGGGCAGATGATGGATTTGTTTGGGGAGAATCATGCAGATGCAATAGATTGAGCTCAGCATGGGGGTCAAGGTTATACCTACTTTTTGTTCCCGCCCAAATTGCAGACTGTTGCAGCCATCCAAAATTATGGATATTTGGCAAGAACTATGCTTATTAGAGGGATTATACTCTATTTTTCCATTCACATATTTGCACTCCAAGGATGAATTTATGTTTTATGGTTTCCTATTTGTATCCAGCTATTTTCTCTCACAAGCTCCCTCTGCAGTCGACAGCACTGTCTCCTTATCTCCACTCCCCACCTTCTGTAAACTGACCTTTGCTACTTGGAGATTAAATCTTGCTGTCCTGGCCAGAATAGATGTATTAAATATATTTGAGAGATGCCTTCAAGAATTTAAGAGCTTTCATCTTTCTCAGCATGGAATAGGAAATATTACAAGTTGTGTTTTCAATCAGATTACTGCCTTCACTTCAAATCACCATAGGAACATGAAGCGAGAATAAAATGTGTTTACATCAAAATAAAGAAAAGGAATAAAGTTTAATTGGAGCTAGGAAGAGACTTGTTCTCTACAGTAGACTCCATCTGGCATTTACACATCTGAATTCCTTGACCAGGTAGGAAGGGGATGGTTTTATACTTAGTGGCATGAGCACAGCAGCAAGGTAGACTCTTTCCTTGCAGTAATGTTAAATCACTAATGTTGCATACACCAGTTGCACAGTCTGAACCAATCAGATATTTACTGCAGCAGTAGGGAACTTAGATTTTGTTCTTGGATCCTGCCACCTTCCAGAATATTATGTATCTTTCTTCAAGGTTTTCTTGTTAGAAAAGAGGTTCTTACGTTTCAAGTCAAAGTTCTGGGAAACCAGCAACCTAATTCTATTCACAAAGCAGGTGTTTAAATATCTTGCTGACTTAAGACCAAAATGTCAGAGTTGGAATTGTTATGAAATCTGTTTCTCTTATCTCTGAAGAGGAAGGTGAAGCAGAGTGGACTCTTTCACTGAAAATAGGCAGGGTCTGGGGCATTCCTTCCTCATTTCTTCTTACATAAAGAAGGAGGACCTGGATATAGATGGCAGTCTCCTCGTTTCTGCTAATCCCTTTCTACTTTTCAATCTCCATTTCATTTCTCCCCCAAAAGTAGAAGTGTCCTCCATAGGCCTCCTAGTGAAACTAGCCAGGCAGTTTCATATCAGGATCAAATACTGTATTTGAGAATTTAGATTCTTCAGTCTCTGTTCTCTTGGGACTTGTATCTCTGTCTGTCTAGTGTAGCCACTGCTTTGGGAGGGCCTGTGGTGGGACAGGCACATGGATATTACTCAAAAAGAAAAAAGAAGTGGTGGGAGGTCTTAAAGATCTTCGGTCCTTATGCACATCCACATCACGCCATCCCGTGTTCTTCAGAGGATTGTATGTCCTTCAACTCTGTGGCTGAAAGGAATCCAAGGTGCAGGAGGGATGCACTGCCCTTTCAACAGCAGATGAGTGTGTACAGCTATTGCAAAAGCAAAAAACCTCTCATTCTCAAGTAGATGACTTGCAGGTGCATCCCCAGTGCAATATTCATATTAATGATGTAGCTTGGAGGCATCCACTAATTGTAGAGAAGTAAACAGTCTTGTACCACAGGGATTACAGATGCTATCTTATTCCAAGAGGTATTAAATTATGTCAGTGATGTATTTCTAAGCCTTTTGGACTGAGAGAAGTTAGTAAATATTTGTTACAAGGCAGATTGTAGTTTCAAAATTGGCTTCAAAACTGACTGGTCAAATGTGAACTTTGACTTTTTATTTCAATTTCGTCTCATGCATGATATTGTCAAAGTGATTCACTCAAAATGAACTGTTTAATGAGGCTTCGTAAGCCTTAAATAAGTAACAGACTTATGGGTATGATAGTAGGTGGTACCAATACGTATTTTGAAATGTGCAGTCTGATGCCATTTGGAATTAATAGTTGCTACCAGTATGGGAAAACGTTCAGATTCTCATAGTGAAGTGGATTCCAGTACATAATTGAGTAGTAAAATTGCCAGCTACAGTCTTCAGATAGCTATTAAAAAACAGTATAGGACTGAATTAGCAGATTCATTTGGAAAAATGAAAAGCCAAGATGAAAACTTAAGATTTTACAGGCTCATAAACTTGTGTTCAAAATCTATGTATGGAATTGTTAGTGACTTGGAATAGTTGAATAATGTCTTTTTACTGTGTATTTGCAAGATCGAGTATAATTACATATGCAGTAAAACCTAAAAATGAACATGGTTTCATTTTGGCCACCGTATGAAAGCTGAGTAATCCAGTTATAAATGTATATATAAGTACATGAAAGTGGTCAACGTGGCAAAGTAGAAGTACCAGTGTATCCCGTTTCCTCTTGGCAGGAAATAAATAGATGAGATGAAAGCATTTTGAGAGTGAGCTGGATTACACCACGCGCTGCAGTATATCAAGTGAATGTGTGAGCATCTTACTCGGACAGCATTCTACGTGTGCTCCTTAATTTCTTATTCAGCTGCTTTGTGTGTGTGTGCGCGTGCAGACAGAGATAGCATGTTTTGTACACCGCAGGAGTTTTCAAAAGTGTTGGATTAGTGCTCTCAGTTCTGCACAGAACAACGTATTGCAGTACAGTCCTGTCTTGAAAGGGTTAAAGGCCCTTTAGGGTTATAGGGTTTGTATTTGCTTTTTAAAAATAAACAGCTAGTTTATATTGCTTTATTCATAGAACAAAGTCGTCTGCCTCTTAAGCCATTGTTAATTACCTTGATTAGTTAGGCACATGGCTGGGTGGATATCAAATTAGTTGGATTTTAGTTGATATTCTAAATAAATGTCTAGCTGTTCTGCACAGCCTTTAACTCAAAATCAAAATACAGGTGGAAATGCTTTATCCACTTAAGAAAATTTGTAGTACTATACTATGGAAATCTGTCTAGAGTCTGCTTGTGAGTATGGTGGTTTTTTCAGTGAAACTAAAGAAAATTTGTAAACAAGATCAGAAGCAAGCTTGCACTTGTTCATGCTCTCTCTCTCTGGCACCACTGCTCTTGCATCCCTTTATGACCGGTTTCAAAAGGAGTAACTGGGAGCAGCCCCGTCCAAGGCTATTCAGGGTTTTGGCACTGTCCCGTGTAACGGCAGCGGTGGGTTCAGATGCAAACTCAGCAGGGTCTTAAAGTCAGACCTTTATTGTAAAAGCAAGCATTGTAATAACTAGACAGTTATGCAGAAGATGCCTTCCACCTCCTTCCACTGGACGGATCTCCATTCTGAGTGCGGAGGGGATGAAGCAGCTTAATCGCAGCAGCTGCATCAAAATACAGGCAAGGCTGCTATTCCTGATATTCTTTATTCTGAAGAAAAAGAGGCTCTATCTTTTGGGGGGTTTGGGGAAGCTGAACATATGTCACATTAGATTTAGGATGATGATGCTTTCTTCGATCTTCCTGTGTCTGCAGTCAAAGCTGCTTTATGGTTCTTGAGTTACCTGTGGCCTGCTTCCACATAGTCATCTACCTGTCTGGTAGGAAGTATTTCAGAAGTGGGACCAGAGCTCAGTCTCTCTGGCATTGCAGACTGCGCAGCATTAAGACTCCTCGCTGCAGGAGCAGTGCACCTGAGGAGACAGGGCATGCACATCTGTCCTTATGTAGATGACCAGCTGATCAGAGACAGGCGCTGGCAATGAGCCTAGAATATGCTTGCTGTTCATCCAGATGATTCTCCTAAAGAAGTGTATTAAAACAAAGAGCCAAAGTTACAGTCACAAACGATGGAGTTCATAGGAACTATGACCAGTTCCAGGCTAGTGGGCACTTGCCCAAAGACAGGGTCCTGTCACTATGATTGCTTCTAGATGAGATCAAATCTAATTCTGCTACTATGGTATGAACACGCCTTGGAGCATTAGACCATATGTCAGCATGCACATGACATCCAATGCCAGCCTTCAGCTGTGGCTCCTATAACTTTGGCTCAAGTCCATATGCTTCCCATAGAGGCACCAGATGGACAAGAATATTTTGTTGTCTCATCATGCCCTCACGGAGCTGATACGGTGGCTAGAACCTGAAAAGCCCAGGGAAAGGGAATACTGACTCCTGTGTCCCACCACCTTCTCAGATTCTGGTCACAGGCACAGGCAGAGATGCCCGCTTGGCCTGCGCAGAGGTGTGAAATGTCTGACCATGAAAGCTGTGGGACTTCATCTCAACATCCTAGGATTTAGAGCCAAAGCACTTACAGTGCCTGAGTGAATGGTATTCATATTGTATCTCTGAAAACTCACGTTACACATTCTGGCAGCCACCTCCTCCATTAAAAAGAAGGGAACTACAAGCAAATAGTATGAGCTCACCATGACAACTCAAAACTGTTGAAGTCTGGAAACTGCTTGGAAATAATAATTATACGGTGGACTTCAGTTACTGTATCACTGGGAGTTGAGGGGGGGGGAATAGAGCTGTGTGTTTTTCGTGATAGCACTGTCATAATAACAAAGGATGCTATTCCACTGGCCAACTGTTTGTTGCAATGGGGGTGCAAGTGCAGAATTGTTTCCCAAAATCATGTTTCTACACTGGACTACAGTCTTCCAGAACACCTTTGCACCAATCCTGGGGTTTGCATGGTTTGCAAGCTGATAAGGGACATCCCCTGCTCTTTACCAGCTAAGACAGTTTGGGTTAATAAATTACAAATGTCCATCAGTTTCTGATTCGTTTCCTAATTTGCCAGCTATAATAGTATCTTGATGAGCTATTTCACTCAGATACAGTCTTCTGGCAGTTCATGACCTCGATTAAATACTAAAGATCAGGTCTGCTCTATACAAGCCGAGAGGAATGTGGGGTAGATAAGGAAGATGATTAAATTACAAACTACTGGTCTAGAGGAAAGAGGACTCCCAGATGGTTAGTACAACATGGCCTTGCCAACAGGAAGCTTCATCTTTATGGCAAATGGAAGATAGTGCAAATTAGACCAAAAAGGTAAAATAAATGAACTTAGTAGCTGTGTTTGTATAGCGTGTTGGAGGAGAAGAGGAATTTTGCTGCTAAGGAGGCGAGGAAGGAGATAATTACAATAATCAAAATGGGAGACAAAGAGCTCCTGAGTGTAGCTGTCAGGATAGAAAGAAAGGACAAAAGTTGGATGATTGCTGGGTTGCCAGATGATTAAAGTGATGTTGTCATATTTGTGAATATTTTGTCTGGTTATGAGCATATGCGGGGTATATTGCTTGTTATTCTGATAGATGTATGTACTGCAGCTTCCGTACAGTCACTGTCATGCTTTCTGTGCATTGAAATTGAATGTTATGAAAAGGCTCATTGGAGATCCATTATAGAGACATGCACACATGTACAGACAGGTATGTACTTGCTCTGCTTTTAGCAGGGATACCATTTCTTTTTCCACTCAGTTCAGAGACGTGAAATCAGATTAGTGTCTTCCTTCAGATTTTGTTAGATTCTTCAGGTTGTTTTACCATTTAAGCTTTCATGTTTTAAAAGTGCCTAGCCTTCTGGGTGAAAGAAGCTTTCTCTGAGATAAATTGACACTTGATTGTCATCTTGAGTCTCTTGTCATTTGATACTGAGAGATGCAACAGTCCTCTCTATTACACAGACAGGTGGGGCTCTCCTTCAAACTTTAATTAGAGGTTTAAGCCTTCATGGCACGGACACTAATTGCAGAATGTAGCTGGATCTGTAGCTTTGAATTTTGTGCTGGCAAAAATGGAGTCTCATTTGATTCTGGAAGGAACGAGATCTGACAAGGGGGCTTGATTCCAGGTCTTTTTCTTTTAAGCGTTTGTTTGTTTTGCTCTCTAGTGTTAGCATCACCAATTTTTCAGACTTTTTTTTTTTTCCCCCAGATACAGTCTGTGTTTTCAAGCTTATATCTACGCTGTTTTATTTTTCTTGAAGAATACAAAACCACCGCTGCCACTTTTGTTCAGCGGCTCTAATGATCTTTCTGGGTGCAAATTCTAGACCTTTCAATGGGTTTATACTCTCGTTCTGTGTGCTGATGTTTCTTCATATTTAGCTGTAACCAAACTTGCTCTTTCCTCTGAAGAAAATGTTTGATTGATCTCTGTGATTGTTTGCAGATACTCCTGTGAGTGAGTGTTCTCTGAACGTTATGTACTTTATTTATCTACAGTAGTCTTGTATAGAATAGTTTAGTCCGTCATTGCCTTCCACCTTAAAAGAATTCAAATCAGCTATAAACTGTTATGCCATATTTGGTTTTTTGTTTGGTTGGTTTGGGGATTGTTTTAGTAAATTTAATCTGTGAACTAATCAACAGGTTTTTCTGCAGAGAATCTATCCCAAATATTGGCCCAATCTGTTCAGCAGGAAGTATCTTTGCTGTGTACATCATGTTGAAGGCACACAGAAATAGACTAGCATAAAAGAAAAAATAGCCTTGTAGGAAGACATGAACTGTAGATAGGAGAACCTGGCACTGAGGGAATGCAGAATAAGCCTCCATGCTAATTCATGTGTAAAGCAGCCTCCAGTAGCAGCTGCACTCGAGGAAGTGCAGACGGTCAGACGTGACAAGATATGACGTTGGACTGACAGATTGACTGGCAGGCCTAGAGGGCTGCAGGGATACCTCGTGTCACAAATACAACTGCAAGAAGGCAAGAGAGTGAAATATTTCTAAATAACAACTAATTGCAGCAAAGAAACGGTACTACGAGAAGTACTGCGCTGTTGGTTTTTACATCTGGGAAGGGCAGGAAGAGGCGGGGGAGGCAGTGATGAATGGGGCATATCAGACAGATGTCTTAAACACGCACGTTTTGGGAAACACCTGATTGCATGACTGGTCTTTTTAAGCCTGGCAAACTTATTTCATTCACTTCCCATTGTGCTAGGAAAAAGGAGAATTTTTACCATCCTCGCAACAAACTGTAAAGCTCTTTTAAGTTTTGTAACTACAAGGCAGCTATTTCAAAAGCCCAGAGCATAGTCAGCTCAAGAAAAAATCAAATATTTGGATAAGTACCTTTTGTTTAACTTAGATATTTTGTCAGAAGAAGAAGAGAAAGTGCACTGTTCTTGCAAGGCAACACAACTCTAACAACATCTTCATTTTGATTTCAGAAGTCTACAGAACAAATGAAGAAAGTGCCGACCATTGTCCTGTCTGTCTCTTACAAGGGAGTCAAATTTATTGATGCAACAAATAAGGTATGTGCAATTGTTCAATATTAGCTTTTATTTCTCACAAAGAGGAATACCTATGAGGCTGGCTCTGTAAGAGCACCAGGCCAGAGTTGCACTTTGTGTTTTCCTCTCTTTTTTTCTCTTCTCTCCAAAATGGATGTAATCCCATTGTCATTGTCCAGAAACTCAGTCTGGAGGACGAGTGAAGCAGCTTTAATGGCTCATTTGGAGAACATTGTGTCCAACCTTCTGCCATTAAAAGGCAAGCTTATCACAAAAGACATTTGGCAGGGAGCCTCTGTGGAATCCTTTACCATATTCTTCCCTATACAGTTCCTTAAATATACAGAAAATATATATATATTTGTTAATTAATATAATTTTGGCCAAAAAAAAAAAATCTCAATGAAAAATGAAGGTGCAAGGTTTTATCCAGGGCCAGCCATTGTAAGAATAAGAAACATAAGTCTTGAATGTCCTTTTCAAATGTCAGAGCCTCTCTGAGAGCTGTTTTCCTGGTACTAGCCATTTGACTCCCTGAACTGCAGCAGCTTCTTAACAGTTGTTATTCCATTTTTTTTTCATCTTCCTGTGTGGCAATGCTCCTGTGCTTTGTTTCTTACATTTTAAAACACATCCAACATCTTTAAAAAAAAAACCCAAAGCAGAAATGGAGAGATCAGAGAACTCAGCGATGGATAGAGCAATGCGTTATTGCTTAGCCGAAGTAAAATGTACAAGCTCTGTAAGCAGGAGTAAAGTAATGCATTAATTTCTCTTCTTCGGATGTCTGAAATGGCAAGAAAATGCAATCCATACTGATGCTTGCACATGAATAGAAAAGAAATTATCTTTTCTGTTATGTGACTAAAACTCACGAAGCAATATAAAAAATAAATCTGACAACCCAGCTACCTGACCAGGTTAATAATGTATATAACTGCTTTGTGTTGTTGAACATTCAGACCACACAATGCATCTAACCCGGTATCCGTCAAACTTGCCAAATCAGTCAGTTTTTAAAGGTGTTTAACTAGAACTGCGTTTTATGTGGAGGAATGATAGCAGATTTGTGAACTTCTGCTAGAGTTTGGAAGCCATATCTAGGGTTAGAAGATGGCATGAAAGAAAAACAGAGGTGAAATTACTGTTATGTCAAGTCTGGCATATTTGCCAGAACAGAGAGGCCAGGGATTCCTGTCAGCTCCTTTTTCTTCCATTGGTTCAAAACTGAGCTTCTACAACCCTCATTTCCTTTATGTTCTCTGATGTGCAGGGCATAAATCAGGACATTGTAATGCTATTAACTCTAACTTGGATAAGGCTGTTTTCAGCTCTTCAATCTCCTCTGTAGTGTAAAGGATGTAACTGCAGTGTCCTTAGGTTTACAAAAAAAATCAGGAGAACAAAGGGAGCTTCCAGTATCTCTTTGCACAGTGCATATAATATTATGCAAGATGGACTTGAAAGAAGTTTGGCAAATTGCATTAGGTGTCTGTAGACCAGTCCCACTGAAATCTTATGCCTAGTAGTGCGAGAGATGTATTTGATGGAGGTAAATAATGCCACAGTCCTGTGTTTTTTCTCAAGTGGTAGATTGCTTTCTCTCCAGTTCAAAATATGCACTGCCTTTCCCTCCTGTAAAAACCAGGTAATAGCCTGCAACTCTCCCAGGAGCATTGTTATCATCCTTGTCCACAGTGTGCTGTACCCAATTCCTTCAAGACCCAAAACAGATTAGCGCTAAGGTGAGATCCTATTCAGACTTGTACCGCTTCCATATGAGCTTATAGTTGACAGCGCTGGGCACCACTTAGCAATAAACGCATACTTTTTAATGACAAAAAGAGCTAGCAGTTATGTGCTTGAAAACTCAGCTCTCATGGCTGTTCATCCTTTTCCTTTATGCCACCAAGCTAAGAATTTGTATTCTGAGTTGTAGCAGGCAAAGCTTCAGGTGACAAAGGGGCCCTGACCTCATTCCACAACAGCTATTTCAGTGGCGCCTTGAAGCTTGGCATGACACCACTTTGACTTGACACCATTTCTTTGCAAGTGAGGCCAGAAAGAAATTGCTGCTTAGGAAAAAGCTGACTTGCAGAATTTTCTCGTGGGTCACAGCTAACCCTAACTTCTGGATGATTTCTGCCAGGAGGGGGATTGTCTGTCACGGGGTAGGCAAGTAAAAGGAAGGCTGCTTAGCAAAAATCTGATCTCTCAAAGGCATTTCCTTGGCAGAACCAGAACCGGCTTTCAGCTTCCCTGCTTTTTCAGAAGCACCGGAGGTTTCTCTTGACAAACTGAGTGACAAATTTTAGAACGACGACTGTACAGTGTCAGTCAGTGCCTGAGGAGTGTACCCAGAACAGCAAGCTGGTTTAGCCTTGTAATTTCCACAGAATAAGACTATGGGTCTACTGGAGTATTGACCCTAGGAAACGGTAAATGTGTGCACTGAAAACTTGTTTAATTTTGAAAGGCAATCACAGAGGATATCCTGTAGAAGCTAGAGAAAAAAGCTCAATTTCACTACTAATTTTCATCCAGAAGATTTATTTTAAGTATAGCTCATTTTATTTGAAACAAACTTGATATGAATATATTCAACTTCACTTGGTTTAAAGTTAAAACATTAAAATAATCTCCGTGAGTTTTGACTAAAGTGCAAAGCCCTGTGTCAACCTCAGGTCACCTCAGAAAAGTTTCAGCGTAGCAGAGCTCTCTTCACTTACACTGCATAACTTCAGGTGATTGTGGCTCATGATTTGGCATAAATATTTCACGTGACCTTCCAAGCTTTAATTCCTTCTGCCTTCTAAACTACAATGTTGCCAATGCAAGATCAGTGACAGCTTATTACAGCTGTGTCTGTGGATAAATCCCTGCTTCTGGTATAGTTGTAATTCTTATCAAAATCTTTATTGAGGGTAAAAGTTATCAATTTGAGAACAAAGCAAATAAAATGCTTAAAGTAACGTAAAAAGCCAATGATTGTTAAACAGAGATTATACATGTCATTATAAATTGGCATATATTGAAACAGTACTGGTTTTGTCATTTTTATGAATAATGCATTACACAGAAGTAATCAAGTATGTTGCAACAATTTAAGATTAAGAGGATTATTTCATTTCTTTAGTAACAGTTTCCTTATCTTGGTTTTTCCATAATTCAAAATTTGGAATGCTTTTTAGTAAGGTTTTTCCTGAGCCATGATTTCTTCAATTAGATATATTAATACGTCTTTTCAAAAACTTGACACCTACATGCAAGGGGGAAAGTTGCCACTTAGCAAATGAAAGAAGATACGGCACAGCATCTTAGACTTAGTTGTATACATTTCCTGTTCTTTAAAAAAAAAAAAGGGGGGGGGGGGAGAGGAGGTGGGAAGGAAAAGAGGCGGGTGAGGGAAGGCCAGAGATGCTCAGAGATTGTTTTAACTTGGACAGATGCCACTGAGTTAGCAGCAAACGGTGGCTCTGTGAGGGACCGGGACACTACAGATGTCACGTGTTCTGTGGTGCAAGAGCGATGTCATGCTGCAGCAGGCTTGTTCAGTTCGGGTTTTTGTGGAAAAGCCAGAGCTACAGCCAGCAGGGCCACAATTCAGAAAAGCGTATAAACTGTTCGCTAAGTAAATTCATATTCAATGAATCATTCTTCGGTTTAAATAAATCATTTGAAATGCGTGTGTTGCTGAAGCAAGGCCTAATCATGAGCCACTCAGCAGTATCTTCTTCTCTGGCTTCATGGGCCCTTTGGCCTGAACACAACAATTACATATCAGCAATTTATGTAATGAATATTCATAATTTTCTCCAAAGCTTTAAGACGGCTTTTTTTTTATTTCATCGGACAGACATCCCCCACCTCTGTCTCAATCGTTGCTATAGCTTACATTGGCTGTTGCAAATAGTGTTGCTCGGTGCATGAATGGTTTCATTTTTCTACATCTCTCTTACAGGATGCTGTTGTCAGTAAGTGGAGAAAAGTTGCCAGATCCTCCTGTAGTTACCTCTTTACTAAGTAGAAGCCTTTCAAGAGCTCAGGCTTTCAATTATAAGGGATGTTTGGTGTCTTTTTTTCATGGAAAAGTATAGCTGAAGTTTGTCAAACAACATGTGCAAAAAACTGGATATTGAGCCTGTTGGCTTTCACCAGATCCTGTCTGTCAGTAGACTGAAACAGTGTCATGTAGTGATCATTATACAGAAACGTAGCAGCATCATAAGATGCTCGTATAGTGCTTTGAAACTGTATTTACAGCTGTATGCCAGGAAAAATGTCTCTTTCTCATAGGATACTGAATAAACTGTACAAAACTGAAGCAGACTCATAGGGAAGACTCTAGAATGTAATTGTTTCCTACCAGATTATTGGCAATTTTAGATATTGTTGGAGAGGGTCAAAATTCCAATGGCCTGTGTAAGATCACACATGGGGTGTATTAAATCTCTTATTAAGAAACTTCTGAAATACTTCAGCACAGCAGATGAGCATAAATGCATAAAACCACACCTCTTATGGCTCTTTTACATTTAATTCCTAAACTGATTGAAAATTTTTTTTTAAACAGAATATTATTGCTGAACATGAAATCCGTAACATTTCCTGTGCTGCACAAGACCCTGAAGACCTTTCTACATTTGCGTACATCACTAAAGACTTGAAGACTAATCATCACTACTGCCATGTATTCACTGCATTTGATGTGGTCAGTTTATAGAGGATACTTCATTTAATAGTTCTTTGTAATAGTAATGGTTCTTTAATTCTATTAAAACATTTTCAGGGTATATGGTGATTAATGGAAGGTATCATTCATTTACCACATGAAAAGACTAATCTACTATGGGATAGTAAAAGAACATTTCTGGAGAAGAGCAAAGATTTTCTTTTATATTATCTCATTTCCCATCTGAAATAACTCACCTCTGTAATCTCAGCTGTTGACTGTAAACTTAGCGAGTAGCTTTTCATACAAGTCTTGACACATAATTCTTCTAACCTAAGCTATAGTCTTCCAAGAAGTTTGTAACAAGCACGTTTGGCCACCCATTCTGAAATCCAGCACGCACCAAATACACAAATCGGAACTGGGCCAATGCGCATTATATACAGTGCTCAATCCTGCTAAGAGGTAGGTTCAGAAACTAGCTTAAACTAAGTCTGCAGGGTGTCCTGCATTTTTGACTATGTTGTACTGCCTGTGTAGTCAGGGAAGGACTGGTTTGGTGATGTCCAGCCTTTTGGCTTTTACCCTCATGGGTCTGTCCCATGCCAGCCAAGAAGGGGTGAGAGGGTTGGACACTTTCTTGGGGGGCTCTTCGCACTTGGGCACATCCCACATGCATGATGGAGATGTGGGCTGATCAGATGTTACCGCCGTGATTTCTTCAGATTTCTTAGCCCTGCTGTTCCATGAGTTTTAGTGTTTCAGTGTTAAGCTGGATTAGTCCCAATAACTCAAACATCTCTCTAAATATTGTTTAGACTTTTTGACATTACTTTGAATGAACTGGAGAACTGAACCTTCCTCTGCAAATGTGTAGAGAATGTATGAAAAGTTTGGTATTTACTTTAACCAGAGGACTGAAACACTTACAGATCTGACAAAGAAGAGACCACACAGGTAGCTAATTACATATCTGAAGAGACAGAGATATTTGGTTACCACACTGCATCTGAAAGGTTTGAAACATCTGTGATTGCAGAGATCTGTGCAGAGTATTGTCCTTTCTGTGTTCCTGTGTAAGACGTTACCCCTGTAACCGTCAGCAGATTATTATTATTATTAGATGGCCCCTCTGTTGTTCTCTGCTCTCTGACATGTCAGTAGGAGTTTTAGCTTAACAAATAACGCAGATATGGAATTTGGGGAAATTTTATTTTAGCAGCACCTTTTCAGAAAAGATGCATTTATTTTGAAAATAGCAAATTAATGCTTGAATTCTTACTTTCTTGTTCCAACCTTCTTGCCTAAAAAAAAAATCTCAAAAATGTTATTTCAGCAAAAGTCCTCACAGCTCCTGTGATTTTGGTGGAAAATGACTAAGTTCTTCCTATATTTATGCTTCTCAGATGGTGATGCAGAGACTAGTAGTGTTTCAAGAAATCGTGAATACATATCAATTAATCAGTCATATTGTTTTCAGCTAAATTTGCTGAAATAAGTAGTGGCTCTAATTTTTAGGACTAAGAGAGCTTATTGTCCAAAAAGTTCAGGAATACTTGCCACTTGAGTTAAGCACAAGAGAAATTTAATATGCTATTAAAACTTTAAATCATTCAAGAAAAACTATTTTAATATAGTATAATGTGCATGAATTCTTGAAACATGCTTACACGAATATAAATAAGTTAAAAAAATAGATATGTCTGAACTGAAACATATTATTTGTGACTGGGGAAATAGTCAACATTGCAAAGCAATAGCATGTAGGATAGTTTAAATGAAAAGATGTACAGGAAGGTAGGTTAGGAGGAATTTTAGCTTTTTGGTTCAGTGCTTTTCTTGTTTAACTTCTCTGCTGACATTTTAGTGTCCACAGGGAGTAGAAAAAACTTCAAAATTGTGTTAAAAATAGGTAGACCATGGTCAACAAGATGTTACATTACATAGATTTTAGTGATAAGTGAATCAAATGAAATTAGACTGATTGAGTGAGGTTATTATTTCTCCTGATCTATTTAAATACTTCTTAATGGTTTCAAAGTACTGCAGTTTCATTTATAGGTTTAATAATCAAGCACAAACATAGACCCAGGTGTAGCAGATGAAATTCATTTTCTCCTTGCTTGGCAAGGAAAGAATAGTGATCCAGGAATAATTACAACATTTTGCTCACTTCCTGTACCTTAGGAGGAGCATTTAATACCCCGAGCACTTTAAATGGCTATTTTAAGCAATACAGAAACTTTAATGTCAAACTGTCTTAACTTGGTTTTCTCCTGCAACATAATCCTCAGTGGTGTGTTACCTACTCAAATATTCTCTCTTTGTGTTGTTTTATTTCTCAGGATCTAGCATTTCTGATGCAAGTACAAGCTCCATAAAAAATAGCTAGATATTCAGAACACAAGTATACAGTAAATTAAATTCTCTATTTAAAGTCTAACACGTTAGCCTGATCTTCCAGTTTGCTAATAGAAACAGTCCTATCCATTTGTCAATGGATGGAAGTTCAATCATATTAAGAAAAATAAGCTTTAAAATAGTAGAAGCCCACAATAAGGTGTAAAAAAGATGCATCTTAAATCATATATATTACGGTAATACAATATATGCAATGGTATGAAAAAAAATTCACTCTCTTAAGTCCTTCAGTTCCTCAGGAAATGTGGGCAAGAACAATTTTTTTGCAGATAGGAAAGCATTTTAGTGTAGTGACATGTCAACTACCAGCATTACTGATACTTAACTATTTGGGAGTGACTGCACATGTAACTTCTGTACTCAGAGTTAAAATTTTATAATCAAAATTGCAAAAATGTCAGACGATTAAAGAATACTGAAGGGGACAAGATTTGGGGGAAGAAGAGGATTTATTGCTCAATATTTGAAATCCACTTCACTCTCATTCACTTATAAAGCAGCCCTAAAACTACCAGTAAAGGATTCCATCTGGAGAAACAAACCACCATAACAGTTCCTATACAAAATTCTGGTTCATATATGGGAGACATCCAAAGTAATTTCCATCAGATATTCCTTCATTGCCCAATGCACCTATGAATAGAAGACAACCGGCATAAATTGGAACAATTTCTGCTCTTGCTTATGCCAAGGATTAGACTGGTGTTCTACATAACACAAAGACTTTTTTCATCTTTTCTGTATTCTTTTGTCCTTCATTGCACAGACGTAAGCTGGATAAGAATTGGAAACTGCTGGTATACATACTTAGCAGAGAAGAAAAAGCATGCATTCAGGTCTCAAAGTTCTGTTCATTGCCTTCTTCCAGGGGATTAGGGGACTTTAAAATTTTTCTCTGTTCATATGATCATCCAGGTACAATCAGCGTGGCATCCCCATGTCTCCAGAACAGAAAACTTCTTTTCTTTGCAGTATCTAGAGGCAACATGCCCAGACAGTCCTCTCTCTGGGGAATATTAGGTGGAATGTGTCAAACCATTTCAGTTGCTCCGGGCAAACTTCCTGAGATGGAGCACAACTCAGGTACAAGGAGCTTTCAGCTCATGAGCAAATGAATCTCTCTCTCATCTACATCAATAGCTTTTGCAACAGCCTGAAAGGCCCACTTTGAATGCCTGTTTCCATCCTCCCATTGCATAAAAGATACCTTTCTGTGCCGCATTAGAAGAGAGGGATGGATTCAGAAGAGTTTGCCTTCCACAATTGCTTTAAATCCAGAATGAGAAAGGCTCAAGAATTTAAGTTGCAGGAGTGCCTGATCATGAAAGCCCAGGAGTGCACAGATGTTACAAGCAAATGCCAGCCATGTTGGTCTCATCATACCACCTTCAGCAAGCTGAGCTTTCTTCCCCTTGAATGCACGAAGGCTGACACATTGGAAAGTGTCCTTTCTAGACCCCCCCAAAAGTAAAAGTTTTGAGGTCTGGAGGGATACAGCATATGTACGCTTAACGGTGTAAACGTCTATGTATATCAGCTCTGCATCTGAAAGAACTCCCATTACTAGTAAGTAACCTTCTCTTCTTGTCAGGCTCTTATAGTAGAAATCCTCCACATTTGGCCTTGAAGATTTTGTTATAACTAAAAAGTAGGGACCTGATTTCATCTCAGGGGATGCATATTTTAAACTGGGTTGGGATTTTTCACATTTTTCAAGTTAAGGTTCCATATACTCTGTTCTGTTTGATTTTTGCCAACTGCGATTTTAAGTTCAGTACCTTGAACACAGGGTGTCCTAATTGACATTCCTACACATCCAATGTGATGGGTAGCTCACACTAATCATCTGAGAGGCTCCAAAGGAAGCTTCTTCAGTAAATCCAGTCTTCAAAAAAGACCAGATTTGACATTGATCTTAAAGAAGGAAAAAAGTTATCACCTAAAAGCAAAAACCTGTAAAATCCCAAAATTCCCAAAAAGGCAAAATGTTAGTTTTTCCAAAAATTCCTTTGCAAGTGACATTTTAAGTTTTTCTATCTCAAAAGACAGAAATCTTACTCTCTTAAAATGTTCCTGAAGCCTCAACATAGCTTTATGGAAGCATGAAAACACAATGAAGAAGCAGTGCCTGCTGCAACTTATGCAGTAAAAAAAGTCAGTTAAAAAGTAACTGAACAATTAGCCATTGTAATAAGTTGGCTGAAGTAAAGTGGCTGAAGAATCCTGACTCAGACTTGCAGTGGGGCATTGAATTGTAGCATTACATGGCAAACAAGGCAATTGACCGCAATTCTCATCTCCCAGAAATCGTTGCTTAAAGGTGCTAGCTTACTCACTTTCCTTCTCTCCTGTGCCAAGCAAAGAACAGGCTTGTAGCAGCCTCAGAACCACCATGGTCCTAAAAGCTTTGCCTCCTTTCCAAGGAGCTTGCTGGGGTGCTGTAAGGGTCAATGCCTTCTACAGTGGCCAGGGGGTCTACAGCTTTTGTGCTAAGCGTCTTTCAGGGAGGCAGACCTGTTTCCTTCCTTTTGTGCCCCATGTAAAAAAGCAAAGAGTCTCCTCACTCCATCAGAAGAATTTCTACGATGGCTTTTGTGGTTTGGTTTTCCACCCCCGTGCCCAAGGGAATCCTGCTCTTACCTCGCCGGTATAGCCTGTGCAAGTATCCATACAAACTCTAATCCTCCTATTCCTCTCCCCAGAACTACAGGTGAGAAATTCCTCAAACCAAACTTATTTACTTCTGTTTTTTTCAAAGTACAATTTTGCAGATGCCTTTTTTAAATTTTACAAAGTAGAATTTTAAAGCCCTGCTTGCCTCCATCTGCAGACTTGTCTTCTTCAAGGCTCTACCGCAGCACTTAATGTATGACATTTATGTACAAGTTATGGTTCAGTTTACATTTTGAATATTGAACAGAACAGTGAATGTTCTGTTTTATTTGCTATATTTCAAATATTTATTAACCATAGAAACAGTTACATATTTCCAGTGGCTTTCAGGCTCCAGGCAGGCCTATTTTTTCATTTTACAGACTACAAAAGGAAACAAATCATAGTGGCTTCTGATGAGATGCAGGACCCAGACTAGATTTATGGCTCAGCATGGCAAACTCTCTGCTTCTCTCCACTCTTATCTCAGAGCTTTTCAGGCCTGTCTCTCAGTGACCTTTTTGTATGCCACACTGGATGGCGCATTTTCTCAGTCCCGCTAGTATTACAGTCTACTTTTTCTCCAAGCCATTACTACACCCTGTCCTGTTGATGTGTTCTTTAGCAATAATAATATCCACTGTAGACAATCCCGTGATGATATAGTACACTATCTTACTGTCACGACAGCAGATTAAGATGTCTTTAGAATAATATTCTTGTGCTACTAATAGGTGCACTCAATTTCAAATAGTATTTGTATTCTGTACATTTTTAACAATTATACTCTGTTGGTCTTAATTCCATAACCAGCGTTCTGCTAAATGGCAGGGCACTTTATAATAATCCCTTTAGCCTTTCATTTATTACTCCATTGGCAAACTGCATCCTCAGTGTTTCTTGGTCCCGGCCAGTTTCCGTAAGTTAAAGGCGAGACAATTTGGAGACTACTGCTATCAAATCAGGCAGACATTTTTATTTGGGAAGCTATGAAACTTTGGCTAGCTTGCTGTTGTGACTGCAGTTGTAACAGCTGAGAGCATATCCCAGTGGAGGAGTATAATTGTTTTCTGTCTGACCTAACAAAGGCCAGAGCTGGCACCTTTATAAGCAGCTCTTATAATGAGCTAAATATGCTGAATTTATCCTATACTATCTCACTATACACGTGTGATAACAAAGGGACGGAATTTAACGATTGAAGGGCAGATAGCGTACTGCCAAGTGTCTTGCATTGCTTTCTGGCTCATTGCAAACTCAGCAGTTAGACTTGACTAGCTAAAGAGATATCTCATCTAAAATTATATCACAAACGTGGGAATTTTAAGGGATCACCTAGTTTCAAAGCAATGCAGGAGTGCTTCCAACTATGGGCTGCAGAGGTTCAGGAAGGAGAGGGTAACTTCTGAATTACATCAGAGATTTATGAATTATTCTAAGGAGACTGTAGGACCTAAGGAGGCAAGACTGCAGGCTTGCATTTGCTCTGCAGGCGGTTGAAACATTATTGGAAAGTTAAGAGCCTAGAAACAGGCTCTAGTAGTAGGAGCCTACAGAACAAACCCACAAACCTGAAAAAAAATTACCATAGAAATTCACTTGCAGTTTAGATTAAGGTCAAATTTGAAACTCACAGCTGCTTTTTAGTTGGTGTAAAAATGTAAAACTGTAGTGAAAAAATATTTATACCAACCCCCTGGATCCTCATTCATGCTTTATAAACTTTTCAACAGGTTTTCTTCCACATATGCAATGAGAACTTGCCACCAAACTGGTCTTAGTCTTAAGACCCTGGCTTCTTTGGTCATAGACACTAACCCCCCATGCTTACCGGAGTACGCTGACATGCCAATTTAAGCTCAAACATTTTTACTTCTAGAAAACAAAACCACGAGAAGGATGCCCCAGCACTTGAAACGTGCATCCGAAGCAGAGCACTGACTCATGCATGCATAGGTGCACTGCATCTGTGAAGCAGATCATGCACTTTCAACGTTTGCTTTTTGTCCTTTTGGAAGCATCACACCAACGCTGCATCCTCTTCCTGTGCTGTTCGGTGAGAGCACAGAGCATCTCGAGGCGCGCGCCCGGGGAAGGCATGCGTCAGGCTGCCAGCTCTGGAGGAGGACTGGTCAGCAGAGGAGGTCCGAAATAGAGCAAGGTGGAACGTCAAATAGATGCAGTATTGCGTGATGGGTGGGATCTTGAGAGCAGCGGATAATGGGGTGAGCTGGGAGGTTGGAGGGGTTAATGTACTTGTTCTAAAAAGAGATGACACACGCTCACCCACTCCTGTTTTCACGTTTAGTGAGACAATGTTTTCAAGGTTTTTAGAAGTGATTACTTTCAGTACAATAAATTACATTTAGATTGTTTTTAATCAATGAGAAATCAAATGACAGATGTATATATTGCAGAGACTTAGGAAGTTATTACCAGTGTGATTTTAATTATTTACATTAAAAATCACTTCTGTAGACAGTACTACACCACTTCACGTATCTGACAATAATTCAGCCTCACTCCCATTTTAACTGTTTTTGTTTTGTTCCAGAATTTAGCTTACGAAATCATTCTTACACTAGGACAAGCATTTGAGGTGGCCTATCAGCTTGCACTACAAGCACGAAAAGGGGGCCATTCTTCAACTCTCCCAGAAAGCTTTGAAAATAAACCCTCCAAGCCTATTCCCAAACCACGTGTTAGTATTCGGAAGTCAGTGGTAAGTAGAAAGTAGTGGTGCATGCAAACAACAGAACTCAGCTATACAGTTAAGAGTTGATACACATAGAAGCTGTATAAATAAATATACCTGTTGAGTCAGAAATGCTCCACGTCTCTGTTGTGCCACCTCTGCTCATCAGCTGGTAGGGTTGTGTCACTGCAGCACTGGTAATCACTTCAAACAACTGCTCATTTCAGATTCCTCCAGTTTAAGACGTTGCTTCGCTAGCGTTGCACATATGTCTTTTATAGTAATTGCGGAGCTTTAATTGATTCGGTCTAATTCTAATACATTGTGCTTTTTTAAGTGCTGAGGATCACAGCCTACGCATACCTCTAAAACTGTGTGGTTCCATGGACTTTCCTGATCTTGTATCAAGAAATAAAATGAGCACCAAACCTGTTTGATACACGATCACTGCATATGTATCCGAATCAAATTACAAATCCAAATTAATTTACAATTATCTTGTCACACCAAGCAACTTCTTTTCTTACCCTTCTTTTTTTTTTCTTTTTTGACCCTCAGCAGACCCTTCTCTTCCAAAACTGGGATTCAATGTACCTTTTCAATATTTTCTTCGTAATCCCAAACTCCTAAGAATCCAAGGTCATTGGAGCCTACATATTGATTGTCTTTAAAGTGCCCTCCTGAAGTGCATAGATGACAGAGAAATATTCTTTTATGGTAGAGCTTTTTAAAAAAAAATATGAAAACTGTTTTAAATCAAGTGAGAATACAGGCACAGGGTGACTTGGGAGGCAAAGGGGAAAAATGGCCGCACACTGTATTATATTCACTGGCTATGAAGTGAGAACCATACTCTGTGATATTTAATTATTGCGTAAGAGGAAGGGGGGAAAAAAGGTATGGCTGTACACTTTGTTGTCCATTGCCACAGCATCTTCACCCATAAAATTTTAGAGAAGGAATATTTCCTGGTGCAATCATCTGTCTCAGTAACAACTGGCCTTCTCAGGATCAAGTCTAGCTTTAAACATAGCTTTAACAACCTGTGATGCTCTATAGCTTGGGGACAGACACAGATCGGATCTAAAGAGGGAAAAAAGGGCAACCGTGGGTACATAGGACTGTAGACCACTGCACTCACTGCTGTAGGACCTTGTCAGTACAGGATTTGTTCTGTGTTCTATTCGTTTAAAGAAAAAACTTCTGCTAGAAACGCTGTGCGCAGAGATGGTAACCCGTCTGCATGTTTGCATTTGTCTTAAAGCAGATAGATCCATCTGAACAAAAGACTCTTGCGAATCTACCATGGATTGTTGAACCTGGACAAGAAGCGAAAAGAGGCATTAATACCAAGTATGAAACTACAATTTTCTGATACAAAACTGTCCCCCTGTTCCTTGTTGTGCCTTGCACGCCAAGCAGTCACAGCACAGCCTTTCCTTTATGGCAACGTTTCAATCCAGCAGAGAGGAAGACTGCACTGTATGAGTGGCCTTGTAACTAACAAAAAAGGCTGACAGTCATTTCTGGTGATGTTCTTCTTCCTGCAGCACTGACAGAAGAATGACACTATATGAAGACTTTTAAAATTACAGTCCACAAGAGGAGTGAGAAATCTTATTTTTCATGCAGTTCTCCCTTGTGACTCTGCCACAGTGCTTTCTTTGATTTCTTATTTTAGAATTCTACTTTTTAAAAAAAACAAAAGGTCTCTAAACTAACACTAATGCTGCCTAAGAGTAGAATATTTGATTGGTTTTTTATTTAAATCTTGGCAGTTTTTAATTGAAATAGAACCAGAATTGATAAATAGAGTATTTGTGAAACCACTGAATTCATTAATAATTACTGTGTTGAATAAAGAACTCATTAAAGTGACAAGAAATTAGGCACCCTGATTTCTGTGTGCGCTGGTTTTGTATGTAATCATTGGTGTCCTTTGATCCTCTACAGAAATAGGAACCTCTTGCATTGTAACAAAGGATCAGAGTTTTATGAATGGTTAGAAAAAGGTATTAATAATGCACAGAAAACATTTATTAGATATTTTTATGGAAGAGAAGTACTATAGGAAAACATATGAATATTTATGGAAGGAAGCCAGATTAATTATCACAAATATTGTTTATTTTAAAGTTAAGTAAACCACTGCTATTGCAGCATTATGAAAATTGTAAGAGTTGTAGCATCAGTGCACTGGATGTTCGTGTGATCAGTCTGGAATGAAAGTGGAATGGCCATTCTACTACAGCTACATATAGTTTATGCACTTCAACATTGCTATAGCCATGAATTCTACTAGTATTTTTAAAAAATAATCTCAGTGGTTCTAAAAAAAAAGTCAAAACCATGGATTTTGCTATCCAGATTTCTGTCACAGAAAGCTTGTTTGGAAGAATGTTGATAAAATTCTACTGCAAAACATTTTCTAAATAAAAATAGCGAGAAAAAGAAAAAAATTCCAAAGTAATAAAAATGTTTTCATGGAACAAAATAGTTAAGCATTTGCTTAATATTTGATTAAATAAGATTTACTTACATTTTCTTTGAAGTGTTTTAATTTTTTTAATGTCTGTGGAGTATTTGTATAATACCATGATGTATATTTATGTAGAACTGAAATTATAACAGTACAAATATCACTATAGGAGAAAAATGACATTTTAACGTATATTGTTCTATCCAGTCAAATTGTGAATCATTTTGAAGTTCATTATAGAGATATTGATAAATTGTGTGGTTGTCTTAATGTTTTTTTATTATTATTTCATATCCAGCTGAGGTCTTCAGTTAGAATCATCAGTTGGTAAATTCCAAAAAATGGATAACTGAACTTGGTTTAAACCTGATAATTGTATATGGTTTAGTTAAACCTAATCATAGCGCTGAGTGATGACATACTTTTAATACAGTATTCAATTTACTTGAACAAAAGAGTTCCTTGTACATATTTTGCCTATTCACTGTTGATATGTACGTAGTCAACTGACAGTAAAAAAATAACACTAAAAATATGGTACCAAAAGGAAAATTGTATAGGAGAACAGTAAATAGTAGCCTCACTGCAACAAATACTTATGTAAATATGCTTGGGCTTCCAGTTATAAATTTTGTAATTTTGTCATTTATTTATATCCTATAAAAGCACACAAAATAAAATGAAGTTGTACAGTCCCAGTGCTTTGTGCATCATTTTATCATTGCTAAAGGACATAAGGGGCCTGATCCAAAGAATACTGACATCAGCAGAAGGTCCTCCCCTCCCCTTTCCCCGATTTCACTGGGCTTTGGATCTTGTCCCACGCAAACCCAGGCATTGCTGTGGAGACAGTTGGGGTTTAGAATACAGATTTTGTTTAGGTGGTAAATACTTCATACTTCAAAGTCCTGAATTAACTGGTTCTTTGGTGCACTACTGAACTGCTGACTTCCCATATTTAATCGCACCCTGTAAAGACTCGCAGAGGGAGTTATGTTAAAACACATTGACTTCAGGCACCGAAAGTACAAAGTGGCCAGATTTTCAGGATATAAAACTGGGGCACCTCTTATGTAGCCGAGTGACCCCTAAAATTAAAGGATGAGACAGGAGCTGCAGCACAACTCTAAGCAGATGTAAGGGAAAGGAGTGAAACAACAGGAAGAACTGGCATCTTGCAGGAAGAATTTGATCTAGGTTCATCAAAGAGATGTCAAGCAGGTAAGGTGGCACCGTAAGCTGCTGAAGTTGTTTGGGAGAAATAATCAGGGCAAAAGAGACTGAGGATAGCTAGCAAGACTGATGAAAGATGAGACAGATGAAAGACTGGTGGGGCAGGGAATGGGTGTGAAGAGAGAAGTTTTGGGATGCAGTGAGTCAGTGAATGATTGGAGCCCCCACAGCAGACATAAATTGAAACTGGAAGGAGAGAGACAAGTTAACAGGTATAAGGCACTTCTGTATTTGCAGAAACCTGGGATTTTAGAGGGAAACATTTTCCCTCACTAACTGATACTGGTGTAAGCCAGTTGGAGAGAAGTCCATGGGGTCCCTACTAGCATGGGACAGTGGGTCAGCATGCCTTTCTTCAGATCCAAAGAGCCTTCTACAAACCTGCACTAACCCAAAGCAGTTACCACTTGATCTTTAGTCCTTTTTGGTCAAGGTGACTTTCCATTTAAGTTCCTAGTATGCTGGAAGTGTATAGGCAGTAAGGGGACAATGGTCAGTCTTAAAAGTGAAGGTAGGGAAAAGCCAGACACCTCCAAAAGATCAGAAAGTGAGGAGAATTGCTGTTTTTGACCTCTACTCAAGGTAAGAGGGAAGCAGAGGCAGTCAAGTAGAGTATGTGAAGAAACTGGAGCATTTGGATGTTGCAAAACCGGGAGTTAATTGCAACAAGTGCCTTACAGTGGGAGGGTGGAGAACGGGCAAAAGAAGAGAGATGATATGGAATTAGATTGCATTTGACATGAGGAGAGAAGGAAGTTGGAATCAAAGTGAGGTAAGCGTGGGTGACAAAGGATTTTGAGAATTATTTGGGTAGTGAGGTCTCTAATATGCAAGGTAAAAAAGCTGCTGCTGGGAGAAGGCTTAAAGACTGGAGAAACTCCTGAGGATACAACAGGGAAATTCTGTGTTGTGGAGCTTTTCCTGAAGCAGATGTTGCATTTCAGACTGGACATGGTGACTCCTCCAACCTGGCCTGGCGTTTATTAAAAGCCAGAGGAGCTACTGCTCACAGCTGGCAGGAGACGACACTCAGCATATCTGGTTCTGGTATTCTGCCAACAAGTTTATGAGAGGCTGCTTCTGCAGAACCACTATGTTACAAATGCGTTGCAGTTTGAAGCCAACATCACAGCATCAAAAACTGGCATGGCCATGAAATGGTAACCATTGGGAAGAGAATTAGCAGGTCATGAAGAAGGTTGTGTCAGTCCTTTGGAAAAGAAAGCAGCATGCGAGAGAACTAATAAACTTTCACATCCAACTGTGAAATAGTTTATAGCTTCCATTCTAGATTAAAACAGGCAGTTTGTGCCATGCGCAGAACTCCCATTTAATTTTGCCCTAGATTTCTTTCAATGCCTGCTGTTCAGCTGTCCTGCTTCACATTTCACTGGAGGATGATGTCTAAGATGTCATCAAGACAACAGTCTAGAAATAGTAACTTCAACTGTCTCCAAACTAGCAGCCCAAAGAATAATTGACTCTACAGAGGAACTGTGGCAGTGACAAGTATGTACGTGAAAGACACGGCATAAAGATTAGAGACAATATTTAGATGTGGGCACTTATCTAAGAAGAGGGATATCCATTATCTCATGTAAAAAGACCAGCTGAAGAGAGTGGGAGAAAAAAGGACTCTGAACTTGCTGGAAGTATTGACAGGATTTTCAGCTCACTTGAAAGCACAGGGGGATAATGCTTAGGCTTCTGCTGAAAAGCTCTGTAACTGTTTAGTGCTCTATAACTTCTTCAGGTGAACCAACTTCTTTGCTAAACTAGCAAACTGACTATACTGCTATCAAGTCCACCCTTGAATACACTGGTTCTAGTTAACTTTCACACGTGAGCTGATAACCCAAGCTAGACAGAGGCTGGTCATACACTCAGCTAACTGAAACAAACACA
>WAAD01019692.1:0-30241 GCA_013389945.1 Fregata magnificens
CTTGTAGCCATCCATTGCAGCACTCCAGTCGTGGGTTATAGTCATAGTTTCATAAATTGTAGTAGTCACTTCACAGACCATGAAAAAGAAAGAGGCATGTAGTCAAGTACAAGTGTTAGGCCATATGAGAGTTGAGGTCTGTCACCATTTCTATCATAGACTTTTGTGATTTCAGGCTGATCCATTACTCTGTTGAAGCGGATTTTCATTTCTGAAGTAGTTTAGGTGACACAAGCTGTTTCTTCATCCTGCTGTTTTTTCAGACTTAGAAATGTATAATTTCCTGGCAAATGGAGTTATAAATGGCATTAGTGATTTCTTCCATTTTTCAGCAGGTCTTTCTGTACAGCCTAATTTCTTTCCTCTCCTGAGAAAATAGAGGACAGCTGCCTAAGCAGCAAGTGCCAAAGAGTCCCTACAGCATCCGGGAGGTGGCTCTTACTGCCAATGAAAACTGATGGAAAACTGGGAAGCACCACCTGCTGACACCACGCTACTTCTTTCTGTTTTCCCTCTTCCTTTCATGCTCCAGTTCATCTGCTAGTGATAGCAGCATCAGTAGCAACCTCTCATGAGGTATAATAGCACAGGAGTATGTGCAAGTGTTCAGCACTTGCTACAGCATCAAGCTAGAGATTCAAAACCTCTCTATAGACTCAAAGCTCGTGAGTTTGTAACTCTCAAAAGTACTTGTTCTCCAAAGCCTCTGAATATTTGTATGTTCTATGTTATATGTTATTATCACAAGGCAAAGATAAGAAGTAGATTTATGAAAAAGTAGACTCCAAATAATCTGGAGACATATCCACTACTGACAACGAATTCAATTTGTCAGAGATGAAGGAGCACTGACCCTTTGATAGTGCTTGATGGAAGAGAGACATGAGAGATTATCCATTTGTCCAAAAAAGGGCAGAGACAAAAGAATTTCATTACAGATATTGATCAGTATGTGTTCTAATATGGCAGAAGAAAATAATCAGTGAAGAAGCAAGTGTATAGAGTACAATTAGGAGGCCAGTAGGTTTGATGGGTTGCCAGGTCCTTGTTTTATTTTGTTTTGTTTTTCTGGAGTGAAAATTCAAGGAAAACCTAAAAATTGAGGACAACCGGGGTTCCCCTCGGAAGCTTTTTGTCATTAATATCTTGGGCTAATATTCTGTAGGTGGAAGAATGCATTTAGAACCTAAGAAAGTGTGTGTTCTTGCTAAAGTAAATCAAGATTTCAGCTTTAATATGACTACCACGCTAACTTCTAAAGATAGATATGTCTCCTTGTAATAGGACAGTGTTCTTTTTTCTTTATTTGTATACTCCTGAGCTATCTTCATTTCAGAATTCATTCCATTTCAGTGTTTGAATTACTCCAGTGGATCTGGTTCTTGAGTTACTAAAATACTTTGATATGATAAATTAAATGCATATATGATTTTTACTCTTTATTTAGCCTTAATTTTGTGGGGAACAACATAAGCATGTGAAATAAAAAAGTAGACAAGCTTTAGTAAAACAAACAAACAAAAGTTTTACTTTTCCAAAATCTAAAATGCTATTATAAAATACAAATTTATTCACATAGAATAGTATGTTTCCTTTGACACTCTTGTGTACATTCATGACACAATCCTTTCAAAAGAGAATGAAAAATCACAAATTCAATAGAGGAAAGCACGTATGAGGCTAAAGGTAGTTTAGAAAACTGGTGGTTGAATAGAAATCTAATATTTTTAAATGTTGGAAGCAGAGAGCCAAATGCAACCAGAGAAATTCAAGAAGTAGAAAACTTTTCAAACATATTATCTAACAAGCAAGTAATTAATATCCACGAATTTATCAAATGTTTAACATGAAAAGTCTGTATCCATCCTAATTTCAAAGGTACTTTCTTTAATCTCCCACTAAAAAATCTCAAACTGGGTTTGTGATAGCAATATTGCTTTATAGATTAAAGTAACTTAATCAAATCTAGAATAACTTTTACCTTTGAAACAATTTCCTTTGAAAACATGTTTAGTTCTAAATTACTTTATACATTTCCCTGTGAAAACGTGTTTCTGAAAAAGCTCTCACCTGCCTTTTCAGAAACTTCTAAAGAAAAAAGAATCACTAAAGTGTATAAAGAGTTTGGAAAAAGAGATAAATATAAAGGAAAGGGACAGACAGATGAAGGCAATATTTTTGCAGATATTTGTGGAACTTTGTGAACTGTGGTATCTGATAACAGCAAAACTTCTGCAGCCTGGCAATACAATTTCTGAAAAAAAGAGTGACAGCTGACAATGGAGAGAAAAAGATAATCTGTCAAATTTGGTGTCCATGGATCAATGAATGAAAACTATTTCATATTTAGCTTGTATAAATATATACATAAAATTATAACCTTAGATGCTGGTAAATATATCAGTCAGCTAATGAAAGCAAGAGAGCTATTGTAGTCATGGCCCAGAAAACAACCCCTTTCTATCTAAACTTGTAAATTTTCACATTAGTCACTTTCACATTTAAATTATTTTGTTGAAAAAGAAGAAAGGGCAAAGCATGGTACCAGAACCATTTACTAGGTTTACATTGAGGTTGGTAGCCATAAAAAAATTAAGAAATATGTGAGATTTTATTGATCTCTTTTTTTCTCCTGGAAATGTTTATCATGGTTTAAACAATGTCACTTTTAAGGTGCTCATGATTCAGACCTTGTAGATGTTTAGAAATCTACTGAACATTTTGAATGGGATAAAGTTAAAAGCAATTTCAACTTTACAGTTCTTTTATTTATATAATTAGAGTTAAGTGTGTTGCAAGGTGACAAAGAAAACTTTCAGAGAAATAAAAAAATATTGAACAATGAAAAAAATAGATGCTCACCTGCCTTTATAAGTACTGGGAGGACATTTTTCCTTCTAGTTCATCCCCTCTCTGTCTAGAAATCCTTCACCTGTTTATGACAGGTAAAGAAAGCCCCTCACTCTAAGGGTTTTAGAAATATCATTGCCAGTGGGATAACTGTAAGGGACATGGTAACCAAAAAAGTTCTGCATGAGACTTAATACTAGAGGGGCTTATGTTAAAAATACTTTGAATGAGAATTATACCACCGTTAATGTAAACCTGCTTATAAATATCTGACTGCGATACAAAAAAAGCCTCACACCTTATTAGATCATGATTATTAGATGCTTAGCTCTTTATACTTTCTAGTCATCCTGGTAATTAACAGTAATGCATAGATTATAATCCCATTCTTGAACTGCCTGATCATTTGCTAAAGATGTAACTGGTATGCTGTGTATTAGTGATACAATTATCCTTTCTGATACAAAAATCATAGAATCATAGAATCATAGAATCATTAAGGTTGGAAAAGACCTCTAAGATCATCGAATCCAACCATTAACCCAACACCACCATGACTCCTAAACTAGCCCCTGGAGTGCCACGTCTACACCTTTTTTGAATTCCTCCAGGGTTGACGACTCTACCACCTCTCTGGGCAGCCTGTTCCAATGCCTAACCACTCTTTCGGTGAAGAAATTCTTCCTGATGTCCAATCTAAACCTCCCCTGACGCAACTTGAGGCCATTTCCTCTCGTCCTATCGCTAGTTTCTTGGGAGAAGAGTCCAGCACCCGCTTCCCTACAACCTCCTTTCAGGTAGTTGTAGAGAGCGAGAAGGTCTCCCCTCAGCTTCCTCTTCTCCAGACTAAACAACCCCAGTTCCCTCAGCCACTCCGCATAAGACTTGTGCTCCAGACCCTTCACCAGCTTTGTTGCCCTTCTCTGGACACACTCCAGCACCTCAATGTCTTTCTTGTAGTGAGGGGACCCAATACTGTACACAGTATTTGAGGTGCGGCCTCACCAGNCAGATCCCTCTGCAGAGCCTTCCTTCCCTCGAGCAGATCAGCACTCCCACCCAGTTAGCTGTAGTTAAGCTATATTTTCATGGTAGAGAGGGTTTAAAAATTTCTCTGGTTAGATTAACAAAGATGCTTAGCTGATTTCTGTGGGAAGGAAGGTTATTCCCATGCAAGGTATCAGAGAAGGAGCTAGGAATGTTGAGAATAGGAGGTGCTACATCTACTTTATCAATGCTAAGCTTCATGTAGTTTTGGCTTCCAAGGACTCACCATCCTTCTGTTATCCTCTTGCACCTGTACTGTGGGGATCTCTGTTAAAATACCTTGATTTCCTTCAATATGTTTTAAGGTAATAAACTGTAAGAAAACAATGTTTTCTATTTAGGTAAGGTTAATTTAGAGTTTGTAACATTCCTTGGGTTTCACAGTCATAATGAACCAATGATTTTAGAGATATCAGAGGCAAATGATTAATGTCAATGCATATCTCACAAATGTAAATTATTTGCTTGCAGACTAGAGGATAGTGTGTTCAGAGAGAAAAAAAAAAAAGGGGGAAAAAAAAGATTGCTTAAAATTAGCAAGGAAAGTCACTGAAAGACCTAGTAGTTTACAGACGAATTCCATACATGCTGGTAAAACGATTAACTATCTCAAACTTCTCATTACAGCACTTAGGCAGAGACTACCACTTTTGGCATTTCTGTGAGTCTCTACTGTCTCCTCCCCCAATCCTTTTTTGAAAATCAGCCACTTGTCATGAACATTTTACATAGTTCACCTGAGCGAACAGGTTTATTTCTACCTGAAGTAAATAAGGCAATGCTCACACCATAATCAAATTGGCAAGAAGATCCTTTACAACACGTGGGTTTAAGTGTCTGTCAGTAGCTTCAATACACAGACATGAAAGTGGGGATATAAATGATCATCCTTGAGCATCAACACTTGTGGTAGATCTCTGATATGAGATAAGCATTATGGATTTTTTTCTCAATGCAAATTATGTTTTCTGTACATAAAATGTTGTTATTTGCTTTTACTAATAAACTAACCAGTTGACCTTGGAATTCTAACATTCTGATTATGTTTCATATTGAGCCTCAGATGCATGGAATATACATTTTCTAAAGAATGATTTTTTCTTTCATTACACTAATGCATACAATCTCCTGAAAAAAATCTTCAATTTAAAAAATAAAATAAAATTACCATGCTCTGAACTGTAATTTCTTATTAGACTTTATTCTGGAGAAGAGTGAATGAGGTTGAAGCATAAGCAGCTATTGCATCAGAAAATAAAACAGAGATTAAAGAAAAAATTCATTACATTATGAGAAATTCAGATGATGTTAAAATACCAAGTTCTCTGTTTCTGCTTGTATCTCCTTTCTCTAACAATTCACAGTACCTGAGCAGAGAAGAGAATCAAATATGACATGGATTGATTTTTGTAAGTAGTTCTCAATGAGAAAGCAAAAAAAATGACGGCCACAGACATGGAATTAGCCATAGAAATACTATCATGTGATTCTTGCTGACCTTGAGGAAACAGGATAAAGAGAAAAGAAACCAGTATTTCTAGGCTTGGCTGTGATTCTTGTTGTTATTTTGTTTGTTAGAATGTTAACATTCTTTTCTAGATTAATTCTAATTGTGTAAGAAGCTATGCTCTATGGAGATATTTTTCTGATACATGGACCTGACAGGCAAAGGTGCTGAGAGAACTGGCTGATGACTTTACAAGGTCACCCTGTATCCTATTTGAAAGGTAGTGGAGATTGAGAGAAGTCCCTAACAACACGAAAAAGTCAAATATTTCTTCTTGCTACCATCAGTTACTCCAGTCTTCCACCTACAGTAATCCTCTGGATGAATAAACTCTCCCACCCAAAGTGAAACTCTTCAGATGTGCAATGATGAACCAAGAGATCTTTGGCATTAGCTGACTTGTTCAAGCCTTCTTTCAAAGGTTTATTATAGATTTGCCCACATTACTGGTGCATCAACAAGAACATCTTTTGCTCCTCAGCTCAGCTTGTTTTGTACAGGAATGGAAGAGATGGGGAAGAGGAAACAGACCTTACTAATCTATTTTTTCTCTCATGAACACTCAGTTACAGCCATAGCTTTTTAACCCACTCATACTCTGTTGCAGCTGGTTGAAAATAAATATCTCATGCTTTATGTGTCTACTAGAAAGAAAGTAGAACAGATGTAAATATCGAAAGGATTTTTGACAGTTGCTTTCATTCCCCTACCAAAAGTTGTATTTCATGACCATTTGGCTTCCTCTTATTTCCTGAATGTCCTCTTCTCAACCACCAGTCTGAGAACAGCTGATATGCGTACACTATGATCTTCTGAAAAAAACTAGAGTATGGTAAATCTATAAGTACTTTCCTGTGCTTAACTATATTTCCTTGAGGAGTGGAAAGGTTCTGTTGTCTTATATATCTCCAGGTATTCCACATGCTTTCTGAGTTTCCACAGTATATGATCATATTCTATAAAGAGATGTAGTTTGACTTACTTAAAAGAGAATGATGAATGTAACACACCTGAATTAAGTCCTAAAGAAGATACTAACAATGATTCACTGCATAATGGAAAAAAACAAACCAAACCAAAACAAAAAACCCCACATATTTTATTGAGTTGTATTGTATTTTAATTTGACATACATCACATTTTTACTTCTTTTGAAAAATATATTTCAACAGAAATTTCCAGAAAATCCCTGTGAGTCAAAATTTCCTTAGAAATAAATGCAAGTGGCATTGAGGATTGTGATAATATTTATAATAACATAGTAATTCAGTTTCAATTCAGTGAAGCTTACTGATATGACAGCTTGTATAAATAAAACTGGAGTACAAAAATCAGGCAGACTCTTCAGGCATATGTCACAATTGTTTTTTTCCACCCAAAACCAGACTATATATTGTTTGATTTTGGATCTATTTATTGGACATACTATTCCTGAAAAAATGACAGGTTGCTACCTGTTGATTATCTTGTTACCATCGCTTGTGTTTCCCTAAGGGTCATAAATACTTAAAACATTTTTTGGGAGTCATTTGTCATAGTTTGAGCAATTAGCTTTTTTGTATTCTCGGATATTTAGAAGGCGACTTTGTCTTAATATTTTGTTGCTACAACTTATGTAATTGGTACATATGCATAGATGACACAAATCTTTTTAATATCATGATAAATGCTCAAAATGTATGAATGGAAATAAAGCAACAAACAGGAATTACACAATCACATGGAGGACACAGATTTTCTGAGTACCCTTTGGTTTTTTTCATGCTTTTCATGACCTGTAAAACAATAAGAAAAATGAGTTCTCTGAGAAACAGGTAGCCTGAGAGGGTACTTGGGATTAAATTTAGAAGTTTTTGCATTCTGATAAGTACCATGACATTTATTTTTGAGCAAGCCAATGCATCATCTGCTTTGAAACTTTGTTAGGGGAATAAAAGGAAAAAAAAAAAAAAAAAAAAGAAAAAGAAAATAAAAAGGCAAAAAGATTTTTTACTTTTGCCATGTACTTCCAAAAGGTCTTTTAATAGCTAGCAATCAGCAAATGGGAAACAAAATATTTTTATCTTGCAGCTTGTCTCAAATCAATACAGAAAAAGTTATTCTTCTGGTGAAGCTAGTAGGAGAATTTGAGTTTCATAACACAGACTAAACTTCAACTTTGCTTACCAGTATTTGATTCTGAACAATATTAAAGACACCCAAAGATTTAATAGAGTAAGAGATTACTTTTTTCAAGCTTTTTAAGGCCAGCTGCTTAAGGTGAAAGGGGTGTTACGTTTATTTGAGTTTTCTTGATTCAAAAGACTTGGAATGAATCTGACTCCTGTTTCTTTGAGCACCAGAAGAATGCAAATTGTTCTGGAATAGGTCACAGATCTCTATTTATTTCATCACAATGTTCCAAAAATCACAGAGGTGCTGCAAGAAAGAGTTCTGTGAAATCTTGATTTGTGTGTAATATTGTTGTAGGCAAAATATTCTTGACTTGGGGAATTATTACTTAATTCATTGCTGATTCACACAAGCTTCTGATCACTGATTTGGTTACTGAGAAAAAAGAGAATGTAAACAATTAAATAACTGCATAAAACCCTTTTCCTTCCTCTTCTTCAGACTCAGATTAGGCCAAATACCTATCCTATCCCTTCCTAGTCTCAGCTTCTCTTATTTTCACCCTGAGTTACACTCACTAGGTCCCAATTCCTTCAGTGAGGTGTTGACTGGCATTGAAGGCTGGGGTTGTGTCTGTAACGACTATTGCCCGTTGCTTCTTTCTGCTGATCTTTACCTCTGCAAGTTTTCCTCTGGGCTGTCCCTGCCCTGATGTGGGTTGCCCATTACCACAGTCCCTCGAGGGTGTCCTTCCCCGAGCATGGTCATCCACAGACTTAGTCCCTTTAGGGATGTATGTGACCCTTTTGGTTTCAGATGTCTCTTCCTTGAGTGTCTCTCCAGCCCCCTAGCAGTTTCCAATTTATTTATCAGATATGTCAGAGTAGGGGTGTTGTGTGCTTCTCTGATGCTCTGGAGTTTTCGTGCATGATGGGCTGCTCACAACAGTTTCAGAGCTGTCTGAAACTGGATGTGACTGTCATTTGGCAGTTCACAGTCTCCTCCCACACAGGTCACCCCTGTAGCCCCCTGCTACTTAAACCCTGCAATTTACGCTAAGTCCAAAGACATAGTTGATTGAAAATGATATCACTGATGACTGCAAATTGATTTAATAACATGTCTGATTAATACTACATATTAAGCCATAAAACTGCAAGCAGGAAGTTCTAAGGTTCAACACTGAAATGTCTAAATATCCTGTTATTTAGCAGTTATTTAGCTTGATGTTAGGTTTCTTTATTACTTATCTACATGATGAGAAAAATGTATGTCTATGAATGAGATGCTCAAGGGCAAAACGGTGTGAGTCTAAACTGGCCAAAGGGAAATAAGTGGACCAAGAGGTGTAAGCCATAGGCTGCAACAGCATGTGATACACTGTTTCCTAAATCAGAATAGGTGAGAGCTTTTAAAGTTAGACCAATCATTATTTATGAAAAAAACCCTATCTCTTTTCCCACTCTAAAATACAATAAGCATCAACTGCAGATTTGCATCTACAGATGAGATCCAATGTCCTGGTTGCACATGAGGGGCTGGGAGCTATGTCCAACAAAGCATTTGAGCCAGCTGAGCTTGAGCCATACAGCAGCACTAGAAGGAAGTGCTGAGTGACAGTAGTGGGAGATTCCCAGCTGCAGGAGGTGGAGGCCCATATCTGCCAACCTGACCTGCTGTCTAGGAAGTTTGCTGCTTGCCAGAGCCTTAAACCCGGGACATTGTGGGGAGGCTGCTGAAACTTGTCTAGCCCTTGGACTGTTACATCCTGCTACTCTTCCATGTGGGCACCAACAATAATACCAAGGGAGACCTGGAGCATATCAAGTTACGTGGCTCTAGGGGCAAGGATCAAGGACCATTTTCCCCTTGAGCCTGATGCTGCAGGTGAAGGGCTTGAGGATGAGTAGATATATACTGAGGATCAACAACTGTTTGCACAGCTGGTGTCAGGAAAAGAGATTTGTTTTTTACGATCACAGGAAAGTCTTTGAGGACTGAGGACTACTCAGAAGATACAGGATCCACCTGTTCAATAGGGGAAAATCATTACCAGCAGGCTAGTAAGAAGAAAACTTTAAATTAGGAACAAAGCAGGTGGAGGATGATGATGCAAAATCAACTGAGGAAGTGGTGGACCAAGCTGGCAACCAAAGGGTACAGGGTGATGTCAACAAGAGAGATCTCCTATTCAACAAAAGAGGGCTGAAGGGGACTCACCCCAAGTGTATGTGTCCAAATAAGGAAGTATCTATAGGACAGCATAACAGAGGAAGCTTTCATGCCTTCTCTGGGAAATGAGCATGATATGGTACCTCTCTGAAGTGCCAACACACTAACACATGGAGATTGGGGTGGGGGGAGAGGAGAATTAGAGGTCTGTGTGCAGGTGTGGGGTTATGATCTCACTGGGATCATAGAGACATGATGGGATCACTCACACAATCGGAGTGCTGCAGTGGACAGATATAGACTCTTTCAGAAGTACAGCCTGGAACCGTGAAGAGAGGGAGCTGTCTTTTACATGAGAGAACAGTGGGAATGCATGGAGTTCTGTCTAGAGACAAATGAGGAGCCAGCTCAGAGGCTATGGCTCAGGATTAGTCGGAAGATCAGCATGAGTGATATTGTGGTGGGTGTATGCTACAGACCGCATGATCAGGAAGAAGAAATAGCTGAGGTGGTAGATGCCCCATCCCTGGGAGCAGTCAAGGTCAGGTTGGATGGCGCTCTGAGCAACATGATCTAGTTGAAGATGTCCGTGCTCATTGCAGGAGGGTTGGACTAGGTGACCTTTAAAGGTCCCTTCCAACCCAAACTATTCTATGACATTTCTGTGATTCTAGTCCTCATGAAGGACTTGAACCACTGCCATATCTTCTGGAAGGGTAACATAGCCAGGGCACAAGCAACCCTGCGGGTTTCTGGAGTGCATTGATGACACCTTCCTAGCAGCACAGGTGATTGAGGACCTGATGAGAATCAGTTGTTGAAATTTTATGATTCTGTGATAATAATTTCAAGACCAGTAAGAACCTAACTAGAGTAAGAGTACACAAACCCTGAAGGCTCTAACCAGGAGACGACATGACATTTTAGAACACGTAATATAGAATCATAGAATCATTAAGGTTGGAAAAGACCTCTAAGATCATCAAGTCCAACCATCAACTAACACCACCATGACTCCTAAACTAGGCCCTGGAGTGCCACGTCTACATGTTTTTTGAACGCCTCCAGGGCTGACAACTCCACCACCTCTCTGGGCGGCCTGTTCCAATGCCTAACCACTCTTTCAGTAAAGAAATTCTTCCTGATGTCCAATCTAAACCTCCCCTGATGCAACTTGAAGCCATTTCCTCTCATCCTATCGCTAGTTACTTGGGAGAAGAGTCCAACACCCGCTTCACTACAACCTCCTTTCAGGTAGTTGTAGAGAGCGATAAGGTCTCCCCTCAGCCTCCTCTTCTCCAAGCTAAAGAGTCCCAGTTCTCTCAGCTGCTCCTCAGAAGACTTGTTTTCTAGACCCTTCACCAGCCTCGTTGCCCTTCTCTGGACACGCTCCAGCACCTCAGTGTCCTTCTTGTACTGAGGGGCCCAAAACTGAACACAGTACTCGAGGTGCGGCCTCACCAGTGCCGAGTACAGGGGCACGATCACTTCCCTACTCCTGCTGGTCACACTATTCCTGATACAAGCCAGGATGCCGTTGGCCTTCTTGGCCACCTGGGCACACTGCCGGCTCATGTTCAGCCGGCTGTCCACCAGCACCCCCAGGTCCTTTTCTGCCGGGCAGCTCTCCAGCCATTCCTCCCCAAGCCTGTAGCGTTGCATGGGGTTGTTGTGACCAAAGTGCAGGACCCGGCACTTGCCTTGTTGAACCTCATACAATTGGCCTCGGCCCATCGATCCAGCCTGTCCAGATCCCTCTGCAGGGCCTTCCTTCCCTCAAGCAGATCGACACTCCCACCCAGCTTGGTGTCATCTGCAAACTTGCTGAGGGTGCACTCAATCCCCTCGTCCAGATCATTGATGAAGACATTGAACAAAACCGGCCCCAGAACTGAGCCCTGGGGAACACCGCTCGTGACCAGCCGCCAACTGGATTGAACTCCATTTACCACCACTCTCTGGGCTCGGCCATCCAGATAGTTTTTTAGCCAGCAAAGTGTACGCCCACCCAAGCCGTGAGCTGCCAGCTTGTCCAGGAGAATGCCGTGGGAGACCTATATCTATTTTGTTGAATCTGCTTCACTTTTTATAAAACAATTGAGTCCTGGAAGTAATTATTTCAGGGAAGTATTGAATCTCAGTTCTCTAACTAGCTGAATGTGCTAGGTAGATATGGCGCCATTGTTACTCTGGAATATGAATATTTAATTATGCCATGAATTTCATACAATTTTAAAGGACTTGTTGAGGAATTCACACTCTAGATTATCCATTAGGCTGATGACTAACTTATGAGTACATAAACCACCACAGAAAGTCTGGACATAAATTTTGGTCCAAGAGTCTGGGTAAAACTAAGAAGGGATCATCTTGACTGCTTTTTGAGAGCTGACCAGACATATTCTGAGGATGCCCACTGTTTGGGGGCAAGTCTATGCAATGGAAGAAAAAATATCTTCATTCAGGAATCCAGTAAGACAGATGTGAGACAGACCTGAAACAGACTCAGAGCTGCAAAAAATTTAAGTAAGTCATTTGTCCATACACAAATGAATTTGGGACAATAGAACATTAGACTAGTCCCTCCAGCTTAAAGACAGAATCAGCTATACTTAAATCATTCATCTAAATAGGGAGAAATGTGCACCTTTTAAGGAAAGTTTAAATCTTTATCTATAACTGATATCTAAAATAGCTCAAATGAATCACACCTTAAAAGTGACTATTTATCTGAATTAAGTATACAGGGATACTAGATGACTACACATACACAGATGTCTACAATGTAAATATTTGCATTTGGTCCTATGAATCTCACTTCATATTAGAGACAATGCTCCTATTTATAAATGCTGATGAAGTTACCTTCTCAAACAGTGCAGTCTTAGTGTACTTAGGGACTTTGCTTTCAGTCTTAATACTGAAATCTTTTTCTAGAAAAGTACCCTATAACCTTTGGTTTCAAACCTTTGTTTAGACAGTTTAGTCTTCCTCAGTAAGTGTAGGGAATTGTATTTTTTCTTCTTCAGTTGACCTTATTTTTTAGACAACTGCACAGGTCTATAAAACCCATTCACTATTTTCACCTTTCATATTCACAACTCTTTGCAGTTAGGGCTATATATACTACACTTGGCAAAGTACTAGCATTACAACTATAACAGTATTATGATACGAACTATACCTGTATTACTGAATTCCAGTACCAGGGTAAACCTCTGAGAAATGTCCCTGGCTAGAGACTTCCACTCTCAAATCAAACATTTGGATATGTTTTATAACAATTTTTATAAACTGTCTTACATTGGCTTCTTTTAATCAATGCCTCTTCTGACAATGGATTGTAAGACAATGTAAAACTTTTCTAAAATCAAGTTATGGGACATAGCTGCTTTTCCCCTTAGGAAGTTTCAGAAATAGAGATTTTGAGAATCTTAGTTTTTATGTTGGGTGACTAAAATGATAGGACATGATTAATTTCCATTTGTGAGTATCGGCACTATGTTTGTACGCACAGGATAGATCTAATTACTTGGGCTGGAGCTCACTCCTTCCATAAGAAATACATATGTGCAGAATCTTCTAGAGAGTTGTTTTTTATTATTATTATTATTGTTGTTATTATTATTATTATTAAATATTTTTAATGTTTTGAGGACTGCTTTATTCTTCAAGTCATAAAGTACTGGGTATACATTTCTAGAAAAAAAAAGTTATGAGAACTAAGAACGATTGCTTACTAATTATAGAGTAAGCTATAGGTTATGTTACTTCTATGAACTAAAGAAGACTTGTGACCGCCTTTGGAAGCTCGGGGAGGTCAGATCCCCTAGCAGAACACAGGAAAGAGTAACAGAATTTCATGTGTATTCCTGTGTTCCTTGCTTTCTACAGATGTCTGGTTGTTCAAGATTTTATTCTGAGATTCACATTGAGTCCGTGCTAGAGGGTAGGTGTCTTGTAAATTTAAGGTGCCTAATTCCCTTATTGTCTGCATTAATCTTCATTGTTGCCCTAGTTTTGACAGGGATAGAGTTAATTTTCTTTCTAGTAGCTGGTATAGTGCTGTGTTTTGAATTTAGGATGAGAATAATGATGATAACACACTGATGTTTTAATTACAGCTGAGCAGTGCTTACACAGTCAGGGCCTTTTCCTGCTTTTCACACCATCCCACCAGCAAGTAGGTTGGGGGTGCACAAGAAGCTGGGAGGGGATACAGCTGGGACAGCTGACCCCAACTGACCAAAGGGATATTCCATACCATATGTCATGCTCCGTATATAAACTAGGGGAAAATCTGGCCGGGGGTCCACTGCTCAGGAACTGTCTGGGCAGCGGTCAGCTGGTGGTGAGCAATTGCATTGTGCATCAATTGTTTTTTATATTCTCATATGATTATTATTACTTTCCCTTCCTTTTCTGTCCTACTAAATTGTCTTTATGTCAACCCACGAGTTTTACCTTTTTTTCCGATTCTCTCCCCCATTCCACTGGGGGGCAGTGATTGAAGGGCTGTGTGGTGTTTAGCTGCCTGCCTTGTTAAACCACAATTGTTTTAGAAGTTTGTAGTACAGCAGTGTGTCTCTGAGATCCCAGACCATGACATCAGGCAAATATACCAGTATAGGTATAACAAGAAAACAATAAAAAGCAAAATTTACTTTAACTTTTTAAAGGATTAAAATAATCTTTGGGGCTAATTGCACTATTCACAACTCTGAAGATAAAAGTTAAAAGGCCAAAAGACTGGCATGCAGTAAACTAAATAAATTAGGATTTAATTTATGCTTTTACAATGGACCTGACTTTTTGCTGCCTTCTACTTATTTTGTTGTTTTTATTGTTTAAGATTTAAAAACCCACGTTTTTTTAATCTCCATAATCCTAAAGTCAAAAGAAATGTACAAATGAAGCAAAAAGAAAAAACTATTAAAATTGAACTGTGGTGGCAACTCCTTAAATCTGATTTCTAATCCCATAAATTCCTTGACAGCAAATGTGAGAGTGATTTTTATTGTTATACTTATCTTTTTGTTTGTTTGTTTGTTTATACATTGTAATTGCTAGTACAGAAAAGAATAATTCAGCAAGAGATTTAAAAAAAATTGCTTGATGCAATTTAAACCACAAAGAACCTGACTAAGATAATTAGAGTGTTTGATAGTAGATTTAAAAGTAACTGCTAGGTAAATTTAAGAATTCTAAAACTTTGAAAGAACAAACCAAAATAGCATCTTATAAAAACAAACAAACAAACAAAAATACTCAAAACCTTCTTAATTTGGAAACACTTCATATTTTTTACTGCTTTAAAACTATTGTTTTTTCTCACAGTTCTATAAGTGAAAATACCTTTTCATATTTAGATATTAATAAAACATTGATTTGATCATATTATTTAGGTAGGGATGAATTATAATAAGCTATATGTCCTAGAATCAAATCTTTTACTTATGTACATTGATTGGTCACTAACCAAAACCTGCCAGGGTGGGATTTGTCTGAGCTGACATTATCTGTTTAAACCCTAGGCACTTCATAACCAAAGAGGTTCCTCTAATAGTTGTCATGTTGTAGAAACCATCTCATGAAAATTAATTCAAGAAATAATGCAATGCACATATTGGATGTGTGCCTACCTTGATAAGTCATCTTAGTCTTCAGCCACACAAAAGGTTTAAGCTAGTTTAGAATAAAAATTTTAAAAATTAAAAATTTAAATATGATCAAAAGCTATTTATAGAACTTGCAGCAAAACCTGAACAATAGTTAAATGTGGGAAGGGATTACTATTCTTCACTTCTACCAAACTAATAACAGTGAGATGTGGACTGAGTTGCAGTTTTCTAAGTACCATAATGTCAAGGTCTGTGATTAAAAGTGAAAAAACTTGCTTAGAAAAAAGACTTTGATTGATTGACTCTAACCCCAAACATCCTTGACAAAGTACCATTTTTGTTACTAACTCTTTAGAGGAAGAATTTAACTGGTTTATTCAAAGTAAAATTACGTCCTATAGATTGCAAACTATTTTCAACTATAATTGCCTTGAGAAGATAGGATAATGTCTTTGGAGATGATCATCTAATCTTGTAAATGTTTCTGTAACAGGATTTTAACAAGTTAGTTTGTTCTGAATAATTTTTTTTGTTTGTTTTTTTTTTGTTTTGGTTTTATTTGGTTTTCTTTTCAATTATACTCTGATATCTCTTTGTCCATTTAATAAATTTAAAATACATATAGGAAGTTCGAGCCCAAAAAAGTGAACTATATAAAAAAAGAAATTAATCTTTTTCTGGGTTTTTGTAATGTCAAAATATATCTGAACAGTGTACCCTGTTTGTGCCAGCACAGCTGAGCTACCTAAATAGAAATGAACTCATTTAATAAGTGGAGTTCAAATATACACTGTATAGCTGAAGTTTAATATCAACTTTTAGGGGGAAAAAAAAAAAAAAAAAGGAAATTAGAAATCAAGCCTCTATGTTTGATTATACAATACAGGTTATATAAGGAAATAAAACTGGCAGTTGTCATTACAAATTGAGGCTGATATAATTTCAATTAACAAAACTCAGGAGTAACAGAACTCAAACCAGAAAATCTATCAACGTAGAAGCACTTCTTTTTCTAAATTTAAGGTCTAATTGGTACTTCAAATTCTGTGTTGTCTCTATCAGTATTGTGATGTTAAATTGGTTTTTCCTTCCTCATCTTAACAGCAAAAATAGAAGTCTATAAACTTATTATAATTGATTTCTAAATTTCAATTGGATATTTAAATGCAAAATAGTTCTTGAGGGTCATAGAGACCAATGGGTGGAAAATACTGACTGATCACAGAACTGGATCGGGCAACTGAAATACTTACATTAAAAATATGAAGGTTAGATCATGTCTTGGTTTAAAGAATGTATTATATGTTTAATACACTAATTTATTCAAATATGCTAACTAAAATTAGTATAAATCACTCAGTTTAGTGCCTTTTTTGTTTGCATGCATGAAGGGTTAGCTGGCAGACACATAAAAAAATGGCTAGTGTACATAAACAAAGGTCTTGTAGAAAGCTCTTTGGGTAACACTGCGTCATGCCAACAAAATCCAGAGTAGTTTTTGAGTTAGAAAACCTGGCAAAGTAACCCACCTTTAGGCTGATTTGACATCATAGCTGGATGGTGAAAGGGGAGCTGAAAAAGTAGTATTCTGAAAACCATATTCCTCTAGTATCTATTATTTAAAGTAATTTTCTAGCTAGTATTATAAGCTTTCAAAATACTATCTCTAATACTCACAAAAAAAGATTGAGGGTGAGGGAGAAGGGGATGTAAATTAACCTGCACATACAAAGGTAATACCCAGAAACAAATTGACTTAAATACTGCCTCTCTATAGCTATAGCACATCAGGATCCAAATGTTAATTCAAAAGTAAATTCTAGTTAAATTAAAACAAATCATCGTGTTCTTTAGTAAACCCACACTATCTTTCCTCTGTATGTAGATATGTAGAAGTTTCTGCAGACGTTCAATATGAACTTGTGAAAAATATCTGGATATTAAAATAGGCATTTTGTTTTGTTCTGTTTTCTGACAAAGCAAGTTGTAGTAGACAAGTGATGCTGAAACACATTGAGATAAACGTCAGATATAACCAAGACAAAACGTGAAAAACATTGTTGCTGAATGCTGAATAACAATAGGCAAGATAGTATGAGGAAGACAGGAATAGCAGATATACATCGGAAAATACATATGCCAGAATACCACAAATAATGTCTCGACATGAAAAAAAGGAGGGGAGATACTGTACTTTTACTGCTAAATAAAAGAGCACATGTGCAGTTGCTAGATCACTGACGATTAACATTGTTTAGTATTTTTTTGTTCTCTGGCTCTGTTTAAGACAATTCCAATCTGATACAAGGAATACTATCCATAAACACAATACCTCCAAGCCAATCAGTGCTAATTAATGGGTTTTGGACCTCTTTTGTTATCATTTTAGACCTAGACACTGAAAGAAACCAAAAGATAAGGCAAGTCTACTAAGGAGACAGATTTAAATAAACAAACAAACAAATAAATAAATAGCTGAAAAATCATTATTTCTGAGGGATGCAGGCCAAAATGTCTGGCGCACAAAGCAAAAAATGGAAGGGTAGAAAGCATAACCTTTTTTCTTTCTCTCTGCTTGCTCTTTCTTTCTTATTTCCATGTCACTGAGGAACAAAATCAATAAGATCCTACCTGTCATACTTTGTATCAGAACAAAAATAACATGAGAGGAAAAATTAATATGACACAATGAAAAATAACTCCCTTTGCCTGCAAAATGATCACTTCTGCTCCTTGGCCAGTGTAGGTTGAAAGACTGTCAGCTACTGATATTTTCTAGTAATAAAGGTTAAATAAGGAATCAGACATAATGCTGAAATTCCTTCATGTTGTGACAAGCAAGGGCCGTATTTCACAAGAGATGTTCAGATGCCATCTAGTTTAAATTACAATAATAGTCAATGAGCAATGCCTTTAAGCTGAAATACTTATATACATATATGTTAATTATTTGTAGTCGTTATTGGTTTCTAACCAGTTAATCAAGGTCTAAACTTGAATAGGAAAGAGAAAGAGAAAAAAGAACTGTTAAACGTAAAAATACAACAAAATGTAATTCTGCTCCAATGGAAGAGGTAAAATAGAAGGAAGATGGTATTAAATTATTTTAGCAATAATGATGTGGGAGTAAAATTCACCGGGAACAGAATGAATAAAGGAAAAGCAAAGCTGAACTACTCTTTAACATCTGATTGAGTTTGTAAATAACATCAGGGAAAAATGACAATTTCTAAAAGAAGTATAGGTTGACAAAACATGACAAAATTGCACCAAAGAAAAACCTATATTTGACCTATTTGTTTGAAATCAATTTTACAGTCAATAGAGAAAAATTTACCCTTCTACTGTGAAATTTACTCTTAGAAGAATACCTACATAGATCACAGAATCATGCTACTGAAATTCCTAATTCTCCCTACTAATTTAAAAAGGACCTTGAAAGTATATACTGTCATTTATACTGTAGATTATCCACAAAGTAAGCTCATTCTTTGAGATTTTTCTCATAATGAAAAATGTCATGCTACTTGATCACAGTATTGATTCACATATTTTGATTTTTTTACCTTGTTTTAGAAAACTGTATATATCGGCAGTTCTATCTTTTTACACACAATCTCAAAAAGGGAGCAAAAATCGGTTGTCCAACAATACAGAATATTATTCTATAATCTGAAGTGGAAACTTGCTTTTTCTAAACTTTCTGCTTGATATTTAGCTTTGTCAGACTTCACAATATATCTTCTCAAACTTGCACTAGCAAGTTTTGGTAGGTTGCTGTGTGGCTGGATGTTCCAGCCTGTGATAAAGTTGGTCTAAAAACACTTGTTCATGCACTGTCTTTAATTTAAATTCCATTATTGTTAGTATTCAGAAGCATTAAAAAACTTAAGTAAGATGAATGAGAGTCTTTCATACAGATGCTGAGTTTGAATAGCTCATTTGATAGAAGAATGATATAGTTGATTATAAAGTACCCTTGTAGTTATTCTACTGAAAGATTTGAAAAGTATAAATTGGAGTTCATGAACCACAAACAAAATGCATATTAATTTTTGGACAAAAAGATAGTTGAAAACAGTGTTAAGTGCCAATTTGATTTACAATTACTTATATAATTTCTCTCTTCTGTGAAATAAAAGCTCTAATTGCATTTCAGTGTCAGGAAACACTACCTACATACTTTTAGTTAGTTCAGGTTTTGAACTTTTTTAGGTTTGTTTTATTTTGTTCATTTTTTATTTATTGTGATATCACAGAATATAACTGAATGGACGTTTTCACTCTTTTGGACTGTCATTCACTTCATCAGTTATACATTCTGTGATTTATTTCCTTATTTTTGCACTAGTTTGATAGCAAAAGTTTGGCAATTTTAGTTTTATTTTACTGCAACTCTTCACAACATTATTCATCAGTTAAGTTTTCAGTTATAAACTATGCAGTAGGATGAGGTAGATGAACTGCAACTACAACATGATACATGTGACACATGTAATCTTTGTGACTCTCACTGTCTCAGGTGTGATTCTCTAATAAATCATTCATTCACTACAGCCAAAAAACGTCAGCACTGATCCCATATATCTTTTCCCTTGTGCAATGAAGCATAGCAGTGTACATTTCCAAATACTGTCTGTGCTAAAGTAATGATTGCTTTTCCATGCCAGTTTTCAATTTTATGTAACATCTTGCTCTTAAAATATATTTTGACCGTAATGCTTTGAAAAAATCTTCAAATGAGCCCAGACCATATAATTTTTGAGGTGGTTTGTATACAGAACTATGCACTTCTTATACTATTGCATTTGTCCTTCCTCACTCTGCTCCTAATGACTTTTTTTCTGGTTTTACACTTTACAACTTATCCTTTAATTTTTGTATATGTGACTTGTCCTGGTTTCAGCTGGGATAGAGTTAATTTTCTTTCTAGTAGCTGGTATAGTGCTGTGTTTTGGATTTAGGATGAGAATAATGTTGATAACACACTGATGTTTTAGTTGTTGCTAAGCAGTCAAGGACTTTTCAGCTTCTCATACTGGCCTGCCAACGAGAAGGCTGGAGGTGCACAAGAAACTGGGAGGGTACACAGCCAGGAGAACTGACCCAAACTGGTCAAAGGGATATTCCATACCATATGTTATACTCAGCATATAAACTGGGGGGAGTCAGCCAGGGCATGGCCACTGCTTGGGGACACGCTGAGCATCGGTCAGTTGGTGGTGAGCAATGATTTTTTCATTTGCATCACTTGTCTTTCTGGGGTTTTATTTCTCTCTTTGTTATTTTTCTTTTCATTATATTATTATTATTATTATTATTATTATTATTAGTTATTTCAATTATTAAACTGTTCTTATCTCTACCCAGATGTGTTCTCACTTTTGCTCTTCCAATTCTCTCCCTCATCCCACTGGCAGGGGGAGGGTGAGCGAGTGTTTCTGTGGTGCTTAGTTGCTGGCTGGGGCTAAACCACAGCATGACTAAATTTACATGCAGAAAAATTTTACTGAGTACTTAAATTTAACATTAGAAAAATATAATGTCCTGCTGTATAAATGTAAGAATATTAATTTTGTGGTGTCAGATAAGGTTAGAAATGTATATATGTTTAAATGTCACTGCTGCACACAGATTATGTCATTCAGTCCATAAGCTAAAATGCTTATGACAGATTTATGAATGTTCTCAAGACAACACTCTAAGTACTCTAAGTACTAGGTCTTGTTAAATTCAAATCCCTCACTAGGTACAGATTTTTTCTGAAAAATATGACCTCAGATGAGTATACTGAGTATTCAAATATCTGATTCCAGCCCTTTTGAAAAGGAAGTACCTCTGAATTTGATAGCATAAAGGAACTATTCAAAATGTGATAAAAGAAAAACAGTGTCTTGCATCTTCAGTTTAAATGCTCACTTATTTATCCCAGTTTTTATTGAAAATTTGTTATTAAAAACTGACATGGTTAGCTCTAACCATTTGGTGTTGGGAACTGCAATCCTATATTGTGAGAATGACATAAGTTACAATTTATTTTCACTGTTCACCTCATTTAATGCTATTGTTGCTTTCAGTAACGAGATAAACTTCAGGAGTTTGTTCTCTCTAGGAATCCCAGTTGCAAAGTTCTTTAGAGAGTCTCAAGTGCTATCTTTGGGATTTCAAGCATGGGAAATGATGAATCAGTCTCTGAATAAGCCTGCTTATAAAACAAAAAACCCACCAAACAACAAAACCAAAAATGAAAAATAAAAAGAGATTGGACAGTCCTAACTATCCTCCAAACCAACAGCAAATGATATTAAGGCAGTGAGCCTTCAAGTAGCTCATCTGGAACATCTGGAGCATCTTTCAAATGAGGAGAGGCTGAGAGAGCTGGGATTCTTCAGCCTAAAGAAGAGAAGGCTTAGATGGACCTTATCAATGTATATAAATACTTGATGGGAGGGAATGAAAACAAGGGAGTTGGACTCTTCTCTGTAGTGCCCGGTGACAGGACAAGAGTCAATGGACACAAGTGAAACCACATGAAATTCCATCTAAACACAAGAAAACACTTTCTTACTGTGAGGGTGGTCAAACACTGGAACAGTTCACCCAGAGAGGTTGTGGAGTCTCCATCCTTGGAAATACTCGGTACCCAACTGGACAAGGTCCTAGGCAACCTGCTTTAGCTGACTGTGCTTGAGCACAGGGGGGCAGGAGTGGACAACATAACCTGCAGAAGTCCTTTCCAACCTCAACCGTTCTGTGAGTCTGTGAAGCACACCCTTAAGCACAGACACAGCATGTCTTCCAACCATATTATCTCTCAGAGCACAGTTTGTGCATTGCAGCATGCCCAGTGGATTACCCTGATGCCAGAAACAGGCTGTAAGAGCGACAATTAGGTGGTCAAATGGTAGGCAGGAAAACAACAACATTATGCTTGTGCCCAGTCCAGAGACTGTCCTTGCAGAAAAATAATCAATGTGGTTTTCCAAAGTTTGCTTTGCAGCCAGTAATAGAACCAGGACGGTGGGGAAACAGAAGAATCCTTAGTCTCTTTACTGTGTGACAGACAAAATTCCCTTTTCCCTTGTTCTAGCAGCCTTTCATTCCCTCTCCTGAGCGAGTCTGACTTGCCTTTTCTGGTTTTGTTGTTGATTTTCTTCTTCTATTAGTTTCCCCTTTTATTTAATACCTGTCTTTCTTCTACAAATACCTTTTTCTCACAATGTTTCCATCTTCCTTTATTCCATTCAATTTTTCCTTCTACTAAATGTCTTTGTCTGTAGTGTCTTGGCTTCTCCATGTCACTATGCCTGTGGTATATACTGCTGTTAAGAGCTAGGATGCAGTGTAAGTCACCTATGACCTTCACTGTGCAGGTGAGAGGTTCAGCAGCACAGTCAATGGGAAAAGAGGGAATCCTTCACTGTCTTTTCAAAATCCTTCGATGCCAGGAGGAGGAATTAAAAAGAAACCCAACAGTCTGCCTGCAGTCTCTTGTGAATGACATTGGAGCTGACATGAATAATAGAAGGGACAAATAAGTGACTGTCACTACCTTGTGACCTTAACTTCAGATGACTGACAGTTAGCAGGTATCAATAAAAAGTAAAATTTACTTGAAGGTTGAATCTAGTAAATTTCAGGGTTTAGGTTTGTTTTCAAGACATATCATGACATGGAGGAACTCTTACATACAGTAATAATAAAATTAACATTTTTTCTTATAAAGATAGCACTAAAACAGTTCAGAAACTAAAGTATTTCCTCTTTAAATTTATCAGTTGAATTTCAAACTTGCATGCCTAAATAAGCATCAGAATTTATTTGATAAACCTAGCCAACTTTTAATTTCTAATGCTGAAATATCAAATAATTGTACCAGGAACTTGGTACAAAGGAACTTCAATGAAGTAAGTAACACCACTTTATTTGTTTGTTTGTTTGTTTACCATTTGATATTGTTAAAGGGGAGGAATTTGGAATGGAAGAAGTGCAAAATCAGTTTGATCCAGTAGACTTAAGGACTAGTATTAACCCTAAGCATTCCCATAGACTATATTTCTGGTCATCAATCCATTTGAATATCCTGAGTAAAATGAGCTATTTTTGAAAAATTCTTAAAACCAATTTTTTTTTATAGGAATTGTCTGAGCTGGCAAATGTATAGAACTTCTGTAAGTTACAGTATTTGTTCATAAGCTTAAGACACACTATAGTAGTCTAATTTCAGGTTCCACCTCATTGAAATCTATGGCCTGAACTAGCCAAGAGGAAAGTCTGTTGAATTCAATGCTACAGTTTTTCACCTGTTTGCTTTTTGTGGGTTTGTTTTGGTTTATGTTGTTTTTACTTACATATATGTACCGTAAACCTCCACATTCTGCAATTTCTGTAAAGGTTAAGTTTGTTCCCACTCAAAAGATCTCTCAGTAACGCTACGAACGGTAGTAACCCAGTTATCTTTTTTTGAAAATGTATTCATGTAAACAACATTAGGGCACCATTGAAAGGAAAACAGTGCCAGATGGATCAGTGCAGTGCTGGAAATGACAGTATGACTCAGAATAAAACCTCAATCTATTGTAACAAATGTTCATGAATGAAGTAATTATGTCTTCACTAAAACATTGTTTAGAGCTCTGCAAATGCTAAGATTTTACTACCAATGCTGTAGTTGTAGCATTTCCTAGCTTACTACCTATTTCTATAGTATGTATATATTTATAAATTTTCCTGCAGAACACCATTAGAAAATCCCCAAATAGTACTGATTTTTTTTCAGGTGGTTTTTTCTTCCCAACATAACAATTTCATACCACTTGAGGATGCTGGGATTTTCAGAACTAGTTGTACTATCTTCATTAGCTATCATTAAGCATATTTTAATACTTTCTGCAAATATCATAATTTAGGCAGAAATCTATATGTTGTATCTAATGCAAAAGAGAGAGTAGATGTTCTTACAATTCTATATTAGCTGAAGAAAGGAAAAAAGTATATTAGAGGAAGTTGTAACATTATAAGATGTATTAATTCAGAGCTCTGTGTTATAAACCAAAATAAATTTACAGGCAAAACCTGTATCAGTTAGGTGGAAAATTTGTCCAAATAAAGATCACAGTCTTCCCTAGAGGAGATCTTTTTTTTTTCCCCCATGAGATCTAAATATGACAAGAGTTCCTGTCAAGCATTTTCCTATCTTTGTTTTCATTACATCTGATGTGCTCTTTCTCTCATCATTGATAATTTGCATGCACATTTTCTGATATTTGATGCAAGCCTGCCTGTAAGATTCACTCACCACTGAGTGAAAGTTCCTTCAGTAATATCCATTCTGTCCCCTGGAGGTCTTTTTAGTCTATGTGAAATTTCTGTTCAGAAGAGCATACTTTTCTTTTGAAGAGTCACTGAATCTTTTGAGATGTTGTGAAAAGAAGTTTTACTTACTGTAACTATTTCAAGACATACTTACTGGAAGTGATTCCCTATGAAATCAGAACTGTTGCAGAAAGAATGAAATGATCATAACAACCACTGAGAAAACAAAATCAAACAAAACCCGTTTTTTTTAGAAGATCCACTACATTAGAGAAAAATTGTTGTCAGCTAATGAAACTCTAAATTCTTTATGGTTTTTATGAATTCATTTCCATCTTTATAAGTGGAAAATGGAATTCTAGATATTTATGAGACAATCACTGCTCAAATATTATGATTTCTTCTTGTTGTAATGAAAATATATTAGTTGCATTAAAATATCAGTCAAACAAAAATTACCTTTTATTTGTAGATATTAATGTTATTAAAACAGAGTTTATTTCATCACCCTGATTGCCTGGTCATCCAAACCAGCAACTGATAGAACTGTGGCTGAAATCCATGACTTCTGAAACCAAAATAAGTATTTTATTCCTGGAAAATACAACCTTGAAAAAGATTTCTAAATGTTGATTCTAAATTCCAAATACACTTGACCTGTTCTTATTTTAACTTCTGTGGTGTTCTTCTTCCAACAATAGACAATCAAAGCTTTTGCCTTCTCAGTCAACATAAGCAATTCCCATTCTACTTTGGAATTCGATTCAGTATTGTCCACATTGGGTAGAATGATGATAAAGCAAATAGATTTAGAAAAAGGTTACATTTTTGAGAAAACGTAGTGTAATGGGATGAAAAATTGAACAGGTTGGTAATGCTCAGAAGTACCACGGATTTATAATGCTGACACAGAAGTAGTGTGTGATTCTCAGTTCAGCAACTGCCCATCAGGAGTAGCATTCAGTTTTCTGTCCTTTGAAGAAAATTATGTGAAGGCTGCAGAACACAGACAGAACCATAAAAGGAAGCAGCATGGAATTTTTGAAACTCTTAGGATGTAAAGGAAACATAGTCTCACCAACAGCTATATCTGTGGAGGATAGGATGAATTCTTCTTAATCAATAAACTATAGGTTTGCTCTACTTTTAACACTTAAAAATAATTTCTCTATTCTGATAAACATATTAAAAGCATGTATTATTTTAAGGCTGTTACTATTATATTAATACCTTCATTTTCTTTAACACTCAAGGTATCACAAGAGAGAAGCAGCCTCCAGAGTATAATTTTTAAGGGAATTCTGGCAGCTTCTGAAATGACTCTTTGAGTTTCTGGACCAAATCCCCAGAATACTGATGGTGATAAGTTACCTTGTTCTCTATTTTTACAAGTTAAAAATTTAGATATATTTTCATTTTCCCACACTTCTGGATATTAATTCTTTAGAGCAATGACATCTATGATACTGAATTTTCATGTGGTTTTCTTCCCCCTCCCCTCCCCTTTACCAATAGGGTCCTTGATTTCCTCTATCTATTTATGCTGTTAAAAAGTGAAATCTCAAAAGATTTCTATTTCATCATTTGCTTTTACTGACATAGGTTTGACATCTCGTGACTCCTAATCCATAAGGTTTTATAGAAAGAAAGTTTACAGACACTTAGGGAAGGTATTCAGTAATAACAAGTGATGTACCTATAAAAGAAGAAACAGGTGAATGAACTACTAAAGCAGACACCGTTGATAAATATGGTGAGTTGGCTGAGATAATATATATAAAATATAAAAGCATGTAGGTGGCGAGACAGGTAGCTGTCAAGGCCTTTGATAATCATTTAGAAATTTGTTTTGATGTTCTGGAACAGAGTGTTCTGGGGTGTGGGACTGGGGAAGAACATAAGAGGGTGGCATTGAAAGTGTTTTTTACTGCAGGCTGGACAGCCAGAAAATTTCAGTAAAAGTCGAGAAGTTTTGGTAGTTGCAAATAAGTTGAGTATTGATAGACAGCTTATTCCATTTAAGAGCTTTAACATTTTCTATCCCAGTATTGATCAGCTGTGGTAAAATAATTTGAGTTTTGACCCTAGATAAAAAGACTTTAGTTCTCTAGGCTATGCTTAAATTTAGTGGAGAAATAAATCTTCACAAAACCAAGGTAGTGGCAGATTCCATAGCAAATTATATCTGAACAGCTGGTATTTCATTCCTGGCACAGCTCCTTCTTTCACTACTTTTTTCCATGATTTCACTCTCCACCAACCTGTATTAAGTAGGGAGGTGTGGACAGTTGGCATTTAAATGTCAGATTCAAACAGCAGAGATTTCTCCTGGACCACACAGTCTTTTGTAGTGGTGCTTTCTAGCTTGGTCTGATAAAAAACTATCACATTATGGACAAGCATAAACCTTTTTTTGCCACTTACCTATTTTCAACTTGTGTGCCTATTTAGTGAAGCAAATATTTTTTTTCAGTTAATTTCAATGAGCATCTTGCCTGCATAGGAAAACATGCTACAAAGCTTTGCCGCCTTCTGTATTTCTGACCCATACACTTACCCATTTTCATTCCCTGCCTTGTCCTTTTCAGACCTCATTACTGCTTTATTAAAACTTTGTCATTAACCATTCCTATAGACAAAATTTATTTCCTACTTCACAATCCATTTTCAAATATCATCTGAGACCACATGCGTTTGTCCCTAAGTGGTAACTGGCAAGAAATACAATGCCAAAATCTTTACTGAGAGCATCATTATTTCTATTTGTTTTCTATATCTGCTGTTTATTCTTTGCCCCTTGCAATGCAAACAAGTTTCAAGAATGTGTGTAAAACCTAATATCATTAAGCAAGATTTAAATATGAAAAATATTTTTACTCATTACTGCCTTTTTCTGGAAATCAGTTGCTTGCTTTTGTTTTGTGCTTTGGCTTCTGTTTTAAAAATTTCTGAGGTAAAGAAAAACAAAAGATAGACCAATAATGAATGTAGTTAAATATTCTTAAAAACTAAAAATCTAATTAGACCTTTTGAATAACTTCCACACGTCTTTAGGGTTATGAGCTAAAATTCAATGACAAGTTTCCTGAAGCAGTCACAGGGTGCGTCTACTAGATTGTGTTAATTGAATCACATTAGGCATACTGTTACTGCTGTTAATAAGTGTGTTGAGCAATTTCTTTTGACAGGTTACACCCAAGGCAAAGAAATGCCAGTGGAAGCTAAAAGAGATCAAGAAGATAAAATGTTTTTCCATTAGAACATCACTGAAACATTCTGCATCTCTTGGTTCCAGAATGTGGTACAACACTGAGAATATGTACACTGCAAACATAAATCATAATTTTTAATGTATACATAACATCATTAAAATATCCTGTATCATATAAATGTATTTAAAAATAATAATAATAATTTGGAGTCTAGAGGTTAGTTCATTACAAAGGTTTAGGTCCATAACACTTGCATTATTCTCCTTGTAGAAAACTAGCTCCAAAGGCTAGGAAAAAATCCTTAATAGTAATAGGANAACAGGAATAAAAGGAATTAAACTTTAAGGCTGGGATTACATCTGAGATTCAGACAGATAAATTTAGGTGTCAACAATCTTTGTATAAGCAAATAAGCTATCTCTAAACTCCTCTTTCAACAGATGAAGACACAGAGATTCAGTTAACAAAAAGGAAATGCCTCCTGCCCATAATGGCTTAAATAATCTGCATGTGGCTATAAGCTATTACACTGGACTTCAGAGAGACCTTCTTCTTCTGGACTGGCAACTCTATACCAGGTAAGATACCCCAGGATATTTCAAATAATATAAGAAGCTTGTGTGTGAGGAACTTAATCTTATCTTTATTTATAATAGTCAGAGCAAGTCAGCTTATCAACCAAGTTGTTTAATTTAGTTGTCCACAAGACAGGTATCAAGGGCCATTAGAGACACTCTGAATGTCCAGGGAATTTAGGGAGAGGTAGCCACAAGAACATCACTCAGTGATATAACACGGAAGATTTATTTGCTAAGTGGAATGTGTACAGAGGGTGGAAAGCAATTTCAAATCTATGACAGAAACACAGACACAGACACACACCCACTCTGTACAGAACATGTGCTGACCGCCCAGTGCCAAGTCCATGTAAACCATGGGCTCAGGCTTGGGGGAACACGTTTCTCAGTCCAGCTGATCAAGATGTGAGTCATGGCTCATGTTCTGGCTTTACAAGTAGCAGTTCCAGCTTGGGCTCATCCTTCAGTACAGTGTTGCTCAGCCCAGCCCTGGAGGTATTCCCTCCACCCACAGGACTATTATGTTAGGGAATTTTTATGGTGCTCCTCAAGGTGAATTAAACACGTTTGTGCTTAAATATAAAAGAAAAAATTAATGAACAATGCATTGGGCAGAGTCCTACCACAATAAGTGGTCCTACATGGAGTCTACAAAGATGCGTCACAAGCAAATTCCTTATATACTCTTGCACCAGCACCAATCCTGAGAGCAGCTGCATGGGGCACCTCAGCCTGGCCTTGGGTCTATCCCCCAGCCCAGCTCTGCTGCCCAAAGGTAGCCCCTGAGTGCTCCCATTCCAGGAAGGCTACAAGAGAATGCTGAGGCTGTTTCTTATCTCATCACCAAGGGAAACTTGCAAGAAGTCATTCTGTCTCTGGCATTCCTGCTTCCAGCCAGTTTAACCCCTTCTTGCTCACCATGCCGAATCATTCCCCGGTCACAAATTACCACTGCTGAACAGTTACAATTAGAATTTCCCCTTCATTTGTTTTCACTGCTCATTGCTTTCTAACTTAGATGATCAGCATAAAGTACCAATGTTCTCATTGATCATGTCACTCAAGGCCAGTTTCTCCACAGCTGAAGCAAATCAGCAGTTGTTACCAGGGTCACTAATGTGTTACATGGATGCAAAGTTATTAACAGTTCATCTGTGCTTGTTCGTTTCTTTCCTGGGAATACATAAACCATTAAAACAGATCAGGTGAAGTCCAGAGTTTTGGGGAAAACCTACCTCATAGCAATTACCTGTGCTTTTCTTATTTTCCCAATGCTTATCATGATCATCTGATTTAGAGCTGGGTAAATACAGTCAAGTTCTCACCAAGACTGAACTGTGGTTTTGGGTAGGCTTCACCTTGTAATATCTTGTAATATATTGAAGTCTTAAAGGCGCAGGCGCAGGCTGTCCCCGTTTGCCATAAGACGAACCGGCGGGGAAGACGACCGGCCTGGCTGAACAGGGAGCTCTTGCTGCGGCTCAGGAAAAAAAGGAGAGTCTACCACGCTTGGAAGAAGGGGCAGGCTACTCAAGAAGAGTACAGGGAGCTCGTTAGGTCGTGCAGAGAGGAAATCAGGAAGGCAAAAGCCCAGCTAGAGCTCAATCTGGCCACTGCTGTACGAGGTAATAAAAAATGTTTCTACAAGTACATTAACAGCAAAAAGAGAGCCAGGGAGAGTCTCCCTCCTCTGGTGGATGCCGGGGGGAACATTGTTACCAAGGGCAATGAAAAGGCTGAGGTACTTAATGCCTTCTTTGCCTCAGTCTTTAATAGTCAGACCAGTTATCCCCAGGGTATTCAGCCCCCTGAGGTGGAAGACAGGGA
>WAAD01019692.1:31138-44755 GCA_013389945.1 Fregata magnificens
TGGGGCTGTTTAGTTTGGAGAAGAGGAGGCTGAGGGGAGACCTTATCGCTCTCTACAACTACCTGAAGGGAGGTTCTAAGGTAGCGGGTGCTGGACTCTTCTCCCAAGAAACTAGCGACAGGATGAGAGGAAATGGCTTCAAGTTGCGTCAGGGGAGGTTTAGATTGGACATTAGGAAGAATTTCTTTACTGAAAGAGTGGTTAGGCATTGGAACAGGCTGCCCAGAGAGGTGGTGGAGTCGTCTACCCTGGAGGCGTTCAAAAAAGGTGTAGACGTGGCACTCCAGGGCCTAGTTTAGGAGTCATGGTGGTGTTAGTTGATGGTTGGACTTGATGATCTTAGAGGTCTTTTCCAACCTTAATGATTCTATGATTCTATGATTCTATGATCTGGGGTACCTCACTGGACCTTTTCCTACTTCTTCAGAATGATATGAATCTACTGTACATGCTATGTCAGACTTACTAGCCACAGGTCTCAAATGGCATTTCATGACTATCTTTGGGCAACTGAATCCAGCCCTATCTTTCTTTCTACTTCAAAGTGATCTGGATTGCCTTCTAGACTTTGTTGACTGCAGTGAGTAGATTTATTTTGATCTTAATGGGAATTTAGACACTAACATTTAGACTATTTCAAGTTGCATAAATGCAGTGCAATTCAAACATATTAGTATTTAAACAAAACAATTATTTTATAGTCAGTAAGAACATCAAGAGACTAAAATCACGCACCTGTAAAACAGATTTCTAGAACAGGTCAGATGAATAAACAAGAATTGTCTACAGTGGTTGTTAAATTACCCCAGGGTGAATAATGCAGTCCAAGATACCTGAACTCTGGGCATGTAATTTTAGGTTAGATGAAATTCTCCTGAAGTTACTTAGTAGCTCACTGTGAAGAGAATAATTTGGGAGCAGACTTGGTTCAACTTCCAAGGTATTTTATTTATAAAATATGGAAAATTCAGGGACTGTGAAAAACACACTCATATTCCCTGTTTGGAATACGTATCTCCCACTTGGTTGGCTTCAGCAGGAAAAAAAAAAAACCCCACACCAAAACCCCCCTGTTAAAATAGAATTAAATGTTAATTAACAATAATAACTTTAATTTGCACCCATGAAACTTATTGTATAGAAAATATCACGTAGTGACTTGTGTATTTTTTAATAAAAGACTTAAATGATCTAATTTGGTATATTAGATAGAGCTGAAGTATACTTTGAGGCATAAATAGAATATTAACATACTTTTTTCCTAAGTAACATCCCAATTTTGTAATATTCATTTATTACGCTTATTATACACTGTATAGAAAGATGCAGATTCTCAGTCTTGCTTTCTGAGCTTTCCAACCTCATAGATCAAAATAAAATTAAAGAATGTGAGAATATCCAGTATGATATTGTTCAGAACTGAACCTCATTCACCCACACTTCCCACTTCCCATCTGTTCATCTTTGAGAAATACATGGTGCTTCTTACGTACCATATGTTTCGTGGAACAGCTGGTGCAGGAGGCAAAGAAGCCAGATCTATTAGCATGTTACTACCTATATGTTCAACATGCTCAATATGCTACATAAGGGTATTCACATCACCTAGACATAGGGATGGGGTTAATTTCCAAACTGTACACACTATTTACCTGATTCTTCCTACATGTAAACAAATTGTCAAAACATAAGTCCCTTGAGAGGCACTGCTCTACTGAGATTTCTATGTGAGGTTGCAGGTATGACAAAGACATATGGGATGCTTGTGCCTTTGTAGAGTGGAAATTGGATGTCGTCAAATTGGGATCTAAACTGTATCACACTCTAAGATGTCAAAGTCACCATTATGGCTGGTAGAGACATAGGGCAACTCAGTTCCCTAAGTATAGGTGTACACTGCCATTTGAGGTTTCCTATACCTACCCACCTGTCCTTCACTGCTGATTCAGATGGGCATGGGTCTCATTAATTCCTCTGTCATAGCAGCAAGCCTCATGTAGATTTCTCAGATAACCTAGGGAGTTTCAAATTGCACCAGACACCCATGTTTGACAAATGAATTGATCTCACAGTCAGTACAATCAATGGAGAGCTACTCATTTGTTTTAAAACAACAGTTTATTTTAGGGTGAGATGAGTCAACTGAGTGTATTGATTAGCCCATGTCCATGGGAGTTTATACAGCTAACCAACTTGTAGCCACTTACACTATGTACACCAAGAGTCTGTACAGTTGTCTATACATAGTTTCTCGATGTATTATAGGATATGCTTTTTATGTTCAGCTGTTGCTCCAGGAAGGTAAAAGTCCATCGTAGATCCTGGGTCGTATCTTTCATCCCTATGCTGGTGGTCTAGATGTCTGAGGTTATTTGAAGTATCATTAGATGCTTATGTGTGGATGACTGAAACAAGTTCCTTAAGCTTGTGAAAGCTAACTCCCATGCAGTTTGTCTGCTGCTTGAGGGTCTCAAGATCTTCTATGAAGAGTCCATTTTTACCTTTGATAGGTTCTCCATTCTTGATTTTTGCACCTTTTAAAACCTTTTCACTTAATTATCCCCTTTTTTGAGGGTCTACTTAACTGAGAGGGAACAGCAATAGCAGGACTGGTCCATGAGATGAGCCGGAGCCAAGACTGTCCACAGCACAGGCAAGAGCAATGATTTTACTAACAGAGGTGTAGGCCCTGAGTTTAAAAGAAGCTCCTGGGCCCATGGGCAAAAGGTATTTTCAGGTGACGCTGGTCAGGGCAATTAAGTCCTATATGGGTGGACTCAGGACTCAGAACTCCCTGACAACAATAATGAATAAGTAATGCTGACATCCAGAGTATACAAACTTTATAAAACCAGAGATGTTTCAAAGATGAAAATTCAAAAGAATAATGTAAATGAAACAAATGGTTGTTTCACATATTTAAATTTAAACTTTTAGATTTAATCAGATTATCTGAGTATTATCTTTGGAAAAATCAGATTTGTTACTCTGAAATGATGACCCTTAATCTACTTTATCATCTCCTCATAATATTGTTGTAACTTCCCAGTAATTACACAGTCACTGTGGCCTTTGTCAACTTAATCCAAATGCAAGTTGCCCTTCTGAACTGACAGACAGACCAGACAGGATATCCCATGTTACCAAAAATGGCACTACATGTATATGTTTAGGCAACTACTTCATTAGTTGGATACATCTCCATCGAGTACAATAGGACCTTAGGAAATTCTCAAGCTGACACCCATTTTTGCAGACATCTAAATTAAAAATTGTATTAATACAGAGCTAATGTCAAACCCTAAAATCTTGTTAATCCTTATTGATAGCACCTACATTCAGTTTCAGCTCCTATAATCTCGTTGCATTTTCTGTAAAGGTCTCTTATTTTCTTATGAATTGTGCTGATGACACTTAGAAGAAGAAAGAAGATCATGGAGTTGCATAGTAACAGTAATACCCCATGAGAAACTACTTTCATTGCTGAAAAATTCAGTATCTACACATTTAATGGTCATTTTATGAGATAAAAAGAGAGAGAAAAACATGTAAAGGGAAAGATTATGAGACTCATTGAACCAAAATGTTTTCGCTATGAGCAGTGGAATATGTTGTCCAGAGAGCCCTTGCAGCCTTCATCCTTGAAAGTTGTCAAGACCCAGCTGCATGAAACTCTGAGAAACCTGGTCTGATCTCATAGCTAACTACTCAAGCTTTTTTATGGAAGTCTGATGCCTATCCCATTTTGAAGGTTTGGTGGTTGGTTTTGTGTTGTGTTGTTTTGTTTTTCATAAAAATATGTTTCATAGCAGACAGCACGTATTTAATTTGTAGAAGTTTTATGTTTTCTAAATGCAATTTTTCTTTCATTCATACATGAAAAGCAGTATGAAGTCTCTATTAGTTTTACTTTATGTAGTATGGAAAAGCTAAACGTTATCAATTCCTCTCTGCGCTTCAGCTATTTTTGCACATTTCATATGCAATAGGAAAGGCTTTCCACAGTAATGACCTTTAGTTTACAGTCTTCCAAGTATAAAAATAAAAATGTTTGAAATAATATTTAATATGAGACACTGTTGGATTCAATTAAGTTTCTCGAGAGTGAAATAAATACACCCTGCCACACATTTAACTCAAAGTACAGAAGTGATCTTACCTGGTTGTGGTTCTGAATTATTTTTCTGGACTATCTATTTTATTACTTCTAAGAACACACTTAATAGAAGTTATCTTGAGTTTAATTATAAGACTAATTCACACAATTCAAAGGAAAAAATTTGGAATTAATGAGGGTGTGACCATGCTGCTGATCAACAGTTAACTAAGACATGAAACTTGGATTAAAAAAACAGGCTGCATGCTCTTTATAACAAAATATTATCAATACAAAAACCCTTCTTATCAGGGATATGGAGGGGAGAGGAGCAAGATACTGAAAATATAAAACCTGAATTAACACTTTCACTACAATAATATTCTTTAGCGCATTTGCTTTTTGCTTTCAATGAGAAGTAGTTATAAGCATACTGAGTCTGGCTGGGATGGAGTTAACTTTCTTTATGGCAGCCTGTATGGTAGCATGGTTTTGGATTTGTGGCTAAACCAGTGTTGATAACACACCAAAGTTTTGGCTATTGCTGAAGATTTCTTGCTCAGTGTCAAGGTTTTCTTTTTTTCTCAAAGAGTAGGCTGGGGGCGGGCAAGAAGCTGGGAGGGGACAGAGCCGGGACAGCTGACCTGAATTGTCCAAAGGGATATTCCATAACATATGACGTCATGCTCAGCAATAAAACCTAAAACAGAGGAAGAAGAAGTGTGGGGGGGGTCGGTGGCAGGGAGTTGTCTCCCAAGGTGGCCGTTGCTCAGAAGCTGGCTGGGCATCAATCTGCTTGTGGGAGTTGATGAGTGATTGCCTGTGTGTCACTTTTTTTTTCTTTCCTTCATCCATTAACTGTCTTTGCCTCGACCCATGAGTTTTCTCACTTGTGGTCTTCCTATCCTCTTCCCTGTCCTGCTGGGGGAGTAGTGAGCAGTCGTCTGTGTCGGTGCTTGGTTGGTGGCTTTTGTCAACCCACACCAATAAGGATAAAACTTAATTTAACAATCAATAATTATTAAAGTTTTCATTAACTATTCCCCATTCTGGAAAAAAAAAAATCTAACAACATGCATATATGTTGAGAGAGAGATATATATAGTGTTCCTCTTATTGTTTCCTAGAAATTGTTTCCCCTATTTCCTAGAAAACTCAGAAAGCAAAAGGTTGTTTCAAATTTTGACACAAACTGCTATTTGATAATGGAAGAAGCCTGGTACAGAATATAGACTGATTAGTCTTACTCAGAATCAGACTTTTGAGACACTGATAACTTGTACAAGAGTCAGACTGTGCATAACATTGCTGTGAGGTGCCTCCCTCATCATGTACTCACACCAATACTGTAAAAGAGACAATCTTGGCTGGTTAAGACAGACTTAATGACTAGAAAATAAAGGAGAGAAGTGAAAAGAAGAGAATAAAGATGAGGAAGAAAGAGACATGCAAGAGAAAAATTAGCAATGTGTTTGGGGCTTCAGGAGAATTTAGAGAATGGCAAGTCGTGCCCATCCTCATGTTGGTGGTGTTGGTTGACGGTTGGACTTGATGATCTTAGAGGTCTTTTCCAACCTTAATGATTCTATGATTCTATGATCTTACAGAATGACAATGAATAAAGGCATCTCTGATTTCAGTGAGACTGAGATTTCAACTCCATCTTTTCAGCTAGTGTTTTACATTCAAGTAGAGACTTTAGAAGTCTTTTTGTGTTTACTTAATAACGCACTAATAAAACCTTAATAGTCAGATTGTGAGACTTTACATATTTTGTTGAATGTGAGTTGACCCACTGACATTTGAAGGACTGCTTGCATGTTTATATGCTGTTTTAAATGAAGTAAAATTCTTCAGGCCCAGCTTTGCACATGCTGTGCTTCTACCTATTAATTTTGAGACCTTCTGAAACCAGACCACCTGTGTTTTCTGCCTATACATTTTCTGCTTCAAATGGTCTTGTTGCCATGGAGTCTCTGTTCTGCATCAGAAAAATAAATTGTTATTTAAAAGGGAAGATGCTTGTCAAAGTACACAGCATAACTAACCATATATCTAATATCATTAGACCACAGAAAACTTTAAAGAAAAAGAGAGGCTTTTTTAATTGTTTATGATGTTTATCTAAAAGCTGGACTTTGTCATTAACCAAATAATTTCACGGACATGGTTCTGTCCATACTGGGTACCAGGGCAGCCCCTGCAGTAATACAACCATTCCCAGGCTTTGGTGTGAATGACCAGGGGAATTAGATTCAGGAATGCAATGTGTATGATCTGCACGGATGATATAGGTGTACCGACCATGAATCAGAGAGAGTGAAATACCTGTTGTTCGGAGCAAAACTTCGTAGAGCAACATGCATGACCAAGATAAGAGAAAGCACAGGAATTATTCTTCTGACTGTCTAAGGTGGTTGAAAATGGTACTTTAGAGTGCCTCAGTTGATTTCAGATCTCTGGAGAACAGCAGAGGACAACAGAAGATGGTAGTTCTTGATTCTGTAAGTCATATTTCAAATCCCCAAGCAGTTCATTTTAAAGGCCTTCTCTCTCCAGAGCGACAAAGAGTCAAAATTAATTTAAGTTACATGTATGCAGATAATCTCACATGGACTGAAATACAGATAAAAGACTGTGGCAAAGGGATAACAATATTTCAACTTATGGAATGAATAGTAGTTCCCAGGGATACCTTCAAGGGTACAATGCTAAGGGCTAGATTTACATTTGAATGATAAGAAAGAATGAATTAGTGACAAGTTAATGGAAATCATAGCATATCCTTGATTTCAAGAAGCTGAGGACATTAGTGAGAACAAAATACTAACTCAGATCCTGAAGAGATTTATAATATTGAACAACAAAATATAACAAAGTTACAAAGTAAATGAAATTTCAGAGCATTAGTTCTTTGGAGTTTTTTTTAATTAAAGGCTATGAAAATTGCTGATGACAGCAGTAGATATTACAACAGACATAAACTCAAAATAGCATTTGTCACAATTAAAAATCAGCACAATTTTAAGCTTCTTCTACAAAGCAAAGACCATCTCTCCAGGGGAAGAAATTTGATCTACTGTAACTTTTCCTTATTATGCTAAATTGCCTGGTTTATTTTGTTGCTTTCAGCAATTGCCTGTTATTATATACTTATATTTCAACAATTCTTCTTTATACAGCTCAAATATAACTAGAGTTGAAGATCCCTAAAAGCTTATACAGTGTATCATAAATAAGAAAGATTTTAAAGAATCAGCAGAAGGGACTGTTATTTAGATGTTAATGGTGTCCCCAAGATACTTCTGTCAGATAATATTTTAAGGGAAGAAAAATAATAAACATCTGAACTCTTAACAAAAAATGCATTACTTGTCTTAAAGTAATTTAGTGGTACACAAATTAGAATGAAAAAAAAAAATTCTGAAGACCAGTGAAACAAGTGAACAGGAATGCAAAGTAAGGGTTGACTGTCTCTACTGGATATGATGAAGTCCCTGGCAAGATATAAGAAAATATTTTTTTCATGGTATTTAGATGCTTATAGAGTAAAAGATAAGTTAGAAGAACAGAAAGAAAAAAAAAAAAAGGAAAAGGAGATGATCATCTAAATCTTCAAGGAACAGAACCCAGATCTTGTATAGATTAATCTTAATATACAGAAAAATGATCTAAAATGCATAGTACCATACGCTTATTTATTGTTGTCGTTTAACCTGGCAGGCAGCTAAACACCACACAGCCGCTCACTCACTCCCCCACCCCCCAGTGGGACGGGGGAGAGTTGGAAGGGCAAAAGTAAGAAAACTTGTGGGTTGAGATAAGAACAGTTTAATAACTAAAATAAAATAATAATAATATTGATAATAATATTGCAATGAAAAGAAAAACAACAAGAGGGAGAGAGAGAAAGAAAAACAAAACAAAACAAAACAAAACAAGTGATGTACCCACTCACCACCCACCAACTGACACCCAGCCAGTCCCCGAGCAGCGATCGTTCCCCCCGGCCAGCTACCTACCATTAATATACTGAGCATGATGTCATATGGTATGGAAAAGACCTTTGGCCAGTTTGGATCAACAATTTTAGCTGTGTCCCCTCCCCTTGCAGCTTCTTGTGCACCTGGCAGAGCATGGGAGGCTGGAAAAGTCCTTGACTAGTGTAAGCGTTACTTAGCAATAATGAAAACATCTCTGCATTATCAACACTGTTTTCAGCACAAATCCAAAACATAGCCCCATACTAGCTACTATGAAGAAAATTAACTCTATCCCAGTCAAAACCAGCACATTTATTTTTACTTTGTATTAAATATAACACTTGTTGAAAGCTGTTACTTGCCCTATACTGTTCTAGTGGCAAATGAACTTCAGTCATTAGTGTATACCTCTTTGTAAAATATATATATGGTATTTTGTTATCTTTGGAGGGAAACACATTATGTAGTTGTTGATCAGTGTTCATGTTAACATTTACATTAAGCCACAAAAAGAATGAAGAATAGGAAAGAGAAAAAGAAAGACTATGACTGAGTAAACCAGCATTTTAATATTCTTTTCCAGTGAGTAAGTATATACCATTAAACTTATGACTACAGTGCCAGAGCAAAAGGGTGAGTGACTCAAAAGTCAAGCTGTAATTGAGTTTTAAGGGATTTTTCAACATGTAGAATTCAAAGCAGAGTATCACATACTATATGACACTACAGAAAATTTGAAATTTTGTCATCTATCAGATCAGCTTGGTAATTAAGATTCAATTTGAGCCCTACATTAGGGAATCTCATGGAATTCATTGACTAAAATGAAACTGCTTCAAGGCAGAACAAAATTAGAACGTCTCAAATCACTTGTAAAGGTCGGGAGAGTAAATTGTGAAATATCATTACAATTAAGAGGTGCTGGTTACATGCTTCCTGGTACATTGACCAATTCCATTTCTTCATGACAGACTTAGAATATTCATTTAATGGCAGATCCTGATATTTTATTGGACTTCCTCCAGGCACTTTGAAGGCATGGAGCATTAGGGACACATCAGTAGGATTCAAAGACTTTATTTCTATTCTTTGAACTAAGTTTTTGTCAGAAGACATCTTTTCCAAAATCTGCAAAGATATGGACTGTATCTTAGTTTTTTATCGGTTCAATTTTTTCACTTAGAAGAGTGATTTCTTTTTGGAACACTTAAGGCAGTAGAACACTTGAAGAATGAAGAATCGCTTTATGTGTCAAAGCAAGTATTCCAAATATTATTATTTATATTAAGGCAGTGCCTTTCAGTTTGTTTATGATTGATATCCATTGGATTAGTTATAGAAAAAGTTATCCCCTATGGATCAAATAGAAAAATTCTTGTTCAAACTCAGTCTGGTAGTTAATATCTGCAGGCTACTGAGATAATGAAAGAAGCACAGTGTAGGCTTCAGAGAAAGGTAATCTACTTCCTTGTAGGACATACAATCACAAGTGCCAAAAAGATCTTTTCTTCTTTGCTGTAACTATTTCACTGTAAACATTCAAGACTGTAGAGGATGGCATAAAAACCAAACTGCTGCCTCTATGTTGCAGAAAACACTGTTAAAAAAATGATATTTTAGAATCCCCCAGTTATGACTTCCTTATTCCATCCTGAAAATAAAAGCTATACATTGTCCTTTACAAGAAGCAGATCACTCAAAAAAAAAAAAAAAAAAAACCAACCAAAAAACCCCACTGAAAACCTCAAGAAGCACTGCAGGTGTTTCTGTCTAGCTGATAACCCATACAATTCAAATATGTATGTTGATTATGTATGTTATCCAGTTCTCCCATTTTAATACAACAGTCTTACTGAATAACTTTAAAAATCAAAATAAAATCAGGCAATACATTTTGTTATGAAATGGCAAATAAAAAATAAAATTATAAATCAACGTCAGGCATATTTTTTTCTTAAAATTTGGTTTTGAAATCTTTGTAATTTTTGAACTCTGAAATTTTGCAGTTCCAGATGCTTAACAATTACAGTTCCTAGAACTTTGTGATACTCTGCACTGGAACTGCACTTAGTATCCATAAAACGTCAGAACTAAACTCAAGTAACTTAAATTGGTGCCCTCTTACATGTACATTGTCATTCAGCTTTTAATTACATGACTCCACACTAGTTTTTACCCACATCCAAGCTATATTCAGTGAATGAAAATTTATTTGTATTTCCCTTTATTCTTTTCAGATGGTCCCAAGGATTATTCTTTACATGTGATCCAAATATTTAATTGAATGTAAACTTATTAATCCCCAAATAATTTATTAATCTCCTAGATAACGTCACTAAGGTGTTCTGACCATAGCATCTGAATGCTGAATTGATCTCAACATCTTTGTGAAACTGAGCAGTACTACAGTCTTCATCTGTACTGATAAGAGGCTCAGAGGGAGTAAAGAAAAAGCTATCAATCAGATGTCCACTAATCTCAGTGCCAAATTCGAAGCAGAGAAGCCCTGATTTTTTTCTGATCATGTAGAATTTTCACATAGACATTCACATGTTCAAAGTATATCACTGATTAAATTTAGTGTCAATTGTGAGCCATCACCATGTCTGTAAATTTGACTCTTAGTGTCTCCTATTGGATATTCGCAATATAAGGAATATGTAATTAGTGACTCACCAGCCTCAGAAAAGAACTCTGCTTAACAAAATGTGATTATATTAATTTCTTCAAGGTCTAATTAAGTCTTCTTAAAAAGAAGGACATTCTTTTTTTTTTCTACTACTTTTTTTTGCTTCATTTTCACCACAAAAATTTGTGAGAAAGGAAACAGCCATATTACAGAAAAGGGAGTAACTCAGTATGCAACGGTGATACACTCCAGGAGCACTATTCATCCTATGCATTAATGACATGGGAATCATGTGAAAATAATGTCATGTGATCATAGCACTAAATACTGAGGTTAAAAATATGTATTACGTTTTATGGCCCAGTATTTTAAGTAGGATGGGGTTGAACCTAAAACTCTTATTCCTGTCAACTTATTATTATTGTTACCAATCTCATTTATATGATGTGCTTTCAATATCTTTCACAGAATCACAGAACAGCTGAGGTTGGAAGAGACCTCTGGAGGTCATCTGGTCCAACTCCCCCTGCTCAAGCAGGGCCACCTAGAGCAGGCTGTCCAAGACCATGTCCAGATGGCTTTTGAATATCTCCAAGGGGAGACTCCACAACCTCTCTGGGCAACCTGTTCCCATGCTCAGTCACCCTCACAGTAAAAAAAGTGTTTCCTGATGTTCAGAGGGAGCCTCCTGTGTTTCAGTTTGTGCCCATTGCGTCTTGTCCTGTCACTGGGCACCACTGAAAGCATGGCTCCATTGTCTTTGCAGCCTCCCTTCAGGTAATTGTACACATTGATGAGATTCCCCGTGACCCTTCTCTTCTCCAGGCTAAAGAATCTCAGATCTCTCATCCTTTCCTCATATGGGAGATACTCCTGGCCCTTAATCATCTTTGTGGTTCTTCTCTGGACTCTCTCCAATATGTCCATGTCTTTCTTGTACTGAGGAGCCCAGACCTGGGCATAGTCCTCCAGGTGTGGCCTCGCTAGTGCTGAATAGAGGGGAAAGATCACTTCCCTTGACCTACTGGCAATGCTTTGCCTAATGCAGAATGTTTCATTGTAACACTGCATAATGCATAAGCTAAAACTATAAAAATTATTGTGATAGCTTCAACTGGGACTTGTTTGATTTTAATGGATGTGTTTCTTATCTTTAATTGGTGACAAAAGGAGGAACAAATCTTATAACAAAAGTTTCTTTCAGTGACATTTATATAGTAAAGAAAATTTACAGAAGGCTAAGTCAGCATTACTCCTATTTCTCCTCTACCCCAGCAGAGCTAAGGATATAATGACAAAAACATATCAAGGTCAAAATTCAAATTAATATTATATTCCCACTAGAAATTATAGCATCGAACATTTAAAAATTCATTAATACATGAGGATCACTGATGTTTCAAAACCATCCAATTTATGAATTATCAGAACTGCAGTTCTATACAGTAAACTTCTCTAGTAAGATGATTCATGAAGCAGGAGCTAAAGCGATTGGACCATTTCCCACAGAAGTTTAAATTTCTTTATATTTTTCAAAATGTTTCATAATACTACTGTGTTTGAATGACCTCAGCCAGCAGCCAAGCACTGACATAGTCACTTGCTCACTCCACTCTTCCACAGCAGGATCCAGAAGAGAAAAGGAGCAAAAGCAAGAAAACTCATGGGTTGAGGCAAAGACAGTTTAATATGTGAAGGAAAGAGAAAACAAAAAACCCACAAAACAAAACAAAAAGTGACACAAAGACAGTCATTCACCATCTCCCACAAGAAGACCAACACGCAGGCAGTCTCTGAGCAACAGCCATCTTGACAAAAAAAACCCCATCATTTTTCTTTGTTTCTGATCATGATGTCATATGGTATGGAATATCCCTTTGGTCAGTTGGGGTCAACTGTTCCAGCTCTGTCCCCTCCTAGCTTCTTGCCTACCCCCAGTCTACTCTCTGAGGGGGCAGAGTGGGAAAAAGAGAAAACCTTGACACTCTGCAAGCACTGTTCAGCAATAATCAAATCACTGGTGCATTACTAACACTGTTTTAGCCACAAATCCAAAACACAGCACTATGCAAGCTGCTATGAAGAAAGTTAACTCCATCCCAGCCAGACTCAGTACAATCTCCACCCTTTAATTCATACCATTTGTGTCATGCTCAGGTCCTACACTATCTAATATCCTCATTAATGCCCTCTGAGGAAATTATGCCAGTAACACAATCTAGAGTTCCTAACAATCATTCAAAATAACATCAGGGAAAGGAATGACCACAGGATCAAGGAGCCATACTTTTTACTAAAGGTTTTTTTAGTTGTTTGGGTTTTTTTTTTGTTCTATGAAAGTGCCCACACAAAGAAAAAATCTTGTATTTAATTTCAAGTTGTGATATTTACAATTATTTTGATATTTTTTATAAAATGCAGTACTCACTCAATTCCTTAAGTTAATACATGAATTTTTAGAAGATGTGAAGCAAAGACAGCAGGTTAACAGAATAGAAACAAGATGACGTGTGATGACTATAGTATGAAGACTTAAGACCTTTTTTATCAGGAAAGTCACAAATTACATTCTTTTGGTAAAGATATACCAGGGGAAAAAAATTGCTTTTAGCAAGGTTTAATCACATTGGCATCCTACAGGGAAATGCTCAAAGTAGTAAAAACTCAGACTGATTGGGGGTTTTTTTCAATATAAGTTAAGCCCTGTGGCACCTGGCATGAGTTGGGGCTTCTTAAATTTTAGTTAAAAAGGAATAAACAAGAATAGGGGAGTAATTTAAGGGTAAATGACCTGTCCAGAGAACCTTTGAGAGGGGCAGGCTGCGAGTCACAGCAACAGCACCCAGTTGTTCAGCACCATGGGAATCTTGATGAGCTGATCTCTACCCAATCCTATAACTGACAGTGTC
>WAAD01019692.1:50514-76237 GCA_013389945.1 Fregata magnificens
AGCATGGATAAAACACCTTCTTTAGAACTCATAAGATGTATCAGTAAAGAAGCTGTATTGAGAAATTACCCTAGTATTGAGATTTGACATTGCTTGCATCATGTCGTCTATCCATTTGTTTGGACAATGGGTGACTATCTGTAGTTTAAGCAAATAAGAAAACCCCTGTTACAACTGAATATATATTTGTATATGTATAAATCAGCTAGGGAATTAGAGATAACTCTGACAAAAATGTTTAAAAGACTTTGAATGAGATCTCTTTCAACCTTCAAAAAAACACTGACTGGACTGACATTCATTAACAATATACTTTGGCAATGGTTAGTTCTTACTCAGTATCAATTATTACCTCTACCTGTACAAAACAATGAGTCTTAAACAAATTCATCCCAAATTAGTTCTGAACACTTTCATACCTGGAATACACTTTCTAATTTCTTGACAAATATTATAATATCCAGACAAAAGGTGACTTCCTCTCTCACATGTCATCTTCTGGAATAAAAGGGGAGTTTGTGCTCCTATACTCAAATTTGTGACCCAGGTTTCTTACTCAGAGAGGATTCAAGGCATGAAGTGTCATGAAGTTTCTTATTTTAGAACTCCACATAACAAGTTTCTCTACCTGGAGGGTAAGATACTTCTATTACTAGACCCTCCTATTTTCTGTCTTTGGTTTAGTGCTTTTTTTCCCCCCCCATTAGTTTCCTGAATTCTATTTTACATGACCTTTTTCTTCAGATTCAATTGTAAGCAATGTAAGTACTAAACTGGAATTTTTCAGTTCAGTTCTCAGAACCCAGCACCAAATTTTAAGATGGCAGCCTCAACATTCATTAAAATGCTCAGTTACTAGTACTCTGATTAAAACAAATTAAAATGCTCTCCCATAAAGATTTCAGCCATACATTTCGCTGAATCTTGATGATGCATTTTAAGGAAAAAGAAAATAAATCTTAATTTTTATTAAAAATAATCATGGATTTGATAAATGATCACAATTAGAACAAGCCCTAGATGAAACATGTTCATGATCAGAATTTAGGTGAAACCTTCATACATATTAAATAAATTATTTCTGTAATCTAAGGAATAGAAATTTTATTTTCCTTCCAAAATAGCATAAACATGTTTTATATATGCACTGGAACATTTAGGAATCAGGCAGGCATTAGAGAATGGCAAAGACAGTGACAAATGCATTAAAAGGAAAAGCAAAACCCACAGTATTCAATTCACTGCATCACAGCCTTGCAAAACTAAACTGTTCTTTTAGTTCTTTAATCCACTTACACCGATTTCATTGCAGGCAGACCAATACAAAATAAACAAACAAGGGTTTTCCAAAACATTCAGCGTTGTTTAGCCTGGAGAAAAGGAGGCTGAGGGAGACCTCATTTCTCTCTACGACTACCTGAAAGGAGGTTGTAGTGAGGTGGGTGTTGGTCTCTTTTCCCAGGTAACAAGCAATAGGATGAGAGGAAATGGTCTCAAGTTGCATCGGGGAAGGTTTAGATTGGATATTAGGAAAAAATTCTTCACCAAAAGGGTTATTAAGCATTGGAAAAGGCTTCCCAAGGAAAATGGTTGCATCACCATCCCTGAAGGTATTTAAAAGACATGTAGATGTGGCATGTAGGGACATGGTTTAGTGGTGGACTTGGCAGTCTTAGTTTTGTGGTTGGACTAGATGATCTTAAAGGTCTTTTCCAACCTAAATGATTCTATGATTCTATTTGTTTTACCTTTAGATTGTCAACTGCTATAATAAGGCATCTTTCGTATTGTTTTTAGAATGTTTTTTCCCCAAACCATTCATTCCACATTTAGTACATTTCTTTCTTTCTATTAATACAACAGATCATTCCCAAAGCCTTCAAAATTGCCTCTTTTGCAATATACAAATCCAACTTAAGCATCTTCATGAACGAGTCTTTTCCACCGCTACTTATTACTACAGATCTGGCTCCAGAAGTGGAAAACTTTATGTGTCTAAATTTCTTTTTTCTTGAAAGCAAAGAGGCTGTTAATATACCAGGAGGCACAAGAGGTATCACAAGAGATGGAAGCAGCCAATAGATATTTAAAGGGGGAATTCTGTGCAAAATCAATAGTCTAACTTCAACAGAAAGAATGATAACAAGCTGGACGCTTTCTTGCCTTTAATCTGCTTTGCTAGGTCCTGTGATTGTGTTAGAAGGCAGTCTCAATGACCTCAAAATGAAGAGAACAGTGAACCATATCATTAGCTCTGGAATGAGTGTTCTGCTGTTCCACCCAAATTACAGCCAAGTTTTAGGGGCGGGTTACAAGACCAAACCTAGGTACCTATTTGGCAGTTTGAGGTATGAGGATGATCTCACTCAGTATACCCAATTATGAAGCCAGGTGCCTGTGCAGCTAGTTGGTTCACTGTAGTCTTTTATACAATTTAAGGACATTTCTGCATATACAATCAATTATGGACAGCTGCAACAGGTTTGGTACACAATTCTATACATGTTCAAGTTGTGCCCTAAACTAGTCCTACCCAGGTCTCAAGCCCATATTTCTTTGGGTTTCTTTGGATTTCCTTAGTGATGAGTAGTTGGCTGTTTGTGTTATATATCTATAGAGTTTCTGGTATCATTCTATGCCTGCAATTTTAAGGCCTTTGCTTTAATAATGTGCTCAGACAATTGGGAGTCTGGCTACAGGTCCATATGTTTCTTCACTAATCTTCAAGATATAGCTTCCTGATAACATCACTAGTTTTACATTAGCTCAAACTAGTCATGCATATATTCTTGGACTAGGGTCACTGAATAATTTACAAACATAATGGTCTACTGGAAGATATCTGTGCAATGTTTTATAACTAACTACCTGTTGTTATTGTCTATTAGTTATAACATTATCACTGGGACATTGCCAGATTTGCAACATAATTCTGAGAAAACAGTATAAAATGAGAAATACTAATTCACTCAGCAGTCAAATTTTAATTACATTTCACTATCTTTTTGGACTTTGTACTGAATTCAGTGCTGGTTTTATGTGCTAGATAGGCATAGAGACATACTCTTGGATCAGACTCCCCAGGATACCCTCTTGTGTGACCCTCAGGTGATCTTGGTTAGGCAACAGATATCTGAATTCCCCAGCTTAGAAAAGAGAGTGTATGGACAAGAACGATAGGGGAGTTTAAACACCTTAGCAACAACTGGATTTTGTATAAAGTAGAACTTAAATTTCTTAAGTAAATGTGAAGCCATCCACAAATTATCACAGAATCACAAAATAGTTGAAGTTGAAAGGAACCTCTGGAGGTCACCTGGTCCAACCCCCTCCCTGCTCAAGCAGGGCCACCTAGAGCCCCTTGCCCAGGACCATGTCTAGACAGCTTTTGAATATCTCCAAGGATGGAGACTTCACAGCCTCTCTGGGCATCCTGTGCCAGTGCTTGGTCACCCTCACAGTAGAAAAGTGTTTCCTGATTTATATAATTTTCTGACTTTTTTCCTGAAAAAAAAAAAAAAGTCCTAAATTGTATCATTCAATTCAGAGATTCCCCTATGATTTACTAACATTGTCACTGAAGTATCTCAAGGTACAACATGACAGGTAGAGTGAAATTTATCAGATTAAGTCAACTGGAGTTTCTCCGTTGACTTCAAAAAAGGTGAAAATTTTACTGATAGTCTCTGATTTCTCAGAAAAGCTTGAAGTATTGTACCAATGGACAATAACTGGAAACATCATGATTAAATAGATACAGATGCCTTTTTATTTACATTGAATGATATAGGTATTGTTCAGCTATGCAAAGTAATACAACAGCATCTGGCTTCTATATATGTAACTGATGAACTTTAAAACCAAGAAACTATAGAAATGCTACTTTACATGAAATGAAAAAGGTGTTTAATTTGAAAATCTATGCTAACATTAATGTTTCAGGTAAATAATGTTTTTTCTCTAGAGTCAAGTTGCAGTAGAAAAAGATCTAAGGTATCTTACAGATCTGAATTTTTAGAGCACTAATACTTTTAATTACCCATTATTATGAAAAAAAATCATGTAGCTCTGGAAGAAACTATCTCAGTAACACCAGTATTTTCAGGTTGATAATAATTTCTAGCACCACTTCCTTACATGTGTTTTTTGATTTACTTGATAGTCCTACTGTATCTATAGAGACACTTTAAGTATCAAGAATAAATGGTTTCCTTATTCACTCTTTCAAACTTATTTGCACTTACTTCACAAAATACTATTTCCTTTCACTATCTGGTTACACAGTAACTCTAAATATCACTATACAGCTGGATCTATTCTGGCTATATTCTATTTGAAACCTGCTGGATTCTTGTCCAACAACGTTGCTTCAAATAATTTCTTCAGTTTTGTAACACATTTGTTAAAAAAAAGTATGGAAGAACACCTTGTCCATCAGCAATATGTGAATATCTAACAGTATAATGGATAGGCTGAGTAACCTATGGCTTTTCCAACTTTATTCATTCACTTTCCATACGTAAGTCCTTATTAGTTAAAATTGTTGTATGCTAGTTATTATTTCAGCCATGTTCATCTTTTCAATTCTTATTAGAGCAGTGACAAGTCTGGAAAAGTATTATTTTATGGCAGAGATCTTTGGTGGGTCAGATATTAATTAGAGAAGTAAAGAAAATCATACCGAAATACCCTGCGCCACTTTGACCTACCTCCATTGTACTGCAACACTGAGGTTGTCTTTTGAGGCATGTTCAGTACTATACTTGCCACACATTAGTGAACATTCAGTTGAAGAAAAGGTCTAGTGAGATACAAATACCTGTCTTTTTTTTCTTCTTTTTTTTTTTTTTCCCCTTATGAGGCAACCTATTAAAGGCCTTATAGCACAAAGACACCTATATCTTTTTTACAGTTGGGGAAAGGGCAGAAACCTACACAGAGGAGGAACACAGAAAAGAAGGTCCTTAAAGAGAAAGATAAGTGCATAGTATTGTCCACATCCTATTATGCTTGTTCCTTTGTTTTTATCCATGTCTCTCTCTTTCTTTCTCAGTATATGAACTTTCACTAGAAGACAAAAAACTAATTCTGGATATGAAACAGAGACAATGGATTGTACTCAAATCCATTCAGGTGTCTCCTGCTATAAGAGAAAGGACAAAGAGATTAAGATATCCACCTGCTGGGATGAAATTCACACTATTTAGCTCAACACAAAAGTCTGTTTTTTCCCAGGAACAGCCTACTAGACTTCAGATGTTTCTTGGACATTATAAAATGTGGGTAGATATGTACTACAGTAAGTAGTACTTAGAAGAAAATTTCTATCATTAGACTATTATGCAAAATATGGACCTTAAGGTTATCTTCTCCAGCTGTGTTCTCAGATAAAAGCATCTGATAGATGCTGATGAACAAAAAACTCCAAACAAACAAACAAAGCATATAGTCTTTCAATTTCTTTCTTTTTTTAAAAGCTATGGATGAATGACTTTAGGGGTTTTTTTCCTTCAGAATTTATAATTATCTCCCAAACTATGCATTAAATTTCCTCATCTCTGGAATGGTAAACCCAGAAATATATATACACATATAATTTCTGAAGTTAAAGAAGGGTTTTAAAAAAGGTATTTTTAATAAGGCAAATGAAATAATTTCAGTGAAGAGTGTAAATAAATCAAGCCACTACCTATGTTCAGTTCACATTTGAAATGAGAAAGCAAATTAAATGATACTAAGACCATCTAACCAAAAATACCCTGACAATTAAGGTAGAAATATTTTATTTATAGAGTTACAGAAGTTACTGGAACAACAATGTTGCTGTCAATATATTGATAACTCTAAAGAGTTGTAGAGACATGTGTGTTAGCTAAGGAGGAACAAAAACAAGTTGAAGGTAAAACTGTAAGTTTGATTGTTAAGACCTCATACAACTAAGAAACTTGTTCACCTAAAACATTATTTAGGTGGATTTCTGGATTGTTTCTCTAAATCATAAATCTTCCTCTGTTACTTTTCTTCTATATCTCTCAAAATATCCAGTTTCAGAAAACAAAACACGCAAAAAAGCACTCTGTGTCAGGTTAACCTTTGAATTCCCTATCTTTACCTGTTTCTTTCCCATTGGATTGTAACATTCATCTGGATGTGGCAAAAACTCCTCAAGTCTGAGCAGGTCCTATGTATCTCCAAAGGCACACATAAATTCCACACATATTCAGAAATTAGATGCTGTTCCTTCTAAACCTTCTGGAGACTTCTGTAAGTTAGGCATCTACACGTTTTTTGAGCACCTTTGAAACAGGCTGTAAACCATTAATCGTGGTGAAGCTGTTTATCCCCTATAAATTCAAGATTCGGGGGATATTAAAAGAACTTCAAAGAGCACCGCAGATCCAAAGGTGGTGTTTAATTAGTTATTTATTAACACAGATTGATGAGTGAGGAAAAGGTGAATAAGACCTGAACTACATTTCACTGTAGCTCCCATTATGAACTGGAGCCCCCTCCTCACACTCATGTGACTGTCTCTGCCCAGTGGGATCTGCCACTGGCTTCAGGAGCACTGTCGGCTGGCTGGGGGACAGCAGACCCAAGGTGGGTGGAACAACAGCCCTTTGTGTCACAGGGTGGGGGCCACCTGCCGCCTTCCCCGCAGGGCCCCAGAAGGAACCTCCAGGGCAAGAGACAAACATATCCACCAAGTCCCAAGTGGGGCCCCAGCTAAGAGGGCAAGAAACCCCACCATGGACATCTGCCTTGCAGTGAGGGCCATGGGATGCTGGCAGCTCACTGTAACTGCCACAGACACATTCTTCCTGAGGAAGACAGCACTTGGGACCCAAAGGAACATTGGAAGGTGAACAAAATAAACAGGGAAAAAGGATAGACACTAGAGAGCTTTTTACAATAGATTTAACTTTTAATGAGGTTTTTCTGAATTAGATCATTTGAGTTGTTTAACTGTTGAAACATTAAACACACTAACAATCAATTTTTGGCTCCATATGTACGTTGTTTACCTTTTGTCCACAGCAAACTATGGACAGTGTTTCAACTCCTACACACAGCTCAGATACACCAACTGTGTATAGCCTGGCTGTCAACATCTCCCTGTGAATAAGTACCAGACATTTCCCTGCTCAATCTACTATACATCCTGTCATGAGAAGTCTAGCCATTTAAATATGCTGTATAGGAAGTTTCAGACAATAAACAGTTCTCTGTTTCCAGGCATATGGTGCCTAGCTTATATTCCTATATCCTTCTGCTCACTTTAGTTCTAAGTTCCTTTTACAGACACTTTTTATAGACAATGAGAGCACAACAACAAAGGAACCTGAAGTGCAGTAAGAGAAAACTTAGGAGAAGTATGAAAAATTCAAGTACAGTGAATCGCTGGGGCCAGAGGGTACACATCTGAGAGTTCTGAAAGAACTAAAATTCAAAATACCAGCATCATGGGTGAACCATGCCTTTTAAAAATGCAGTTCCTTCTGCATATTGTGAAGTCATCTATGGATTGCTATTTATAAAAGAGAAGCCAAAGAAGGAAATCCAAATTAGAGGTTGGGCAGTTGCTCCACAATTCCCTGGAAACCTAGTGCTTGATTTAAAGAAAAAGAAAGGTTGCTCCAGTTTTCTTTGTGTTCAGATTTTTTTCTTTTATTCAGCCAACAGATTTGAGAACAGAAAGCATGGCATAACTACAAAATATGTACCAGTATGTACATGTGATTTTGTGAAATTAGTTCGCATATGCATCTTACCTCAGCTATTTTTGCTATTGTCAGGTTTATAATGACCATCTTACATGTACTCCTGACTGCTGCTTCTGCATCTGAGGCAATTTCCATGGTACAAATTTTCATCTGTACTCACCTCTAGAATCAAACCAAGAAGGGAATACTGAACTATAAGACCTGTACATTTGGAGGTCTATCCCAAGAAACAACCTCTGTCCCTGAACATTGAGCAGTGGAAAAAACCTATGTGTAATGACGAATTACATGAACAAAGATTTAAAAGTCAGTAGATGGGTGCAAAACATGTGCTGTGGGTATCTGCTGACTCTAGAATTCATTTAAGTATTCCGTTACTTGGAGGCTGTAGAAGCTTTAACTAGGGTTGTACAACCTTTTAATAAATCTAGACACCTAACAGGTTTCTATGCCTATAGGCTGTGAGAATATAGCCTCTAGGTTCTCCAGGTAATGTCTGAACAGAATTAAGCTTCTAAGAAAAGTATCTGGCCACAGCCAGAAAAAAATGAAATGTAAATTTCTTAAATCAGGACAATGGGAAACATGGAGGCAAACATGAAAAATTCAGGGCCAGGTATAATTTCCTTACATGAGCCTGACTTTCAGAATAACATAAATACTTGGCAGCTCCTATGAATACACAGTAGTTTCCTTTTTTTTTTTTTTAATGCTGTAAATGCAAATGCAGATTTCTTGAAATCTGAACTTTATAACCTAAATTTGTGCATCTATATTTCTAGGTAATTGCTTTCTTTTTATTTATCTGTCAGAGGTTAAAAAATAATATTGTAGAACATACAACAAACCCATATTAATTAGACAAGCATAGTTTCTGAAATAAATTATTGCCTTTCTAACATGTCTGATTTCCTTGGAGATGTTTGGATACAAGTCACCTGGTGGACATAATTTATTTGAATTTTTGTAGACTCTTGTAGACTATAAAAGGCAAGAAGATAGGAACTCAGAGATACCATTAAGTCTTTTACTGCCACAATATTGGAAAATTAATTTTGGTTTCATGGAATTACACAGAAGGATTTATCTTTTTTTTTTTTGGCAAGCGATCAGAGGCAAAATTATTTAAAAATATACTAACAAACAGACAAAGTTACATATTCTGAAAATCATGAGTTTAAACAAAAATTCATTTTTAACAACTTTTCTTTCCCTTGCCTGAACCAGTGACAATCCCATGACAAGCACATATTCTTTTATGGCACCAGAAGAAGCAGGAAAGTGAAAGGGGGAGAAGATTCACTCACTGTTGGCTTAGGCATTTTTGTTAAATGAAACCTACCTTTAGGGTAGATGTGAGGAGAGGAGAAAGAAAAGAGAAGGGAAAGAGGAAAGAGGAAAGAGGAAAGGGAGAGAGGGGAGAGGAAAGAAGAAAGGGAGAGGGAGGAGAGGCAGAGGCGGTAAAGAGACTGTGAAGCTCACCGGAGAATGCCTTCTTTACTGATAGCAGGCTGAATTCTAAAGGAGTTGTCTGCCATGTCAGAGAGACAGTAGCTTACTTGTTCTGCTAGGGGCAGTGGTTTGTTCTTGCTGGCTCTTTTTAACAATAAATTGATTTGATCATTTGTATTGGGTTTGCATGGAAAGGTTTTGGTAGCTGGGGGGGCTGCAGGCGTAGCTTCTGTGAGAAGATGCCAGAAGTTTCCCCCATGTCCCATAGAACCATTGCCAGCCAGCTCCAAGATGGATCCCTGGCTGGCCAAGGCTGCGTCCACTGGTGACAGTGGTAGCGCCTCTGTGATAACATATTTAAGAAGGGAAAAAAACCGCTGTACAACAGCAACCAGAAAAGAGGAGTGACCATATATGAGAGAAACAGCCCTGCAGAGACCAAGGTCAGTGAAGAAGGAAGGGGAGGAGGTGTTCCAGGCACCGGAGCAGAGATTCCCCCTGTGACCTGTGATGAAGACCATGGTGAAGAAGGTTGTCCTTCTGCAGCCCATGGAGGTCCATGGTGGAGCAGATATCCACCTGCAGCCCATGGAAGACCCCACAACAGAGCAGGTGGATGTGCCCAAAGCAGGCTCTGACCCTGTGGAAAGCCTGTGTTGGAGCAGGCTCTTGGCAGGACCTGTGACCCCATGGAGAGAGGAGCCCATGATGGAGCAGCTTTGTTGGCAGGACTTGTGACCCCGTGGGGGACCCACACTCGAGCAGTCTGTTCCTGAAGGACTGCAGCCCCATGGAAAGGACCCACGCTGGAGCAGTTTGTGAAGACCTGCAGCCCGTGGGAAGGACCCACATTGGAGAAGTTCATGGAAGACTGTCTCCTGTGGGTGGGACCCCATGCTGGAGCAGGGGACGAGTGTGAGGAGGAAGGATAAGCAGAGACAATGTGTGATGAATTGATTGCAACCCCCATTGCCCTGTCCTGATGCACTGCTTGTGAAGCCGAGCCTGGGAAGAGGGGAAGGGTGGGGGGAAGGTGTTTTAAGACTTGTTTTTATTTCTCATTATCCTACTCTTGATTTGATTGTTAATAAGTTTAATTTCCCTGAGTTGAGTCTGTTTTGCTCATGATGGTAACTGGTGGGTGATCTCCCTGTCCTTATCTTGTCGCACAACCTTTTGTTATATTTTCTCTCCCCTGTCCTGCTGAGGAGGGGGAGCGGTAGAGTGGCTTGGTGGGTACCTGGCATCCAAACAAGGTCAACCCACCACATCATTCATGTCAGCTTTTCTTGCAGATTACAGTCAGAAGATAATGAACAGAAAAAAGAATATAGTCTGCAATGAAGTGAAACACTTTGTAAGGAATTACAAGCATAACTTGTTCTATACCTCTGACTACTTAATGAAGACATATCAGTAAACTGCTTTATCATAGGCTTCAGGTTCTCCACCTTGAATATTGACCCCCAAATTAGCCACTGAATGATGGGATTTTGAATTTCTCAGGTGAAGCACATGATTAAAAACAGCATGTGTTTGGGAAGGGTCATACAACTAATGTAATAAGACAGTTGCAGTTTACCTATCCCCCTATCAGCCCAGGAAAGAAGGTTAAAAAACATATTTCAGATAAATCTGTTTATTGAGGCAAGGCCAGAAACCTTAGAAAAGCATTTGTGAGCCTCGTAGCCAAAAAGGTCAGAACCTGGAGAGGTTCATTCATTTTAAAAAAAAATTAATACTTTTTTCTATCTTATCAAAATTAGAAGCTAGTTGGAGGTGTTGGGGAATTTTTATGGTACCCCTTGAGGTGAATTAAACACATGTTTGTGCTAAAATATTAAAAAATAAATAAACTAGTGGACAATGCATTGAACAGTTCTATCACCATAAGTGGTTCTACAAGGAGTCTGCAAAGATGCGTCATGAGCTAATTTCTTATATACACTTGCACCAGCACCAATCCTGTGAGCTTTGGCATAGGCACTTCAGCCTGGCCTTGGGTCCATCCACCAGCCCAGATCTGCTGCCCAAAGGTAGCCTGAGTGTTCCTGTTCCAGGACTGTTACAAGATTATGCTGTGTCTGTTTCTTATCTCATCACCAGGGGAAACATCACTTCCTTACAGGGAGACATTCTGCCTCTGGCATTCCTACTGTCAGCCAGTTTGACCCCTTCTGCAGTTGAGCCTTCTTGCCCTCCATGCCAGATCATTTGTCAGTCACAAATTACTACTGCTGAGCAGTTACCAGCTGAATTTCCCCTTCAGAAATCTGGAGAAAGACTATGCAAAAGGCTATTCAAGAAGCATAAGAAAAAAACCTTTGTGAGAATAGCTATTCAGACATCAATTAAACTTATAACAACCTCAGAAGAGATGCAGTTCTTTGTATTACAAGAATAAAACAACTTTTTACCTATTATCTGAAGTATTACCTCTTTTGAAGGTAGTACTTCAAAAAACCAGTGATATTTGAAATTAAAAAAAGGATTTCTTTTCTATATTTAAGTGCAGTTTATTGTAACTAACAGCTGCAAAACCATGGGGGAAAATACTGTCATGAGCCGTGAAAAATAGCTAGGTTCTTCTTTTGTATTTGATGATTTTTGCAGTTGTGCAAACCAAAATAATGGTACTAATAAGTTAGTAAATAGCATGAAAACTGGTTGAGTTAGGGATTTCTCTGAAAGTAGAGATAAATGGAATGCTGAGAATAAAAATATTTGCTTAGGTCTGCTTACAGTCTTTATCATAAAAGATGCACTTGTTTAGTTAGCATAGTTAGAGTCTAAGATAGTGTAACTGAACTAATGCTTTTCATGTTGCCCTTGACTGCCTATTTTTCATTAGCAACTCAGTATCATTTATTATAAATGATTTTTTTCTGAACTAATGTGGAAAGACAATCACTAAATGTAACATTTCAGAAAAGAAGGTAGTCCCTTGAAATACTATAGATGAATTATTCTTAATTTACAGCCTAGGTACAAATCAGTATATTCCTCTATATTTCCCCAGACACACATTTAGTCATTCTTATTTCTGTTTAAAACATTCCATCCAGAGACCAGATTTTCAATACCCACTAAATTCTTCTAAGAAAGTTACTGCAAAATGAGTTATATTGGCTTCTTCATTTAGGTTTGTAAATAGAAGTTTGGCTTCCTGAAAATCTAGCTTTTACTTTAATATATTTCAGAAAAAGCAAGAAATAATAGTGTTCTACATCTCTGAGTTGCTGGTTTAAAAGAGGATATATTTATGTCTGTCTTTGAAAAGCCTCATACTGTGGTGTTGGAAAAAGTACTGTGGACCTCTTGAAAACAAGCACACATCTGAGATTACTGTAGGTCAATAGCACCATTTGGATCCCATCAAGATTAAGCTATGGATGTTTTAAATACTGACACTTTTTAATCAATTATATTTTAATGGTCGGACACTGCTGATGCGTTTTGATGCTAGAGGGTGAAAAAGTCTATTGTGAAATACTAGCCATGTCATGTTGAAAAGCCTCCCCCGGGACCTTGAGCATGTTCAGACAGTAGGGGACTTTATAAGAGATGTGTTGAATTAAGCCTGGTTAACTCAGATGAAAGACCCACTCTCTTGAACAGGATGAACACAATTTGTGCTACCAGATTTCCCTCATGTACCCCAGCACTCCACTGATTTAAAGAGGATGTCAAATTAAAGCAATGTCACAGCAGCAGGGAGAGGATTCCAGCAGAGATAGCATTAAAATTAACTTTTTCTTAAAGCAAAAGCTGTCGCATAAGAGACTGAGGGGACAGGAGGGGATGGGAGTGAGGCTGTGTTTAGTTCCATGATATAAGCAATATCTCTGAAACTTATGCAGATGATAATACTGTTGCAATAAGGAGTTATCACCAGGTAGTCCAAGTTAAAATGAACCAATTTTACTTCTGCTACAATCAATGATATAATTTCTTATTGCTTGAAGTGGAATGTATATGATAGTATGTCATACTTCCCCTTAAAATTTTCAAAAGAGACCCCCCTCTTTTCTTGGGGAAAAAAATGAATTTGAAATACTTGCAGTATCATTGCTCTTGCTGAATTTTTGCAAGGACTATGAACGAAACAGGTTCAGGATCTATTGTCATTCTGACAGGTTTTGGCAACTCAGGATAGTTTCTTTACAATTCAGAATGTTTAAGGGAAAAGAAAAATGGGCGGTTGACTCTGATCTCAATAGGACCTGGCAGCTCCTTGGATTCTTTTGTTTTTATGAGAGGCAGTTCCTTCTAATTCCACGGATTTTTCCTAAACTATGAGACATGTTTACTCCACAGGGAGGCCTACATGCAAGTCTCCTGGTTAGGCTGGCATCTAAGAAATCTGCTGGAGCATATAGAGGTCCTCTCCTTGTCCATCTTTGAGTGTTTCTTTCAGATGCAAAGTAGACTGCGATGGGGAATGGTGTGCACCCCTATCTTCTTCTGGGATGAAATCATCATACAGCCTCATCTGCTTGCTCAGTTCCAGGAAATAATGAAAGACAAATATTTTATATTTAGAGATATATGTTGAGTTTCAAACTTGGCTATCTCCAGAAATACCTTCCCCTCATGGAAGGAACCTGCCTTCCTTCACAGCATCAAAGTGTCACAGAATCACAGAATGGTTGAAGTTGGAAGGGACCTCTGGAGGTCATCAGGTCGGACTCCTCCTGCTAGCAGGGGCATGTACAGCTGAATGCCCTGGACCATGTCCAGACGGCTTTTGAATATCTCCAAGGAGGGAGACTCCACAACCTCCCTGGGCAACCTGTGCCAGTGCTCAGTCACCTTCACAGTGAAAAAGTGTTTCCTGATGTTCAGAGGGAGCCTCCTGTGTTTCAGTTTGTGCCCATCGCCTCTGGTCCTGTCACTGGGCAACACTGAAAAGAGCCTGGCTGTGTCCTCTTTGCACCCTCCCTTCAGGTATTTATATACATTAAAAAGATTCCCCCTAAGCCTTCTCTTCTCTAGTTTAAACAGTCCCAGCTCTCTCAGCCTTTCCTCGTATGCAAGGTGCTCCAGATCATTAGTCGTATTTGTGGCCCTTCACTGGACTCTCGCCATTATGTCCATGTCTCCATTGTACTGGGGAGCCCAGAACGGGACACAGTACTCCAGGTGTGACCTCAGCAGTACTGAATAGAGGGGAGGGATCACGTCCCTCAATCTGCTGGCAACACTCCTAATGCAGCCCAGGATAGCGTTAGCCACCTTTGTGACAAGAGCACATTGCTGGCGCATGTTCAACTTGGTATCCACTACGACCCACCAAGATGTGAAACATTCTCTTAATTTACCCTAAACTCAGAAATATATATCCATTTTTGCTTTACTTTTAGTATTTGCAAGAGGAGTGTCAATTTTGAGTACAGATCCAAGTTTGAAGAAAACTATTTCTTGTTTGTATGTAGATCTGAATTTAAAACTAACTTAAAAAAAAAGTTTTATTACTAGGAATTAAGCAATAAATGGAGCTCCTGGAAGAAGTCAACAGTGTTAAAATTAAAGAGAAAAATCAAATTTTCCTGACAAGATAAGTTTTCTTTAAACAATTGATATGTGCTCCCTGTTCAAGGATTAAAACACATTAAATCTACCAAACAGGTAGTCATTGGAATACATTACTATAAAAGCTGGATTTTCCAAAAAGCACTGAATTTTAATAGACTTCCTTTATTTGAAAATTCTTTGTTGAAACTTGGCTGTGAATCTCTGGCTTACCCATAAAACCTGGTTGAAATGCTACTACTGTGATTGCTCTTTAACAAAAATCTTTCTTAGAAACCTACTCTTTCAACTGACCAAGATTTTTCTGGCACTAGCACACATTGTCTAATCAACTTTCTTTACCATTTTTTCATTATATTTTGCTTAAATTTTGATAGTAAGATTTCTTGTCCAAACAACAGAATTTGTGTAATGGTTTTCAGAATAGGAGCTAAACAACTATTCTTGGTTTGGAAAGGGTTTCAGTGAATTCAATTGAAAAGTATACTCTCCTTTTCAGCAGCCTCTCTCACATTGACTGTTAGTCTTTTAGGGCAAGATTCATTTTATCTAACTTAGTGTAGATGCTTACATCTCCTTTAGTTATCTTAAGTTCTGTTTATAGTGAATGCAGTGAATTATTCACTCCTCACATAAAAGTATACACATCCAAAATAACTTGAACTAACCATTCAATGCAAGTGCTTATTTACCTCCACTGATTACACAGAAACCATACAATGTGGGTATAATTAAGTGTAAAGTTAGGTGAGATGGGCCCATCCTCTGTCGTCATTTTTTTTTTTTTAGGAAAAAAACCTATATCTGACTCTAAAACCAGAATCTAACAGTTCTTTGTTGTTGTTGTGAAACAAAGAGAAAATATAATGGAGAAGAACTGACTGCGGTCAAGAGAAGAACTGCTACACACACAAGTTCTAGGGAAATTTGTGCATCTGTGTAATGTACTCTAAAAAGAATAGAAGCACATTCTAATGATTGATCATTTTTTCATAGAGGTTCCAGCCCACCTCTTACTCTGCCTTTGTGTTGTTGGTGGTGTTTTAAGGTGTTTTTTTTTTGTTTTGGGTGGGTTTTTTTAGATTTCCTATGTCTTATTTCCAAAAAGAATCTTACGGACTTTGCAGAACAAGATGTCAATCAGTAGTGCTGTGCATCCTTGAAACAGGAAGACGAAACTAAAACAAAGTGGTATTAAAAGATCGGAGCAATAGGTAGGCATACTTTGCCAAACACCTATCTAAAATATAAACTAGTTCATGAATACACTCATAAATAATCTTTTAGTATCACAGTGGTGCATATTGCTATATGTGACATTATTATGCAGAATATTTTTCATTGTTGTTACCTTGAGTTTTCCATTACTTTAATAGCATTTATAAGTGTAGAGCTGCTTTGTAAAAAGCAAGAGAAGGGAGCCATATTTACCTGTGTGCCTATTAATAGAGGTAACAACTTTTAGGACAGTATGTTTGCAAACTCTGTTTGAATTTTGTTTTTAATTATTACCTAATTTTGTGATAGCTTCCTTCTGTGTCAATCAAAAGTGAACTTCCTTCCTATCTAACCCTCACTGAATGTGTGTCTTTAAATGTGCGGTCTCTAAATAATCTGCTTTCGTGGGCTAGGAAGAGTAAAGGGGGTTGACAGAATTCTACTTGACCTATGAACCTTTGAAATCTCATTAAATCTAAGTGCACTAAGAAAGAGAAAAACAGGGAGAGACAACTTCCCATTGTGAAAGAAAGACAAAAACACTTTTGAATCAAATATTTTCTTACTATTCATAAATCCCCAAAATTAGGAAATAAGGAGGTTTTAATCTGTAAAAATGCAATTTATAAAAAGCAGGGATCTATCAGGTGTTGGAAAAAATATTTTTAAACTTCTTAAAAGGAATTTAACTTATATCCCCTGCATTTAGAATTTTCATTAAAATCTGCACATTAATGTGGCAAAGTTACTAAAACTATAAAACTTCTGCATGTTAAAGATAATTTTAATAAATTTCAGGGATGCTAACATCTGATACTACTTATGCAACTAGAAAAATAAATCAATTCCAGTGAATTCTAATGCATAGTAACTGAAATATTGAAATACATGATGTTTGCAGATCTGAATGGAAAATGTTATTTTAAAGAATCCATTTTTCCAGTCTCATGAACAATAATATTCTTCTTCTTCATAATAATAATAATAATAATAATAATAATAATAANTGGAATACAAATATTACTATCTTCTTCCAGGATGAAATAATTTCACATAGATTACCAAGGAACAGTTTCCAAAACAAGATTTAGATAGTTAAAGTGAATTTCTTTTTTACATGCGTCAATTCGAAATTATAATTTTGGATGTTTTTATTCAGAATTGTCCTTATGCCAGGAGCACATAAATTCTTTAAGTGCCAGTAAACTTTATCATCTGGCCTGTTTTATTTGCAAATATAGATGTAACCATGAGGACAGATTATCTTAATGATTAACCACTTGCTTAAATATTTTAATATATTACATTATATATAGAGAAGTACACCGTTACCTCAGAATATTGAAAGTAGTTTTTTAAGAGAGAAAAAAAACAGTGAGAATGTCTTGAGAAAATTAATGGAAATTAGCAACATTGTAACCTATGTGCAGCTGCTGGCATCACTAGAAATCTTCCATATTTCACTGAAGATATTTATTTTCTGAAGGAAAAAGTGTTTGACATGAAAAAAAAAGGATCATAAGTAAACCTTATAATGGTCTAAGATCTTGCTGTTGTATCCACGTAGGACTGGCACAGTGTGAAGAAGACTTCAGTTGCTGCCATAGTAACCATGGATGGGAAAAATCAGAAAAAGACAGGAAGAAATCTTAAAAATCTGAACTCTTCTCTTAGAGCTCAGAATAATGATTAATTTCTGTGTGAAATGAGTAAAAATGCATGAATAAATCTCTTTAAATTCTCAACCCATTTATTTGTTACAAGAATAAACAAGAATAAACTTTCACTCAAAAAGACCATGCCACAAGGTCACTTACAATTTGCAAATTTCACATCCTGTAAAATTGCATTGCACTTGAATAATCTATGCATATAAACTTCCTAATTCAAGGATGCAGAGCATCAACATCACTATGATTTTCTGCCAATAAATAAAACTAAAGACTTTATAAATAATTTTAAAGTAACTTTAATCAGAGCATTAGGAAATAAAAAAAAAAAAAATCCTGTATCTCAAAGTAACACAAATAACAAAAAAACTTAATGGGACTGACAATGTCTGGTTAACATTTCAGGCAATTGATGAAATTCTTCAGAAGTAATATGTGTATGAATTATGCTCATTAGTGGAAAATGTTAAAAAATTAGATCTACTGAGATAGGTTGGTAATAGAAAATAAACTCAAAGCTTTTGGATTTTTCTCATTCCTTTTTAACTTTATACTTTGTATAGTACTGAACTTTGTACATAGGTTTTAGAATTAAAACTCTACTTCTCACTTTTTAAATGGACTTCTTTTCCTAAACAAATTACAATTTCTGCAGTATAAACCTATTTTAAACCTTGGGGTTATAAAGTGTTATAAAGGTATCTATAGCAGACATCTTAAAGGTTTGGTGGAAGAACGATCCACACAATGAATTCTTCCTTTGCTTTCCATGTTGCTGACAAATTCAAAAGTGCACCACTATTTGTTATATTAAGATAATACTGTATTTCACCCAATATAGTGCTAGAAGTGGTTTGAGCTATTATTATCAAAGCAAGTTTGTGTTTACTGCATAACACACAATGCTTTAGTCTCATATAATTCTTAGTATCTGAAACCTTTCTATACAAATAATATATTCATTCAGTCTTTACAAAATATGCATTCATTAGGAAGAAATATTTTGTATTCCTTTTCTGAACAGGATGGAGTTTCTTCACTAAGAAATGTCTTTGATTTGTTGTTGAAGTTCTCAAATCAAAATGTGTAAGAATCACTCAAAACTCAAAATCACTTTCATTCCCAAGATTAGAACTATAATTATGCATGACTTCATTTTGCTGTTTTCAAGACATTGTAAGAATGTTGCTATTTCTTTCTTTCATTTGGGAATTAGAGAAAGGTTTTATGATAACAAACAGACATTAAAACCTCAGAGAATTTTTATAGCAATATCTCTGACATAGACAAGAGCAGTAATACACGCCAGTGTTAACACTTCTGCCTGCATGTGAAGATAAAGAATTTCTCGCAGTTTAACGCTGTATAGTAAAAAATCCTTATTATTTAATAGTTTATGGTAATTATAAATACATTAAGTCCTTCAGTGGAAACATGGGAATACTTTAAAAATGGACTCAATGGACAATAGGAGATCAGAAAGAAGGAAAAGATAAGAAGGACACAGACTATATAAATAAGATTAACTATTGTTTAACATGAATATTATGCACAACAGTGTGGAGGATTAAAAGCCTACGCAGAGTAGAAATTCCACACAGCACCTATGCTGAAAATGTAGATAAAGTTTAAATAATGATGAATCAGGATGAGGTTAGCCTCGTGCTCTGGAGGATATGTCACTCAATCATTCGCTAGGCCTGCAGACAATAGCCCCGTGACCATGACAGCTACCACCAAAACTCTTAAACAGCTGAGCTTTTTCTATCATCTTTTCCTTAGAGGGAAAGATTAAAAAAAAAGAATGGTGACCGATGCAACATTGAAGGAGACACACAAAAAAATCAGACAGCTAAAATGACTAGATAAAGAAAAAAGAAACCAAAAGGGTTAACACGAATAAGGCAGGGGGGAGATTTTCTGGGGGAGAGATAGTACAAGGTGATGGTGGTGGTGACTGTCATCTCTCCTTACCTAAGGTGCCTAAAATGTGTGAATGGTGAACGTGTCCTCCACAAGTGAGTCTATGCAGCAGTCAGTATATACAGGTCTTGTGCTGGCGGGGGCAGGACAGGTCTCTCTCAGGGGGCTGGAGCAGCCTTCTTTAGTTGGAACCAGCTGGGGCTGGTTAGAGCCAGTCGCAGCCATTTCCCCCTCCCCATGCTCACATGACTGTTGCTCCAACAGGGTGGGGGCAACAACAGCCCTTTCTGTCACAGGGAAGGGGGGCACCTGCCGCCCCCCCTGCGGGGCCCCCAGAAGGAGCTGGTGGGGGAGGCAGGGGAGAAAACATATAAACAAACCCAGGTGGACCCAAAGACCAAGGAGGAAGAAACTCCCACCATGAACATCTTGTTCCTCCCAGTAAAAGACTTGGGGCAGTGGTGACCCTGATACAAACCCCCTTCTCCCTGGGGAAGGCAGACATAGAGCCCAGACAGGCATAGGAAGGGTGAGAGTAACTCCAGAGTAAAAGGATGGACACCAGGAGATCTTTCTATAACAGTAATGGTATTATCGGTGAGACTCTATTGTGATAACTCTATAGTTTGGACTATGAAAATTTAGTCCTGTTATAACCAGACTAATAATCATTGTAGAGTGTATTTGGATTAGATTGTTAAGATTTTTATTAAACTAACAGTAATTCTTATGTTTATGCATGTGATGTCTGTCTTTTTGCCTATGACAGAATTTTGAGTGACAGTGACTCTCAAATACAGATTAGTGAACAAATACAACAAATGAGAAGAAAGTTAAAATACCTCTGGGTGTTAGATCTGACAGTGTTCCTTGCTAAATGATAATGATTCAGTTTCCATTGTTAATTTGAGGTTTCATCAGCTAGAGATAGACTTCAAACTTTTGTTGTGGGATGGAAATATATATTTGTATGTCTGTATGCATATGTGTGGCTGAAGGCAGCAGAATAATTTATAAGTGGTTTGCTTCATGTATTCATGTCTATGTTTTTCCTTAAATGCTTCTGCAACAGTTAAAGGAATTCAAACATGGCTAGAAAACAGATACATGTCTGAAAATGAAGGAAACGCATTTGAAAGACAGGAAGCTCCAAATAAGTCTGGCAGTATCTTCCTAGTCAACAGTTAAACATACATACTAGAGATAAGGAATCTCTTCTATTCCATGTATCAGGTAAATTAGGCAAAAAAAGTACAGAAAACTACAGTGGGTATTTTCTTTTTTTTTTTTTTTTTAGTGAACTTATTAAAAAAACTAACAACCAAGACAGTAGCTAAACAGACCAATTTACTATCTTCCCTTTGCAGCAAGGTTAGCTTGTTGTTAACCATTTATAAAAATTTGATCCCAAGTTATATAATGGTTGGGGAAGGATTCAGCTTGCTCAAAATTCAAGGATAGGATTTAGTACAAGATTAATGTCCTAAAATGTGGATGCCTATCTGAGTGATAGATCCCAAGGACATTTCTGTTAGGTTTCAAATAGTTTTTTACACGAGAATTTTTAGTCAGCTTTTACCATTCTCGCCTTTCTTCCCACCAAGGGACTTTTACTTATTTTCACTTTAAACATTAGGTTCACAGAATCACAGGATGGTTGAGGTTGGAAGGGACCTCTTGAGATCACCTAGTCCAACCCCTCCTGCTCAAGCAGGGTCACCTACAGATGGTTGCTCGGGATTGTGTCCGGTTGGGTATTGAGTACCTCCAAGGACTGAAACTCCACTGCCTTTCTGAACAACCTGTTCTTGTGTTTGACCACCCTCACAGTAAGAAAGTTTTTCTTGTGTTCAGATGACTTTCATGTGTTTTACTTTGTGCCCATTGCCTCTTGTCACAGCGCACTACTGAGAAAAGTCTGGCTCCCTCATCTTTTTTCCCTCCCATCAGGCATTTATACACATTGCTAAGATCACCCTGAGCCTGCTCTTCTCCAGGCTGAAGAGAGAGTCTTTACAGATGAAGCCAAAAAGAGTCACAGATGAACAGTTCAGCAGGAAGCCAGTGAAGAAAGAGAGGTGCTGTCTTCATTTGAACTAGTAATCAATTTATGCTTTGATACATATGAATGAAAGCCTTCAGCTCTCCAGAGAGCTTCTGCTCACTGTAAATATGGATCTCATTATCTCTTTTACTGATAAGGCTTTGGAGAGGTTTTCTTACAGAAAGGCAGGTGCACTCTGATGGCTGTAGAAAAAGATCAAATGTGTATTTTTAAATGGCCTTAAATTAACATATACAAACATTGCTTTTTTCCAAAATATCTGAATTGTAGAATGGCTTTTTTTTTAATTAAAGAGCTTTTGTGTATTTAATTTATTAATCCTTGGAATATGACTATTATCTGAATATTACAGGTACAGATTTTATCCATTTCTTTACAAGCAGAAGCTTACTGAGGTCAGTTAAGACTACTAGTTAATGAAGTACTTCTCATTGTGAATAAAGACAGTAGAGTTATGTCCTTAATGATTTGAAAAAGCTTGAAGACTCATAATTAGTTATAAAGGTCAGTACCATTTTCATGCAATGTTCATTTATTACATTATTTATGGACTCTGAACTGATTGATGGGCTGTATCAGGCAATTGTATACCACTCTTTCATAAACTGATCAAAATCAGAGCTTAAAAAAAGCTGATCTTTTTTGCCCTATATCTTTACAGAAAAGGCTGTTACAGAGTTTCACTGATCTGATGGATAGAAAACTTATTCTGAATTTATTCATTTACCAGCTTATAGATGGTACTTTTTGTGCCAGTCCTCTTCTTTATCCCTAGTCTTACTCTGCTGTTTAGACTGCCTGTGGAGAACTTCTCAGTGTATAGTTTCTTACAGAGCATTTTCCTTGCATAAGAAGTATTCTTTCAGTCTGCACAAATTCAATTTAAATTCATTTTTTTCTTGAACACCAGATTCAAGAACTGAACATGATATTCCATTTGAAGTCCCATCAGTGGCATTAACACTTCCCTAAATCTATTGTAATGTATCTTCTGATGTATTTCAGCACTGCTCTTGCTTTTCATACCAGCAACTGTATCATACTCTTGATTCTGTGCCTAAGAACAGCTATACTGCTAGATCTTTCTTCTCAAATGATAGCCATTTTGCAGAAATCATCACTATTTGATCTTAAATGCCATGATGTCTTACTTTATTTTACTAAGTTTCTATCAATTCAAAACGTGAGACTTTCCATGGGTAATAGCCCAGTCTTTTTCTTACTGGGAGACTACATCATTCACTCTTCTGTTCACTGGTCTTTACAAATATTTTATGAACTCCATATTTTTTGTATATATTAACAATTTATGTTAGCAGACTTAAGTCTTTTACATCATAGGTTTCTTGCTGACAGGCTGCTGTAAATGCAGGTATCTTTAACAGAGCTAACTGGCATGAACATGAAAGTTCAATCTATTCCCCTCTGAGGACAAAAGAGCCCTACTGAATTCACTAAGTCTGAGAATAAGCTCTTGTTTAGTTTGGTCCCTAAGGTTTCTTCAGCCTTTTAGGTAGGCTTAGTGTTTGTTTCTTCATTATCTTGCTAGCATCTTTCCAGAAGTGTAATATATAAATCAGAATGCATAATTCCAATGCAATTCCAGTTCAACAACTGATCTGCAGAACAATATATACCTTATCTCTCTGAGCCTATTACATGTGTAGTCCACATCATATCAGAATCTTTTTGCCGTTCTGTCAAATTAATCTTATATTTGGTTTTTTTTCTGTTTCACAAGTATTTCATATCTGATATGATATCTTGTCTTTCTTTTATTCCTGGACTAAAACTATTCAGATAATTTTTTAATATGTTGATCCAAGATCCAGCACGGTACACTATCCCTTGATGAACTTCAGAAGGTAGTGTCTATGGTATTAATTTAAAGAGGATCAGTATCCCAAAAGGAAATCTACCCCAAAGCACTGTTCAAATAAGTGATGTGTAGACTACATGTGTCCCTCTCTAAATGACAAAAATAATTTGATGTATGCTGTAGAACAGAGGACAAATAGATTAGTTCTGTTATTTAACTGTTGTCAACTTCACAATTTCGTAAATGAGGCCTGAACTGTATCTACCTTGCTCTAACCGACTAGATCATTCAGATATGCAAGGGAAAGAAAAAAAGGAGCACAGATTTGCTGTTAAATTTCTATCCTTGTAACACATTTGAGGCGGAAGCTAGGAGCTGATAGTAACTCAGGTAACAAATCCTCTTTAGAGTTAGATATGGGGAAAGGCAAAGAGATTGGCCTAGGTGAATAGCAAGGCTTTTGGTAGCTTATATTAACATTTTAAAAGCTACAAAACAATAGTGAAACAATTATCCCTTGAGGGGGAACTCTCTACAGGGATCTCTGACTCCATGTAGATGTTTGAAGCCAAGGTGGAACAGTTGTAAGCAGGGACCAGACTGCCAGCCAGGACATGTCAACTGGGGTGGGTATTGTCCTGTCCTGTTAAGATCCTTCTGAAAAGCAGCCCTGTCCTCAAATGTATCAACCACTCACCCCTATTTGGTGTCATTCATGAACTTGCTGAGGGTGCCTTCTGTCCCATAGTCCAGGTTGGTAATGAAGAGTTAAACAATATTGGCCCCAGTAATGATCCCTGAGGGATTGTAATCAGCTCCTAGTAACCAGCCACCAGTCAGACTTTGTGCCGTTGGTCACAACTCTTTGACGCTGATGGGTCCAGTCAGTTTTCCTCCCATTTTGCTGAACACTTATCCACTCTCTCTCTCCCCAGTTTGGCCATGAAGATATCACGGGAAACTCTGTCGAAGGCCTTGCTTGCACTCATCCGTTGCTCTCCCCTCATCCACAAGGTGAGTCACCTCATCATAGTAGTCAATCAAGTTGTTCAATTAAGATTTACGCATGGTAAATTTCTCCTGGGTATTCCCAATCACTTCGTTGTTCCTCGTGTGCTTTGAAATGTCTTCTAGGAGGTTTTGCTCTGTAATTCAGACTGTATTGATAAATATCTCAAAACAATTCCTGTGCTGGTACTAGATGTATCTAAATATATAAATCTGAAAAAAGTAGCTGAAGCTACTCAAAGCTAAAGATTTAGCCCACTATTTTTTTGAAAGAGATTGAAGAGAGAGAAAGAAGAGCACAGTTAATCTGAAGTTGTGCTAGTGAGCTCGGAGTATGTCTTCATTCTCTACACAAATGAGTGCAAGTGTTACTCGTGATTTTTTGTTATTATTATTGTTATTGTTATTATTATTAACAGAAGTAATAAGAGATAATACAGCTACTAAACTTGGTACTGTTTAAGGGATAGCTAAACAAACTACCTGGTGAAAGTTGCACATTACCCCCAACAAATCTCAACTGTAGGCATTTCATAAGTAAATGGAAACAACAGCATAATCAAAAGCTTATCTAAAATGACACTAACTCCTGAAATTCAATAACTGTTTTCAAACAGAAGGAAGAATGGATTTCAAAGTTAAGGATTTCTCATTAGGAATGTTTTGCTGATAAACAGAAACAACTCCAATTTCTGATGACTGAAATTATGATCAGTCTGAAATAGAAAACGTTCTGTAACTCTCCTCTGGTTAGAAGAAAAAGCTCTTTTTCGGGTATATTTTCCTACATTCATTAAGACCTTTGATTCAATCTTTATAATGCAGTAACCATGCATCTGTACAATCACATTGATCGGAAGTTCAGAGTAGTGTAGATTAAAGTTGGCTGTATTTTGAGTAGAGTAATATCCTGGGTAGAGGAGTTTTTGCTCTTTTCTTTAGATTTCATACTGAGATCAGAAAATATGTTATCACATTGTATTTTCTTCAGTATGCACAATGAATTTTGATTTTCATTTCTCAAACTTTATTCATTTGAATCTTGGATTTGCTAAACCTCAAGATTTATCACAATGCCAGCCTTTTCTTGAAGTCGAAGAGGAGGTTGAGTTGTACCAGGACTATTTCATGTTATCAAAGTCTTTATTTAAGTCTCTTAACTGTAGGTTTTCAGATGTCTTTCAGTAGATTGTTAAGCGATGTCTCACACGAGTTACATGACTTTTATTTTGTATTTTTGAGAAGACAAAGGAGCGTGCCACGATTGTTTATGAGGTGTTTATTATCATGTGTATGCACAAATAGATTAGAT
>WAAD01019694.1:0-38374 GCA_013389945.1 Fregata magnificens
AAATTCTTTTTTATATCGATTCCCAACTACTTGTCACAACATATTTTAGTAGAACTCTCCTGCCTTTTCTGTCAAGGTGATTAATGAAACTAGATTGTCCTAAAATGATTTCTACTTGCTTTAAACCTCTGGTACACTACTCAGTTAACAGAATTTCCTATGTAGTGCCATATCAAATTCTTCATGGAAATGCATGCAACTTAGTTCTATTGCGTTTTTTCTGTCTAGATCACCATCTTATCCAAAAAAGACCTTTTGTGTCTTTTTTTTTTTTTTTGGCACAACCTGTCCTTTTTATTTGATAATCCATTTCTTCTTTCTTTTTTGTCTTATCCATGTGTCCAAAGAACCTCTGAATAGCAGTTTTAATATCCTTTGCAAGGTCTACATCAGCTTGAATTCTGGTATTTTTTTCACTTTATCTCCAAACCTCTAAAATACATCTTTTTTTTTTTGCTGATCAGTCCATTCTTTTCCCATTCTTTGAAGCCTCAATATCCTTTCTGAGAGTATTAGGTCATCCAAGTAGATCTGGATCTCATAGTCTTCTTTTTTTCCCTTTCTTTGGAGTCCATATTTGAGACAGCTTTTGCACTTCTATGTTATGAAAATGCCAAGTTTTTCAGTTTTTGCCCCAAGCGTCTCAAATGAATTGACTTCAGTAACTTTCTTACATTGCCAAATTTGTTCCTATGAAATTGTGAAGCACTCTTAGAGGGTCTGCTTTTAGCTTTCCATTTAATTTCAGCTGAGTAGGCCTTGGATTGCTCAGTCCAAGTCCAATGGGGGAGAGGGTTGTTTACAAAGAAATTTATAATTTTCCTCAGCATTTACTTAAACCATAAAAGTTTGCTGGTTTGACAGTTATTTTGTAACATTTCAGCAGTCACCCCTAGGAATAAATAGGAACTAGCATTATTCCTAGCATTTTTCCAATCTATATCCAGGAACTTTTGAAATCTTCCAAATAATACTGTATGAGATATATTGCATCTCTTCAGTAGCTTTATTTCTCACACGATTCAAACCCTGAGAGTCCATAACAGATCTGCAGCCATACCTTAGTGGATATTTAATACGCAGATTAAGGTACCAGTTTCCCTACATACAGCAGTCTCCAAGGGAACTAGAACTTGTTGATCNCAGCTCCATGGATGACTGATCTGCTCAGGAAAAGGGTCAGCCATGCTGAAGAAATTTTCATTCTCTAAGTGGATCAGGATTCTGATGACCCTCAAGGGAAGGAGGAGGCCAGGTTACCCTCCTCATGTTTATTTAGGTTCACTTTAAAGCCAATGCTCATAAAAGGTACAAATCAGCTTCCACTTCCAACCTCTATTTTCCTCTTGGTTTTCCTAAAGAATCATCTTCAAATTCTCCGTCAAGGACATTTATAAATAGTTTAAACTTATTGCATCTATTGCACAGAATCATAATTAATCTGGGGATGTGTGCACCAACTTCTAAGTGCTAGAAAATGTTACAGAGAGCTGAAAAAGATTCTACTCACTCTGCCACTCAGGCAGAGACTTCAGATTTCTACAAGAAATATAATATAAAACCTCAGGATAGGATGCCAGACTAAATAAGGGCTGATTCATTTCCTGGTCCTAAAATGTCTACCTGTTCTGTTCATGTTTGGTAAATAGGTAGAGAATCTACAGTAGGATCCCTCATGTGCCAGTTTTAGGATCAGTACTGAATACTACATTTTTACAGAGAGTTCTTTTCAGTTACTGTTTAAAAATGGTTTTGCCAGTAGATTATCTACTTCAGGTAAGAAGTAATTGGTTTCAGTTTTCTCCAGTGACAGATTTTTTCATTGATAGGCTCAGCAGGAAAACGGTAACTTTTAACATTCAAAATCAAACACGTTATTTTGCCCAGTGGCCATAATACATCTCCTGTTCACTATTCAAGTAGTGAAAGAAAACTGGGAAGAAAGTGGAAGGGCAATTTTGGCATGACAGGAAGCCATAATCCTTTGCTGCTATTTTTAAAGTAGCTTTGGACCCTCTCTTAACATCAACAGATGAAAGCATGTTTTTATACATCAGCATTATGGGCTCCAGTCAACTTACCCGCTCTATCTACTTCAAATACATTATATTATTCTAAACTGTCTTTTCTTTTACCTCCAAGGGATCATAAAAAGATAGTTTCATGCAATTGCTTACCTACATGGAATGTTTTCTCAAGCTACCTGTATGCAAGAGTATTGAAGGAGACAGAAGACAAGATGGGCTGCAATTCAGTATGATGATAATTTATTAAAACTAATATAGGTAGTTATTAATTTAATTCACCATCAGTTCTTTGGTATGAATCCTCTCATAACCTTCAGGTTAATATAGCAATAGTAGTTTTGTTTCTTCCTTATAGTCATCCCTATAAGATGTTCAGCACAGGTTTCTTCTTATCTGCCTCCATAAATAAGAGAGGATAAAGAATTAATTTCTTTCATGAGAAACATGACATTGAAAATGTAAGATGAAGTTTATTTAAAGTGTTTAAAAACTTTGAAAGCACCACACACTTCCAGCTGAACTAATAGGCTAGCAGCTTCTGGGACATATATATACACACACAGACATACAAGCATGTCCATGTGTGTGCGTACTTATGTATATATGAACACACAAACACACAAACATCAAAAACTGTGTGTGTGTATATGTATATTACATACATATATATGTTCGTTATTCCTGTATTCTTTTAACTTAGACCATTAGAAATCTGAGGGAATGATTTACAATGCTTCAAAATTCATATAAATATCTCATTTATTTTTACTTGTTTCTAACAGTAATAGATGGTGATACACATCTTGTAGTCAAGGTAAACCACTAAAAGATTTGTTGAGTGGACAGCTGCTGCAATGATTTCATTCAAGTCCCAAAAATTATATCAAGGCAATCTTTAATCTAAACTTTTTCATTCTTTCTTTCTTTCTGTTTTTATTATATATACTTAATCTGTCTTTCTTCTCATCAGATAACAGGTTTTTGCAAAACCAGATCACCGGATACTGCAGTCTTAAGTTTTCACTTGGCCACATAATCTCCACGTGGATTAAACAATAGCAGAAGCTTTAATGCAGCCAAAACCTTCATGACAGCTACTGTCCTGGAAAGTGATGACAGTAATTAAAATCAGCCTAAACTTGTTTTCTTATAGAGACATTAATTTCAGGATTAGAATTAATTAATTCTTGAAACTCACCTGGAGCAAAATCTGTCCTTAAAAGTACAAGTTTTGTTCCAGAAATAGTAAATGAAAAGGGAAGAATATGCTAATCTAGAAGGAACAAAGACTGCCATCATTAAATGAAAATTAATTGTCAGTCTGAGAATTAGGAGATGTCATATTAATTCAAAATTTACTACTTCAGATATGAGTTGTTTCAAAGAAGATGAACTAAGTATCTTAGAAAACATATCTTAGATCACTCTAAAAAAAAAAATCTCCTTTAAGCAAAATCTCCTGTTTAACAACAAAATCAGGCACACACAGTTTGATCTTACAAAATGTGCTTTTTGCAGAATTTTCAAAAGCTGGATTATCACCTGTATGTTATACACTTCACTAAGTATTGAAACCAGCCCATGGAATGGAGAGTACAAATTACTCATGAGAAAATTACAAGGCAACAACTTGTATTATGGTTTACATGAAGAAAAATAACATTATCACTATGCTGCCTACTCTACTGACTTTTTTCCCATTCAAAGACATATTGAAAGTCACCCTGCAGGTCAGTAAACTCAATTAACTTCTTTTTTTCTATTATATGGCTGTACCTCAGCGTACTTCTGGATGAGAAGGACCACCCTGGCCCTGTGGTACCAGCCTACCTCCTAGGTTCTGGAAATACAAGTTAGGTTACAGCTGTTCAACAAGTGAATGCCATGGAAAAGTCCAGCTGAAAAAATTACTTCCTGCCAAATCAGGAAAACTACTTCAAATTCCCCATAGAGATACCATCCTTTAGGAGATTTAAAAAAAAAAAAAAAAGTCACTTTATTTTGAAATTTTTGAGTTGGTTTTATTGCAGGATGGAGTTAAAATATTTCTTTGGTAATTTGAAAAAAGCGTGAAAAGATGTACAATTAAATGTACTGATATGATTTGGCCTAAAAATCAAAACAAGAAATTTGAAAAGAATGTTTGACAAAAGTGATCAATGCACAATCAGAGCAAAGCATATTCAAAATGAAGCAAGAAGTCTGAGATGTTTTGACTTTCTCACATCAAAGAATCATGGTCAACACTTGCTAGATATCAGACAATTTGCTTTTGACAAAAACCAATATTTTCCTTTGAATAGTTTTCAACAACTCTACCTCTGCTCCCAGCCAAGACAAAGCAGTAGGGAAAGCAGCTGTACCTCCTCTGAAAAGCAGCTAAATTTGCAACTTTCTCGGGGCTAAACCTGATAAATCAGTCCAGCCCTCTGTGAACAGGAACTATAACTTGATACGCTATTGCCATAAAATTGTTATAAGCAGTCAGACCAGTACTTCTTTTAACAAATGGAATTACAGAACCAGTTCCTTAACAGTATTAAATAATGTAGCTCCACTGATTCAATACAACTACTTTGATTTACATGGACAGGCTAGCCCATACCATTTATAACCAGTTTACTTTCCAATAAACCCCCTGAAACATAATCAAATTCATTAGTTTCCCCTAAGAGTGTACATTCTGTGAAACCAGTTACACTTTAGTAGTATAAATGTAATTGCTTTGGAAGAAATTCAGACCACTGTACTTCATGTATCTCAAACCAATGCTTATGTAACTCTATCAAAGCTGGATGTCACCAGGTGACTTTGTTGGTCATATATTGCTTCTCAGAGATATGCATCACTGAAAGATAATCTTACAGTACAATAAAAATTGAATGGTCTACAGGAAAAGAAAAAGAAGTGGGGATAAACTTAGATATCAGACAAGGGATACAACACAGTTAATACTCATTGTTTTAATGTGTTTGATTGTATTTTTAAACGTTTTTCTATCACTTTTGGGAGAATAAGACACAGAAAAACAGTAGTTACAAATACCAATTCATTCTGTGAATTCAGAATTCAGGCATTCTGATTTCCAGATGTTTCCACCAGCATCAGTTCTACTCACATCTGTGCATAAAGGACAACATTTGAGACGAGGGACTCCTCTTTCTTGGTGATACTGTCTTCCCTGTCGATTGGACACCACACACGGTGCCTTGTTTGGAAAAGTATTCATCACATTTTAGTTGTCCTGAACCATCTTCTGGATAAGGAAAACCTAGGATTATCACTCCAGCAGCTGCAGCAGATGACACAGAAGTTTCTCTACAGAAGAGCAAGACACCGATTTGCCACACTTGCCAGGCAGCGGCTGGATAAGCCAGACACACTATGCCTTCTTTAGCCCCCAAAAGCATAGCTGGCACTGCCCCTGCCAGGCAGTCCTAAGTAAAAATGAGAGCTAAAGAGCATAACTTCAGAGCTGATGCAATGCAAGTTTGTTTCTGAGGGTGTCTCAAAATAGACACCTGAAAATCTTTCAGAACGGGGATGAGATCTTGCAGTTGATTTTGCAAGTCAGTAAATATCTTCCCCATAGTGTATTACAGTGGAGACTTTCTTCTCCTAAATTACTCCCTTCCTAGTTTTTACCATAGAAGAGTCACTTGTCCTACGTTATGCCACCCTCCAGAAAGCCACGAGTCAGCATCTTGGATGCGAAACACAAGACTTTGCCTCTCTCAAACCCAGAACACATGTTCCAATGAAGGATCTCTCACTGGGAACAGCTATCATGAGCCCATTTGCTTCCCATACCACTCCTACAGGAGACAAGGGCTGGCACTACGGATGCTTTAATACTCTGAAGTGTCACATAGAACGGTTACAGTAAGAGGAGAATAGGAAGGTATAATTATAGGATGAGAAATATTAGGATTAACTAAGAGCTAATGCCAAAATAAAAAGAACAAAACCTTTTCATAGGAGACATAAAGCTGGAAGTCAGTGGCTAGGTATAAAAAAAAGAGTTTAAAATATAAGTATTTAAAAAAAGGATTATGAGAAAAAGGTCTAAACTAACGGAAGCTTGAGCCATCCAGAAAAGGAAATGAGAATATAACCAGAAATGTCAGATAAAATAAATTCAGGAATTCTATGTTTTGCAAACTTCTAAAGAAATGTTGAGTTGTATTCAAATATTTTGGCAGCAGTGACAGGACCCTTAGTGTGACAGCCTTGTCTACAGACCCAAAACTCAAAAACTGAACTACAGAGAGTATTTAGCAAGATACAAAGAAAGAAGCACAGATCCAACATTGTCTATACCAACAGTGAAAGTATATATAGGAAATTTGTTTTAGATAAAAGTATTCAAAGTATTTGTTGTTAAATTGTCTAAAAGTTGTTAAAATTGTTCCCTTAAATATTATTACAATTTTGAATGTTTTAGAAACTTAATAGTTTGTAAAAATAAAAATAAATAAGATGATGTTTCAGTGAAAAATTATCTTCCCTAAATAAAATGTATCAGAATTTTCAAGCGTTAGCTTCAAATATACAGCACTTGTGACTTACCTTTGCTTTACCTTTACCTGGACTTACCGGATGCTTTACCTTCAATAGATAGGAATAAACTAAACAATTTAGGATTCTAAGTTCCACTTTCAAAATTTTCACATGTCTAAATATCACATTTCCAAATGCTTTTAATTGTTGAAGGATGTGAATAAGTATCTAGTAGGATTGTCAAAAGCCTTTAATCAGGTTAGACAACCAAAACTTATTGATTTTAAGATATTGGTCTGTTTGAAAATCTCAAGAGATGTATATTTTGATCATTAACTGTCCATAAAACTAATAAAAATCTGTTTCCACGGTATTTTTCAATTTTTATTTACCTGCTTTTGAAAAATATGCTCCTAGGGTCATCTCTAGACACACATCTAATGGTGAGGAAAATAAAATAGGTATTTACAGTAATAAAGTTAGAACTCTGGTTTTATGTTTGATTTTTCCAAGTTTTTCACAGTAGAAAAGTTTATTTCAAGAAAGAATAACAAAGATGTTTGCTTACTCAAATAAGCATTTTTTAATTAAGCTTTAAGCAATGGATTTTGACATGGTAAGAGTGCTCTTCTTTTTCCTGTGTCCATTTTTGGTATAACTGCCACATCTCAGCTGTAAAAAGGCGAGTTTGGAGTCCTGTAGGCAAGCTCGTCATTGGAAGCAGAGCAGGCACATTCTGTTTCAGATGGTAGGTAAGATTTCAGACTACTAAAGACTAGCATGCTTCATTTTGTTATACTGCAACCACTGTGCCCACATTATTATGTAAATGAAAACATTTCAGACAGGCTCCGAAAGGCATGGTAAGGACTGTCATGTTCAGAAAGCAATGGCATAGTTAACCTCTAAGGTCATACTAGTCTATTATCGAAGTGTCAGATAACACTGTGTTGATAAGTAGATTAGACAAAGTATTACTTTATTATTATATGAACAAATGTCAGTCTTATCTGAATAACTTTTACATGAATTACATTTTCCTCTTTTTTTCTGATGTATTGTTTCTTTAAATCAGCCAAGAATACTAGGGAGAAAGAGACTTTTTTTGTTGTTGCATGAATTAATAAAAACACTTTACTCAATCTCTCCTTTTGTGTAGGACACAACAACAAAATTAATTGTTTGTATCCCAATGCAATGGAATGCAGTGAAACAGTGCTGTATACTTATTGAGTTTAATCTAGGATTAAATTACTATTACATAAAAACAGAAAAACTGTTATAAATTATAGATATTTTATTCCCCTCCAAGCCCCTTACTCCCTGTACCAGGTGAAAGCTAAAACGCGTCCTTGAAAACCTAGGGTAGTACATGCTATGTGGTACATGTTCAAAGCAGTATGCTAGAAATCGGTTCTCTGGCTTCTGCTATCATTAAAAGAACTTGCTGTCCTAATTCACAATAAATTGTGCTATGATTTTATATCCATTTATAGTAAAGGCTAAATGTGTAATACCCGTAGAATTGCATCTCACTAGCAATTATTTCTGCTATGTGTTATGACATATTTTTCTCCTGTACTTAGGGTAGGATAAAGCACTATCTTGTGATACATTTGTGCTATAGAGGTATTTGCCACCTAAATAAAACCTCCTAATAGCAACAACCAAACAGAAAAGTGTTGTCAGGGAAACAACAAAGGCGGAAAAAAAATTCATATATGCCAAAGCATATACCAAAAAAAAATACACTGGACAGTATTAGAGCTTGATTATACATCCATTGAAATCCTAGATATTCTTTCCACTAATGTCAGTGAATTTGGACCATGGTCAAGAGAGGCTATCTCTCTCATTAGTAAAGTTGAGAAGAAAGGCTAATAGCGAGTGAATTTAATCAAAGTTTTCATAAATTTATCCTGATGGAAGTTTTTATGGCACCAGTTTCAAACACTTAAGTATCATGGATGTAGTGGCAACCAGAGGGATAGTGACACTTCTTTTATTTTTTCTCTTCCCAGACAGAAGGAAAACAACTGTTTTATTCTGCTGGCCATTGCTTCTTCTAGATCTGTATTCCATCTCTGATGCAGCCTTGTGTCAGGGGACTTGGGAAAATGTAGAGTAAATCCCACAAGAGGTACTTACAAAACAGTGTAATCGCAAGAAAGTTTGGGGTTTTTTTTTCTTTTCCTACCCCTCATTAGTTTTAAACCAGCTTATTACTTGATGGAAAAGGAGAAGCAATGGTAAAGCATTTAAGAGGACTCACTGTGGATCCAGAGACTGATGAGAGTGGGCCTTGTTCCACTCACCTGCCAAGACTGATCACAAACTACCCACCCAGATGTAAGTGGGCACCTGGCCACTACAGGTCACCAATTAAGAGTAGCTACAGATGATACTAGTCACCTTACTTGTGTGATGTTTATTCTGGAAAATAGGATGCCCTAACCACCTTTTCTCAATTAGTCAACCAGGCTCAAGTAGATCTGTCTTTGCCTTATTTCCCTGCAGTAGAGGTATAGAACTGTGCCTTTTCTTCCTATCTAGGCTTTTACCTCATTTAAACACTCTGTAATATTTTTTACTATACGTCCATATTTTTAACCTGGTTTCAAATGAATCCTGATTTAATAATTATCTTTCTGTCTCCCCCCGCCTGATTTACCTCAAAAGAAACATCTCTCTTCCCATGTGCCCCTGTCTCTACAGTTCTATAAAAGGGGTATGATCAATGCAGGAAGGCAGATACACAGAACAAAAGCTCTTATAGAATACCTCCTTTTCCATTTTAGTTAACACTGAACTTCAGAAAACCCAAGATGAAATATAAGAAGCTTAACTTCCAATTATTCCTATGTTTGACCTAAGGCTGGAAAGGAGAAACCATCATATTTTTAAGCATCTTTGCCATACTCACATTCAGGTCAGGATCTCACAGTTGCTTGTAATTGTATTTTAGCTCCTGGGGCCTCTTATGGGTCCTGCACAGTAGGCAATAACTGGAATGCAATGAAGCCCATCCCACCCCATCTATGACAAATTTTCCCAGTCACTCTGGGGAGCAGAAATTTTCCAATTAGAAGCATTTGTCAAGTCCATACTCCCATTCAGCCAGGGAGTACCTTTGTGCAGTAAGCATCCAATGGACATTTTTCTCATTTTATAAAGGTTCCTTATATTCCCAGTACAGAATTAAATTTTCTGAATAGTCTAATAGGAAGTAAATAGTCCAAATAAGCAAGATCAATACCCTCAGAATTATAAAGTTTTCCTGCTTAAAACAAATGTATTGGATTTGACTTTACTAGTTGTACAACTCCATGTGTATTCGATGAGTCATTTTCTGGGGAGGTGATGAAAGGAAGAAAGCTTGGGAAAAATCGTGTAATACCTACCACAGACATCCAGCTTCATTACTACTCTGATTCTCTGTGACAATTAAGCTTTTTTGCCTGCATAGGATGAGTCTCCTGTTTCTAAATAGATTAAGGCCCTGATGGTAACCTGTTTATTTATTTGTTTTACTTATGTTGAGAATTTTATTCCCTAAGCTTCCTCAGAGCTCTAATGTAACATGTAACCTGTTCCCTTTAAAAAAAGGGCCTTTGCTCTTCGGTCACTGGGAAGTGTATCCTGCCATTTCCTCTGACAAGTGTGAGAAAAAGCTCTTTTTTTGAAACTTAGGGCCTGGCTTTGGTCATAGTTGAAACTCTTGACCTATTCATCAGTCAAGGCTAAGGGAACCACAGCACACACAAAAGCATCAGTTTTGCAAAATCAGACCAGGAAAAAAGTAACTGCATTATGAAGGACAGGATGTATCAGACATTTTTTGCTTAAATATATTTTTTTGTTTTAATATTGCAAGGCATCTGTTACCTAAAATGTGCTGCCTTATTTCTATCCATTCTTTCATTTCCTATAGACGAAAGCAAAATGCAACCCTATAAATTAGTCCATCAACCCTCCTAATTGTATTAACCAGAAACAAAACGCTTCTTGCAATATCTAAAGTTAAATCAACTTTATTCATAGAGAAAATAACCTATTAGGCTGAGATTTCTGCAAATAACTCCTGTCTACTGTGCTGGGAATATTAATCCCCAAACACAAAACCTCACTTAAAAAAAACACAATTCTTGCACTTTCTGATGACTGTTTAAGTTATCATCTCATTAGGGTTAGAGCTAGGTCAAAGCCCTACCTATGTTTCATTTAATGTGAGATTTTTCGTACCCTTTCATATCTATTGCTTTGCTAGTTCATAATCAAGAACAAACAGATAGTTAAGGTTAGAGTTAGAATAGACTGAAATCAAAGTCATTGATGTGATTCACAGACAACTGGAAGTGAATCAGGACAGACAAGCAGAAGTTACCAGGTGTGGGGAAGCTCTCTGACAGCATCAAGCTAGTGGAGACAGCTTCTGACATAGTTTCCCCTCCTGGCTCCCCAGTGGCGGGGAGAAAGAGAACAGTATAGCAGCTCCTAGTTGGCTTTTACATGGCAGGACAAGGCCTGGGGTATTTGCAACTCTGGAGTGAAACAGTCCTGGAATGCTGGAGACAACCTCATTCACTTATTGACTGCCAAAAGATTTGATAAATTCTGTTATTTTTCTTTATCATAGACATTAGATGTATAAGTGTGTTTGCTGTACCTATATCAAATTCGTTAGTTGTCTATTTTTGATCTCTGATCAAAAAAACCCAGATACGTAAGTAGAATGGTAAAAAAGTTTAAGGAAGCAACTGAATGATTAATGCAGAAATTTTTGTCTAGCATTTACCACCGAAAGGTAGAGCAATGTCTCTGAATTTGTTTCTCTCCTTAATTCTTGCTTGTTCTCAAACAGTGTTCACACTTGAAGGTTCCTAGGAGTGGCATCCATCAACTACCTATCCAATTCTTTGAGGAACTGATTAAAAAATATCACCAGCTTCTCAGAATCTGGTGCTGAAAAGGTCTAAGAAAATGGACACAGAACACCAGGTGGGTTAGATCATGGGAAGAAAATGGTTCACAATAAACAGATCTTCTAAAAATTAGAAGCTCTCGTTAGAGCCATGCTCTAACCAATAAGTGTTAATGCAAAATACAAATAATATGCAGGATAATGAACTAAGTCAATAAATAAAAATTTAAAAACAATTTTAAAAAAGTGAGTATTGCTATATAGTATTTTTGTCCCAAATCTTTAAAGTATAAGGTTTATTTTTTTCAAAATGCAATTCCTTATAAAGACAGCTTGTGGATGAAACATGAGCATCATAGATGACAATAATAACACCATCTCTGTGGCCTTCCCCTCAATGAATGGAAGCTCCATTTCATTGAAAAAGCCTAGCTCTGCATAGCTTGGCAGGAACTTGGGTGAAGGCATACTAGTCACTGTACTGATCTCGGGCCTTAACTGCTTCATGTGGCCTGACATGCTGTGTGAAAGTCATGAGAATATTCCAAACACTCACAGAAATTATTCAGTACAGTTTCATTATGACTATACAAAGCAAAAACTTTAGTAACATGAAGTTTCTTTACTCTGACAGTTAAGATAGAGGACATTGTAATCTTAGCAAGCTTTATTGCTAGGAAGTAAGAAAAGTAAAGCAATGCTTATCATCATAACTTCTCCCAATTAATGAAACCTGTCTGGAGTCAAGTTTCATTTTGTGAGCTATAGGTCTTAAATGCTCAGTGCATACATTTCAGTTCTCAAGGGTCCTTTTCAAAGAGTCAAAGTATGAATTTAGTCAAGCTTTTCAAAGTTTTCAGATCAAGGTTTTCCATGTTGGTATTTCCTGTCTGGGGGCTGTGGTGCAAAGGATTTGATAAAGGAGTTTCATTTTAGGACAATTTCCAAATATTGGTATTTGGGAGAAGACATACTTCTAGTCTAGACTATAGAGGAATGTTGCAAGAGCCAAGACACAAGCATAGCTCCAAGTTTTTCCTTTATAATACAGGAAACATAAATCTAGGACAATTTCATCATTTTAGCCATACCTTTCTAGTCACTGTTTTATTAAATGCCTTACCAGAAATTTATATATTCCCTTTATCTATCTGATGGAAAAAGGAGTAAAATCTAATACACTGTACCAAACAAAATCCATACTATTGCAATCATAATCCTAAACATTGCTGTTTTCCAGCTACATTTATGGTACCAGAACCCTAAAAAAGTCAATGAGCATCACTGGACAACCGCACATAAAAATCCCTGAAGATGCAGACGTGTAAGTAAGCAGTACATGTCACTGTTTAAACCACCTGCTGCCCGAGAATACCAAAGTTGTCTACAAACATTAACTTTGTCCTACCACAATTTTTTTTTTTTTGAAAATCAAATGGTGTTAACCTCCCTTTATACAGTCAGGAAATGAAGCACAAATGAAGGACTTGACTAGGCAATCCTTGGCAGCAGTCAGAACAGAGTCAATTTTCTAAGCCCTTTTTAGGTGGAAAATTTGACCTATAAATATGGCCAGCATTATTTATAATGATATTGCTTGCATAGCTTTTTTTTGCTACTATAAAATTAACTGGCCAGAGCACATACAACATATACGGTGATGTATGGAAAGGATGAAAGAAAAGGCAATCATAACATAACCAGAGATGCTCACATCACAAAGTTCTGGAATCACGCGCCAGTCTGAGCTTCCCCAAAATTCAGATATGTTTGGACTCAAGTGTTTACTTATCTTTGAGAGGCAGATCTAATCTGATTCTGCAGAAAGACAAAAGAAAATGAAGACATTAGAAAAAAATCTTGTTAATTATACATTCTCTTCTGCATAACTCTTGATGTCTCATCTGTGTTAGTACTTTGTATGAGGTTTACCAAGGCCAAGTGCCGGGTCCTGCACTTGGGTCACAACAACCCCATGCAATGCTACAGGCTTGGGGAAGAGTGGCTGGAAGGCTGCCCGGTGGAAAAGGACTTGGGGCTGCTGGTCGACAGCCGGCTGAACATGAGCCGGCAGTGTGCCCAGGTGGCCAAGAAGGCCAACTGCATCCTGGCTTGTATCAGGAATAGTGTGACCAGCAGGAGTAGGGAAGTGATTGTGCCCCTGTACTCGGCACTGGTGAGGCCGCACCTCGAGTACTGTGTTCAGTTTTGGGCCCCTCAGTACAAGAAGGACATTGCAGTGCTGGAGCGTGTCCAGAGAAGGGCAACGAAGCTGGTGAAGGGTCTAGAAAACAAGTCTTCTGAGGAGCGGCTGAGGGAACTGGGGTTGTTTAGTTTGGAGAAGAGGAGGCTGAGGGGAGACCTTATCGCTCTCTACAACTACCTGAAAGGAGGTTGTAGTGAAGCGGGTGTTGGACTCTTCTGCCAAGTAACTAGCGATAGGACAAGAGGAAATGGCCTCAAGTTGCATCAGGGGAGGTTTAGGTTGGATATCAGGAAGAATTTCTTTACCGGAAGAGTGGTCAAGCATTGGAACAGGCTGCCCAGAGAGGTGGTGGAGTCGTCATCCCTGGAGGCGTTCAAAAAAGGTATGGACGTGGCACTCCAGGGCCTAGTTTAGGAGTCATGGTGGTGTTAGTTAATGGTTGGACTTGATGATCTTAGAGGTCTTTTCCAACCTTAATGATTCTATGATTCTATGATTCTATTTAGATGTTCTCCCTCATTCAAATTGCTGTTTTCCTGTTTTGTATTGTGTTTTTCATATATTAATTAGATTTCAATGTTTTGAGTGGATCACAATTTCAGAATTTATTTTTACCCTAGAAGAATATGGAGGGCTAACTAAGAGCCCAACATAGCTGTATTCTCAGGTGCATAGCTGCATAGATTTAGCAAAGTTACAACCCCTTCTCTAAACAGTTATATTTCATAATTCTCATATTTATGAACAGCCATTTCATAGTAATAAGTGGTTCCAACTGATACTAGAGCCCAGTAGTGTTAGGCACTGTATTCATGAGCAGAAGAAGGTCCAGGTCTTGGTACTATTTAGAAGGACAAGACACAGAGGGAGTAAAAGTGGAAAGAGTACAGGGAAGTCAAGTGGCTTTCTCAGGACCTCATGGTGCCAAGTTCAATGCCATTTGAAGCAGACAACATGACAGCTCAGGGATTGCATTTCAAAATTTTCACAGTACGTACTTGGGCTTACAGATTTCTTGTCTCATTTCTAAAGGCCAGTTCCCGAAATGTGTGGAAAACTTTCTGTGGGTTGAGGTCATTCAGCACCTTGCAAGCCTGACCCTGATTTTCAGAGGTGCTGAGCGCACACAGCTCCTGTCGACTAGACTAAGAGTTCACAGTACCTCTGAAAATCAATTCATGTCTAATGGCCTTTTCACCTGTCAGAAATAATTGCTGTTTCACAGAAGCATACTAATTCAGTCACTGTTTTGTTTTTAAAGGAGGCTATTTATTTTTAGCCTCCTTGAAAACTGATCTGCTAGGGAGAAAGATCAGGAACAAATTGTGTCCCAAAAGGAAAACAGATTTTATATGAAACACTCATTCTGCTGATTGTCAGTCATAAAAAATACGTATTTTAATAGGTCTTTCCCTTGCAGAAAAATCTGTTTAACTAATCTGATCATATAAAAAAATCTTTCTTCTAACATTAGATAGTTAGCTGGGTATTCTCTGCTGGGATATACCTTTTACAGTTTAAGAAAAGTCCTTAATACCAGTAGGAGCAGACTAACATGTAATGGGGGGTGTCCTTTCTTTAGCTGGATCTGTGCCCAGGCGTTGGAGAGCTTTTTCACTGAAAGGTATTATCTTCAGACTTTCTCCTGATGCCTTCCTGGCTTTAATGTTCCCAAGGATAGCACCTTAATGTAATTTTCTGCAGCCGTAAGACAGGTTTGGAAATTAAAGCAAAGCTTTTAAATGAGTAAAAAGTATACATTTGACAGGATATGACAGCAGGGCCACATGCTAAAGTGCAAGTCTTTTCAACGGAAATTAAAATCCACATTAGGAAATAGTAAGCTGCGTGCCTTGGCTGTAATAGTTACAAAACAGCTCTGTTGGGATAGCATAATGTGTACAAACTCAACAGAAAGTTCTAGATTTCACATCCCTGCAAATCTTTCCTCACAAGGTTAAACTTCAGCATGGTTAGAGGCCTGTCTTTTCAAGTGCAGCACCAAGGGGGCATTTGTCTTGTCTCTAGATCAGATCTTCAGTTCCCATATCTGCTAAACCTATATTTCAAGGACAAAGTGAAATCTCACTTTGAGAATTTAACAAAGAAGAAGAGCTATGAACACTTGGTTTTTATTTAAAGCTTTTTAGTCCAATATATCTTCATCTCTATTTTATATATATATATATATGTATCTGAGAACAATCTGAGTGATTTTTGACAAACTATGCAATGCAAAAACTCTAAGTACATGGTTTTGATGCATGGAAAATATTTCCATATGGACCTGCTTAACATGTATCCCTGGGTAAATGCCATTGGTATTCAGATTTTAAAAGCTAGAATGGTAAATCAATAGTGTGCATATATCATAAGACTTATTAGCCCCCAATGTCTCCTAGCTGTCCAGGGACGTATTATGGCTCAATCCTATTTTCAGGGAAGTCAGTGACTAAATGGTACCAAGGACCAGAGCTCCCTCCCTCATGCAGGTGTTGGAGATTGAAATTAAAAATTACTACTCTTTGTACCCTGGNTTCTCGTGACTGTTCTAACACTGCGCATCACCAGCATTCTGCATACACATCTTTTCTAATTTAAGAGAGTCTGGATGTTTCTGGAGAAAGCATACATTTCCCTTTTAATTTCTCACTTTGACAGAAGTAATAAAAGATCACTTAATCCACATAGTCCATCCTTTGCTGCAGTTACAAAATGTGAAAACTGCACTTGACAGTCTGGCCATGCGGTTAATGTGAGTTGTAAATGGGTTTTTCCCATGGCTAATCTTGATATTTTTATTATATTTATAACCTGTTTTTTTTTAATTTTAGCCTACATAGTATTGCAGTGAGTAACTTTCTTCCCCACACCTTATCACTGTAACTCCTATTTTGTTTCCCTCTGGAAAGGAAAACTATGCAATACTATGCAATCATGCTGACTTTTCTTCCTGACTTGTGCTCTTCAGCTCCCATTGCTTTGGGGCCCTTACTTTAAACAGAACTGTTCTTCAACTGAATTAGGAGATTACCTGTTTCATTGTTTTTCTGTCTGGATGTCATTCTCATTGAAAATACTAATCTGTTTAGAAATTAACATTGTAAATGGCATTGACTAAGAAATTCTGTGTTATGGACCAAACTGCATGTCAACAGATGTTACCTCAGTTCCTGATTTAAACCAATGAGCTGATTGATACAGTAAAACATTAACATGTTCACAAAGTTCTCTTCCACAGTACATGCATGCACTGCATTGCCACTTTTACAGCCATGTTTATATCACAGACCATATGTATCTCTTCAGCATATATTATGAGAAATATATAAAAATATGCATTTTTTTGTCATAAAATCTATTCTCCTACTTCCCTTACTTTGTTGGAAATCAAAGCTTAGATATATCGGGAACAAGCTAATAACCCTGGCAGAAAGGGATGATGAAATAGACAAACATTTGGTGTAATCATATTATTTAGTGGTTTTGCTCAGCTGCAATGCTTCATCTTATCCGCTATTTCTTTTGGGATGTGAAAGGTATGTCAATTTGTGTGACATGATAAGACTTTGTGGTAAGGCTAAATATTCCTTGGTGATATACCCTACCTCATCTTTTCCTGTTACTGCAGAGCTGGAATGCTGGTCCACATAAAAGTACCGTAAGTACACAAATTCCCTATGTATAGATGGGATATGTAACACTACAATATACTTCAAAATTTCAATCAATGAAGAGGAGTTAAACTAAGGAAGAGAAAAAAAAAAAAGACATTAAACATCCCCAGGAGTTACGCCTTAGTCTTCTGGTCCTCAGATGTCGTGACTTAATCAAAGGCGAGTATTTCTCTCATGATCTCTTATCATAGCATTTCAACAACATCTTAATAACAGTTTTTCAAGTAAAATAATACTTCTAACCATTTCCTTACATGCTCCCCAACATCCATTTGCAACTCTATGCTAAAGAAGATTAACAGTAAGCTGACTTCTAGTGAAGATGTAGCGATCAGGCAACAATCTATATTTCAGGTCACTGGAAAGGCCACGTAGAAGAAGCATTACAGACATTTGCTGGATGATGTGAAGCAGAGAGTGTCTCACTCTAGATCAGAATTTATTGCACTCCATCTGTCAACAAAAGTGACAAATTACCGAAGCTGGGGAAGCTCTTCCCTTCCCAACAAACAATATATTGGAGACGCCAGTTGATTAGTCATCCATCTTTATTTCAGCATTTCAATTTAATATAATTGTAATTAATTTCGTATCTTGGAAAATAAAATTTTAGAAAATTGATTTCTGACTTAAGAAAAATGTTTTCCATTTTTACAGGTTTCACTGATTCTCTTTTGACCAACCCGATATAAGAAGAGACAATGCCGTTCCAACTTAGTATCTGTTCTTATTTTGATAAAGTCATAAAAGTATTGACTTTACATGGATTTAAGCTTGCATTGAAGTCATGCTTGCAATGCAGCTTGCATTAATGAAGAAGGGCTACAACTTGTCCTCCAATAAGAGGCATGCTATAAATACTTAAATAAAATTAATTGAGATGCAGTTATAACACTGTAAGTGGCTTAGATTTTGATGAAGGTCAAACACTTTAGACTTCAGTGCCAAGTCATTTGCCTCAACGAGAGGAAAAAGATGTGATGACTGGATTCCAAAGTTCCAGAAGTAAATCCGTCAAAGGTAAACACCTGCAGATTCGGTGTAAATAATGTAAATTAAAAAAAAAGAAAAAGAAAAAAAGAAAAAGGAAAAGAAAAGAAAAGAAAAAAGAAAAGAAAATAAAAGAAAGAAAAAAAGAAGAAAAGAAAAGAAAAGAGAAAAGAAAAAAAAAGAAAAGAAAAGAAAAGAAAAGAAAAGAAAAGAAAAGAAAAGAAAAGAAAAGAAAAGAAAAGAAAAGAAAAGAAAAAAAGAAGAAAAGAAAAGAAAAAAGAAAAGAGAAAAGAANAAAAGGGAAAAGAAAAGGGAAAAGAAAAGGGAAAAGAAAAAAGAAAAGAAAAGAAAAAAGGAAAGAAAAGGAAAAGAAAAGAAAAAGAAAAGAAAAGAAAAGAAAAGAAAAGAAAAGAAAAGAAAAGAAAAGAAAAGAAAAGAAAAGAAAAGAAAAGGGAAAAGAAGAGAAAAGAAAAAGACTAAATGCAAGCTTTCGGTAAAAAGAGCCTTCAGGTGATCACCCCAAATTCTTGTTGCCTACCGGGGAGTTAAGGTGTGTTGGTTTTGTTTAAACTGTTTATAAGGAATGCAATCCACCTAGGAGATGTTACATGAGAAGAAGCCTTTTCTTACCAAGACTTTTCAAATGCACAGTGTTCATTGAAGCTCAGCTCAGCACGCAAAGGGAGGGAGGGAGAAAGAGTCTCTGAGAGGCCTGGAGTCACTTCCCCGCCTGTCCTAAGGGTATAGCACAGACAAGAAAGGGAGTTTCTTGTTGGCACTGCTAATCTGTTTCGGGACAAGGACATTAGATACCTCTTCACCTTTTCAGTTTGAGTCTTATCCCCCATGTATGAATGCCATTTCCTGCACTGAAACATACAGCTGTAGTGTCACCTAATAACTAAAAGATTTTTATAGCACCATATTGTCCTCCAGCAGTGAACTTCCCCCACACAGGAGACATAGGTTCAAATCCCATTCCTGAAAGCAGCTCCTGAGTTTATTTAGACTGGTCTCAGCCGTGGAGAGCTACACAGGGCAGAACAAACCATATGCTCCTTGAAGGCTCGAATCCAGCTCAGCTGAGCTCACTGGAGAAGCAGTTTCTCAAACCATTCCCAGTGTCTTTTTCATGGAAGTAAGCACCAATTACCTAACTGTAACTATACATATACACACGGCCAAGAGCACTCAGTGCCTCAGTGGGGGTGCTATAACTGCCATAGGGTTTGGATCTCCAAGATGAAAATAGTAAATGGAGATCTGTAGAGACCAAATCTTCATCTGAGCTCCTCACAAACTTTCAGTTGGTACTTGGAAGGAAAACAGAAAAGAGATCCAGTGCTTAAACAGTATTTGTCATTTGCCTCAGGATTGAAATAAGCGACATATGCAAAGGTTTCATGCAAAGAACATAGCAGCACAATGCAGTCTAAAGCTCCCTTTATCCTAAATTAAACTTTTCTATAAAAATCTACAAAATCTATTGATACAGAAGTGTTTATTCCTTTATAAAGCTCTGACTAATGCCAGTGACTAAAATCCTGAGCAGGAAAATCAATGTAACTGGTGATTATCTGTCCCCAGGTGTTATTTACAAAGATTATACCTGTTCTTAATACTGCCTGTCTAAGCATGCATTTAAGTGTCACATGTCTAATTCCATCTCTTCAGTTTTGATGGTGCTTAAAAATCAAAAGATTGAAAGACAAGGACTGAAATAAAAAAAAGATTTCAGGTTTTCATTTTCAGAAGTATTTGGGAACATTTTTAGTTATAGAACGAAATCATTCAGATGTTGTTATGTAATTCTGATTACAGATTTCATCATGGTAACTGGGGACAGATTTAGGTGCACATGATTATAGCAATTTGACGTTGGACACATGCCTTAATTTTTTTTCAAATGGATGGAATTCTACACAGTTGGATAGGAAATATTCATACAATCTTTCTTGAGAGGATTTCAGCTTCCCACTTTTTCTCAGGCTTGAAATATCATATGAATAGGCTTTCCCAGGGATATTTCAACTTTCACGTAAATTACAAACTAGAAAATACAGCAGTATAAAACATAAAAATTTATCAGCTAACAAGAATTTTTATTCTATCTCCAAACTATGTGGTCTTTCAGACAAAAAGCCTTCCAATGACTTTGATTTATTCTATCTCATCCTATGATATATTCTTATTTTGCATAACATTCAAAAACTTTGACATTTCTTAAGCCAAAGATAAATTTTTGTGTTGTTGCTCAGATACCTTTCTGAGTTTATTGTAATCTTTTTGCTTATATATATGTAGCAAGTGGGCGATTCATGTCAAAAGTAAGGGGTCACAGGACTTGCCCAGGGCCCATGGTCTTCTTGTCTTGGAACTTCTGCATTCACTTACTTGTACAACATTATTATTCAGGCACAATGATTCAGTTCTCATGATACAAAAAGATAAATCAATCCCCTATTCAAATTTAGTAACACTCAACAGTTACAAATCTCATTGAAATTTATGGTACTTGGGAAGACCCTGCCCACATAAAGGCTAAGGAAGTCCTAATATTCTACCTATGGAAAATCAAACTGCCACACAAAAATGAAAAATCTGGGTTTGTTTGAGTCTTTTCTGTCTGTGCATATATATTCTAAGCACAAATGCTTACTTCTGACAGAAATTAAAATACTTATTAAATCAAAGGCTCCTGAAAACAGACTTGTAAGAAACATGAGTAGTGTGTTTTCACAAATAATAAATCCAGAATGTCTGTTACACTCCTCCAGTGTGATGTCTTGAATGTTGGGCTTTTTCAAACTACTTCTTGTGAAGTAGAAGATAACTCCTAAAAACATCCAAATTGGTGATGGGAAAAAAGAAAACCCTGAAGTAATGGAAAATGCACAGCAAGATCTGGTAAATTGTTTCAGTGGGGTACTCTCCAATGACTCATTTCTGGTCTGAATTGATCTAGTTGCAATGTCTACACTATTCTTCCTAACTAATCTTTTTCCATCTTCATTGTTAGACCATACAGCTGCCTTTTATCAGTTTGCGCTCTCCTTTACTGGAGAAGCTATGCAGACTTTATCTCCTACATTAGCACTGCAAATAGGGTGCATGGATCCATCTCCTGCGAGATGATTGTGTCTGTGCACCTACTTCACTTGGATCACAGATACTTCTACCCCTAATTACCACCAAGGTCCTCCTTAGCTGTCACCATCTGAGCTAAACAGATCTAGCTTTTCACAATTCTCACTGCCAGGTAGATTTTTCAAATCTTGTGTCATGTAGATCTTATCTGAAGGCTCTCTAATTTAACAAGAATAATAATTCTGGTAGAGGTCATACTTCAGTGCCAATATAGAAGCAATATAACCCTACTTCATGTTTTTCTATTAAACTATTTAGTTTAAATAATAGTTTTAAACAATAGTAAATAATAGTTTAAACTAAATAGTCTAGTTCAATGGTTTAAACTATTAAACTGCTTCCAAGGATAATACCTCCTCTTCAGTTATCGTTCTATACTAGAAGCCTGCATTTCAGTGAAGTCCTGAAATCACACAGTCACTTTTGAATCCCCAGCAACAACTGCATTTGAAGACCTATCAGTTAGATAGTTTGTAATCTGTTCAGTGCCTGCCATGTTGATTTTAATCATGTCAGTTGGACTACACTGAGCACTGTGTGGAAGTTTTTTGGGACGAGTTCTTCCTACAGTTATTCCCATAGGTCTTACTAATGAAGACAGGCTTTTTTATTCTGGTTCCTGCAATTGTTTTCACTGATTGTTCCTTATTTTGATGTACCTACTCCTGTAAGAGGGCCTTTTTACCCACAAAGAACCCTCAAAAAATTCTCAGATTCTTCTAGAGAAAGATAAAATATACAAATAAAATAAGTGAAAAGACATTACAGAGGAAAGAATGGCCATGTGTTTGATACGCATGCTGAAAACTCACACGATGACCCTTACTTAGAGAAAATCTAGAGAAAGTAATAATATATAAATGGCACTCCTATGAACTTATAGTTAACTTTCAGGTTAGAGGTTAGCTCCAACCTGGTTTTAAATATTGAGAGAATTTTAATATTTTCAAACATTTCCCGATGATTCCATAAATGTATAATTCAAATCCAATGTAAAATAAAGAGGTTTGGCTTGAAAATAGAGGAACGGAATTCCTGCATGACATTTGCATCATAAATCCAGCCAGGAATCAGAGTGCACTAGCCCACTGAAAGCTGGAGAACTCTAATGATAAAAAAGCACTCTGTGGGAGGCACAGCATTATCACTAAATGGATTATTTATGCTAGTTCTCGAAACAAGGAAGGGAGGTGAATAATCCTCTTCAAATCTCAAGGCTGCTGATCAAATAAAAATTTCCAAGTACAATAAAAAATTTGGCTCCTAGAAATATATTGGAGCTCCTTGAGCTTTTCTTCCCTCAATTCAGGAAAGAAAAAATTGTTGCACAGCTGCAAAGAATCAATTTTTGGTTCTCCTGAATTAGGATTTAAGATCCCCGTGGGACTGCTTAAGCTTTCCATCCCCTTCAGCTCTCTGTGGGAGGCACCCATGGTTCTGAGGAAAAACACTTCTGAGGCCAGGCCAAGTTTGGAGCTAGACAGCATGGCCAGGTGTTGAAGCCAAGTCTGTGAACCTCCATGGCACAGAGGTCCTCCACACTCAAAACTGGGGCAGGGTAGGGGGAAGATTGACATACAGAAATTCCTGCTTTTCTTCCCACTTTGCGCCGGACTTGGCAGGGTTTTGTCTCAGGTACACAGAGGGAAGCATGTTTTTCACTTAACTTTCAGTTATGTATAACCTTGAAAAATTAGGCCGGTCACAAACCTGGTAGGTTTGCGCAAGATTTAAAGGTGAAATTAGCACCACATGTACAGGCGGTGATCGAAAGCCCAGTGGAATCAGTGGGCAATTTTCCACTGAGATCAATGGGCTCTGGATTACACCCATAAAGCCTAACTAACGAGGCGTTATGTGGATTAAAAGCACAGGTTAAACTAGGAAATACAGTACTTCTGTGCCAATGGGATTCTGGATCTCTTTGGCTTCCCATAGACTTAGCGGTGCATAGCATAAAGGGAACAGAAAGTCCCTTGCAAAGCTATTGCGTGCAGTTAGACCCTGTGCTCTCGCAGCACCCATGGGCTTCAGGCCTGCAGGAATAAGGACTTAGCTTGCAAGCTCACTGAGAGCGCCTTGGTGTCACATACATCAACAGTGTTTCATGAAGTACAACACTCAGCGTGCATTTCCTTTTTTTCCCCCCTCTATCATGTATTTCCATCTGTTGTGCATGGAAAGGTGAGGTTATATCAATTTTAAAATGTCTATATATGTCTAAGGCAGGCAGAGAGAAAGCACTATTAGACATTTTGAAGAGCGGAGTCAGTACCTGAAAGCCTTGCAGAATGAACTTATGACCAGACTGGTTTCCGCAGTCATATATATTGTAAAAAGCACATCATGAGATGCGAAAATCTATGGTAGGAAGATTCTTACTGCTTTATGTTTAAATGAATTTTGCTCATCAAAAAGGAATGCCACACTATTTTTCTACAGATTTGCTATCACCAGCACTGCTAAGAGGCATTAGATACTGGCCAAAACATTGATACATTTATCTTTCTCACTGCATATCTGCAAATACATGATTTGGACCAGTTAGGGAACAAAACAGATGTTATGTCTGGGACCTGTGAGCTCATTATCAACAGAGAAGATTTTAGCCATGTAAGTGGCCAGCAGGAACAATGGTTAGGCATCCAGAAGTATCCTAAATCATAGAAATGAAGAATACAGCTTGCAGTGCAGACCAAAAAGAGGAAGGTGGGCACTCCTGCCACCTGCAGAGGCGAAGTATCGCCTTTCAGCTGTTCCCACCAAAGCTACAACACTCAGCATGAATCACGACCTTGCAAGAAGCGGATGATTTTCCCTTCCTCTGCAGGAGGCCGTAAATACCACATAGGCCTGCAGGGACTCAGAATTCCACTCATTTTAAAAAGTGCCAGTAAGTTGCTGCTTTATATACTGTCCTACATGGACTGCTGGAGCTCATCAGCTCATCCTCTCCTTCCTGCGTTTCTTAACACTGAGCAGCTTGGAGAGCTGCTACTTCACTTAAACTGGTTAACCAAAGCTTTAAACATTATGTCAGGAAATGTCAATAAAATAAAAAATATATCTATCAGCTAGATAAGATTTAATTGAGACTGTGAGTCTTAATGTTGCAATGCTTATAGAGCAGTTGCATACTATAATATATACCATAATGTGCATCAAAACACCAGTCATCCCCCCTCATCCTCACAAAACAGTCCATGGAACATTACTGAAAAGAAGATGTGACAGAAGCACAAATGATCACAAAAACCACAGAGTCATCACATAGAACTAAGGACTGCATCTAAATCAACGTTTTGCATTTAAAGTTGTGAAGTTTGTATGTGTCTTCTTCAGTCACAAACCTACAGCAGCAAAAAAATGTTGTGAGTACAACAAAACAGCACAGAGACAAATGTAGCAGAAGTCCTTTGTCTATTCAAACTGCATTTCTGCCCTAAACAGTATGAAATTTGTTTAGTTTCAGTATTCTCGTACATCTAATTATTTTAAATAACATTGAGTTTATGCAATAAAAAAATTTCCCACTGCAATGTCAGCGACATTCATCTATGGTGTAAAGAGAAATGCTGGTCAAAACACTGTGACTCTGTAGACGACAACTTAAATATGTCAGACTGAAGTGGCCTACATAGTCTGCATTTCTGAATCTGGATCAAACTCTTAAAATCTTATCTTTAATTATTCAAACAGCATTTGCAAATATGGCAGCATGGATTCTATGAAGAAATTCATAAGTAACCCTGTAACAAGAGTTCTCAACATAAATTACTCAAGAGACATAATTTATTTATAACATTGAACAACTTTGTTTTCCTAATTTTGTCACAGTCACTGATCACTTAGAATCAATACTGTGTAAAACCTGCAGAGAAAACTACTACTTGCAGTATTCCTTGGCCTCTTTTCTACCAAGTGATGTGCTTTCGACCGTGTTCAGCATGGAGCGTGGGAATGCGTGGGCGTACGATTCTCAGCACTGAAGTCAGGAGCTACTGTCAAACTTGGCAGGGATTGGGATCCAGCAGCAGCTGCTTCTCATGAAGGTCATGCGATCCCTCCTGTGAGCAGCAAGGCAACCTGCTTCTTCACTCCCACCAGGTGTTTGATGCAGCGGAACCTGAGAGATCCCAGCATGCACAGAAAGAAAGCCTTGCATCCCTGAATGGGTAGGTGCCTGTCCACCTGCTGAGGTCAGAGCTCACTGGGAGTTGTGATAGAGGTCCTACTGCTCCTCCGAGCAGGCAGCACCACTGTCATGCCTGAAGAAGCTCGGGGCTGGTGCCAGATTCCTCTATTGGAAACGCCCAGGTGACTCAGTTGAACAAGTGGATCTTACTGTCTTTCCTGTAGGCAGGGCTGACTCTCACCCTGGGAACAAAGGGGTCCCTTCCCACCGGAGCTTTACCAAACCCCACTAAAATCTTTCTGTGCTGTTCTCTCTTAAGAGCAACATGCAGTCACAGTAGAAGGCAACAGAGGTGTATGAGAACAAAATAAGAAGCAGCGTAAGTTATTCATTATCAAGACAAAATGAACAAGATGAGCAGATTCAGTTGTTAAACATTGAAAAACAGAAAAAAAAGTCATTATTATATGTAACAAGTTTTCCCATGCATTTCCTTTTACAAGTGCTTAAACACATTACAGAGTTACTGCACCTGCACGGTAGCCCTCAGTGGTTTCGTAGGTTGTCCCCCAGCTTGCAAAAGCAGGCATGTGGCAACTCAGAGTGTAAAAAGGGCAATCCTGAGGAAGTTATAAGCTTCTGTACAAAGTAGTGATCCCTTTATCTACAATCCTTTTCCAATTTGAGCAGTGTGTACATATAAACTCTATTCAGTCATAAACAGGGATTTCTACTCAGTTCAAAGCCATGAGAAGAGAAGTGTGTCTAGTGCCATGCGTAGCACAGACAGGACACCCAAGTAAGCACCACTTCAAAGCTTAGTTCTGAGTAAACTTGTTCCAGGTTCTTGCATGCTTTAATCCAGAACTGAGCTACAAGCTCAAACCAATTTAATGTTTTTATTATCTCTGTACCAACTGGTTTTAATGTTCAGTATTCTGTAGACTTTCCCATTAAATTACCATCTTCTACAACAAATTTCTGTTCCTGGGGAACTGAAAATAAAAATAGCAGATGTCTTTGCTCAAGCATATTGCAATTCCTCTTCTGAAAGTATATAATTCTTTTTTTTATTATTTAAACAACCTCCATGAATTCTCTAAGAAAAACAGACTTAAGCTGTTTCTTCAAAAAAAAAAACCTTAAAGCTTTGATGTGATGAATGCATTGAACATGTCAGGAAGAGTATTATCAAAACGAGAAGTTTAAAGCTATTCCCTGGGGTATATATGTTTTGATGTCCTACTGTCCTTGTCACACATGAAAGTATTTGGTCTATCTAGAAATTCATTTGACCCAGAAAAAACAAATCGTTCAGAGTTAACGGGGAAAAAACCCCACACACAGAACAAGGACTGGGACTATGATATGCTCAGTATTACACTGCACTCTCTGTTTGAAGTAGATTAAGAAGAAACAGTAAAAAGTAATTAAAATGTGTTCCCTTGGTCCCGTACTACTATCCAAACACTTCTGCAATAAAAAAACACCAAACCAAAAAACAAAGGACTCTCACTCCCAGACATCTTGAATGGGTTTCTTCAGGTCTCTACCCGGGGGGTTGTTCATATGGCACAAGCTTCCTAGGTCAAAATATATCCAGAAAAACTTCTTTTTAATGGAGGGTAAAAGTGGTCTAACGGCAGAATCAGCCTATATTTCTTCTGTATGAAAATATAGCCATTAATACTTGATTCAGATAATAGAAAAACAAATGTTGCATCAAATGTGATTATACCAGCCTCCCTGAGATTATATTACATTATTTATTATTTCTCTGATATTAAATAAAAGTTATTATTTGTACTTTAAAAAATTGAATTTTAAATTACTCTTAAGCCTTTGGCAAAGGTGTCTGCTCTAAAGACATCTTATAAAATGCAAGCTCAGAAATTCTTCCCTCAGCTTCAGAGTATTTGATGAAAAAACAGACAGCTCAATAGCAAAATTCAGTGCTGCTTCCAGGACAGCTTCTGTGTCCTTCTCCCAAGAAACTAGCGATAGGACGAGAGGAAATGGCTTCAAGTTGCGTCAGGGGAGGTTTAGATTGGACATTAGGAAGAATTTCTTTACTGAAAGAGTGGTTAGGCAATGGAACAGGCTGCCCAGAGAGGTGGTGGAGTCGTCTACCCTGGAGGCGTTCAAAAAAGGTGTAGACGTGGCACTCCAGGGCCTAGTTTAGGAGTCATGGTGGTGTTAGTTGATGGTTGGACTTGATGATCTTAGAGGTCTTTTCCAACCTTAATGATTCTATGATTCTATGATTCTAATAGAGGGTAAGGAGAGGACTTATCTGCTACGTGTCTCTGGAAGTCCTGATTCAGTTCTCTTTATAGTTTGCAGGCAGACTTCCACAGATATCAGCTGGGTCACAACTTCATTCAGAAATGTCACTTGTTGAATGCTTATTCTGCCATAAACTTTTTCAGGAACGAGAGAACATGAGTGTTAGAGCATGGTGTAGTGAAACTCAGTGACTTAAGGATAAAACTGATGGCAGCTAGATTCATAGCAGGGAACAAGCAATAAACTTTTCAAAAAGCAGTTTGCCTATGCAAGAGAGAACAGCATTTCTGGCAAGCCAACAATTAGCCAAGGTAAAAAAGTTTTACCAGTTCAGTGATCTCAGACTCATTTTCTTAAAATAGCAGAACAGAAAAAGGAGAGCCAGCTTGCCTCATGGGCTTCAACAAGCTCTCCTATTTTGTGCTTTGGCAGAATGATGGTACAAGCGAAGAAGACTTAGAACTGAAGTAAATCATAGCGATGCCCCTAGATCTGATACATCACATGTCTAAGGAATGATGAATTACAGCCCTTTGGAAAGGTCCACTGTAATGAAAAAAGTGACCTTGAATGCTAGTGATGACAGTCCACCCGGGAGTCACTACTCTGATCCAACAGTGAGAGTCAGTCTGTTGTAACCTTATCATCCTGAAATTCATGGTTCGCTGCCGGAGAGAATTTGAAAGAGACAGAGCTGCAAACCTAAAAGTAGTTCCAAATCTATCCCCTGGCTCTGGGCTCCCTGAGCACTTGCACATTCTCACATGCTAAAACACAGTTTCGGAGAAGTGGAACTGACTGCTTCAAACAGGTCTTGCTTTTGGAATGAACAGCACGAATGAATATACATAGAAAATTCCATAAGGCCATCACAGATGTGTCCTAGTTTGTACAAAATACACACTGACACCTTAGACAGACCCTTTCCCACACCGTAAATGGTTTACCTCTGTGTAGAGAACTCCTACATTACAAACAGATTTATTAGCATATGTACAAAACCAACATTCACATGAAAATATTTATTTTAATTGTAGTGAACCTTGCCTTATTAAAGTGATTAATTCTTTTTATGACTTTTCCTTTATGTACAGATCACAGCTTAGCAACAGACTTGAACATGAGGTGCATGGCTAAAAAGTTGAAAATTGTGGTAATATAAGAGTATATTGCTGACTTGTCTAATGATAGAATGTTCTGACATAGTATAAAATGCAAATCATGTGTTATTGCCTTAAATTGTTCCAGTTCATTTACCTTGCTATGAGCATTCATTACAGCTAATTATTGCAACAGATTTTTATTATTCCTAATTACTTTTTCACATTGTAATGATCATAGATTTTGAAAATTCCGGTCATCATCTGTCACCATTCATGCTTGTCAGATCTTTTTTTGTACAGAACATTTTGCATACTCGTTATCATTAATATGTTTGTAGGCTGTTATTATTCAAATCTAGTAAGGATCTTTTAAAGGAAATGCAATACTGTTTCTTAAATACATCCTTTTAGGCCTAATGACAGGTTGATGCTAATCCTAACTTGGAAAATGAAATGAAATGCCACTAATTAAATGTACAGTTTACTCCTTGCAGTCACTCTGTCGGGCTCATGAATGCACCTACAGTTAGACAGAAATTATTTCACTGTTATTATTATCCAGGCAGCAAGGCATTCTAAAGACCAATTTGTAAAATGAAAAGGTTGAAAATATAAAGCATTCCTTCCCTGCAAAAATGGAGAATGAGAGAAATGGCAAAAGAGAGAAAGAAAACTGCCTACACAGCTGTAAGCAACAAAATGCTCGCAGAACCAAGAAAAACTCAACAACTTAAGCTCATCAGTCTGGTCCCTTTTTATGAGGCAGCTGTAGATGTCAGATAGCTGTTTCATCAGACAGAATAAAAAAAGAGGTTTTATTGTTGGGACTGCCGCTATTCTGCAGTTGCACTTGGTTTGCTACTTCTGTATAAGCCAAAATACAAAGTCAGTACTTCCCTCAGAAGAGACTCTGATTTACTCTTTCCAGAACAGCAGATATTACTGGATATTTTCATAAAACATCACAAAATGGTTTAGGTGACCTGAACCGGCAGATGAAGCAAGTGCACAGAAATTAAAGAAAGAACCCCAACCAACAACAGTAACATCTTAATTCGCTGTGTCATTCAGTGCCATCAGAAGTTCCGAATTCATTTATTCCTTGTTAACAGTGACACAAAGTGCAGTAATGATGGTACCATGCTAACATATACTATGGTCAATAGAGAAAAGGAAGGAATACACTACATATCAGAAACTAGGGGGGTCTTTTATTAATATTTCTCAAGTCTCTGAGGAAGTTACTGTGGACTGAAGCTCACTAAATATGCTTACTATTCACAGTGCAGATTAAATGACAGACAAAAGAAAGCAATTACAAATTTCACTTTTTCATCGAGCTTGTGCATAAAATATGATAGCAGCACAGTTACAGTAAATCTTTCAAAGCCATTTGGACAGAACACAGTTTGGCAAGTTTAAAAGAAAATAGCTGCACATGTGTTGATAAAACTATTGTACCTCTGACACGAAAAGCAGAAGATAAGGAGGTTACCAGTCATGGTTGACTAAATAAAGCCTTCAACAGAACTTGACATTTGATGATCCAACTTGAAAGGTTACGGAACACATTCCAGGCTGATTAAATGGGTCAGAGCTTTTCCTATGGACCATAGCCAGCAGGTTAAAGTCAATTGTGTCCCCTCCAATTGGCAAGCGATTAATGGAGATGTCTCCCCAGGGCACTAAATTGGGACCTTTACTCTTTCTACTAATGATTAATGACCTGGTATTATACGATGCAGCAATAAAGAATAAGCATGTGATGCTTCCCTCACACAGTCTTTTCTAAATCACTGCATTAGAGGTCTCAAATATCAAGAAAAAGATAACAGAAAGAGTTACTAGCCAGTAAGAACAGTATCCTCTGTTCTTAGCCGAACAATACAGATGCAGAATGATTCCACTTATTGCACTAATTTACTTGCTTTACACAGTACAGTTGAGATCAGTATCTGGACATTTTCCTCATATTCCTAAGAGAAATATATTAGAACAGTATGCAAATGTAATTAGGAATAGGTGAAAATATTCCTATATTTTTTTTCCTATTAAAAAATCAAGCTTGAAAAAAATCAAGCTAAATCTCTATCAGCAAATACCTTAAGACATCTTTAAGGAGAAGCTCCATCACTTAAAGACACTGTGGTCCAGACATCAGGACCATTTTTTGAAAATTCACAAGCCATCATTTGGTCACACTTCAGAAGATGAAGTCATAGATAATCAAAAACTTTCCATTACGGTTAAGAAAAGAGAGCTGGAGACAACCAGATTATATGTTGCAAATGGAAACTAGCAGCAGTGCTTTAGGAGGAAATAAAATATTAATTAAAAGACAGCAGAAGAACCTGATTTGCACAATTATCTGAAAGTAGTTTGTTAAGCTGGTTCTTTTTCATAGCTAACTGTGTCTTCATTTGTCGTGATGCAAGTAAAATGTGCCTTTATTTCCTTAAGTTCCCTTCAAACTTCTAGATAGCTTTTCAAGCTATATTCTGGGGGTTTTTTGGTATCTTTTTTATTACTAGAAATAGAATTCGAATGCGCTATTTCAGATAAAGCAAGATATATTGAGAAAAGCTTCAGACAAAATCAGTCTGAGACTTGATGTGTGTTCAAAGGACGTCAGATTTAACTATGTTCATGAGTTTGGGGAGAGATGGGAGGATGAGATGGGAGGATGAGCTCATAGCTGACCCTGAGCTAATGTCCCCACTTTTTTGAGCAGATCAAAATGAAATCACCACAGATAAAATTTGTGGGAAACCTCATCAGAAGAAAGAAAAGGTAAGACATGTTTTTCAAAATGAGATGTAGCTCTAAAAGGAAGCACTTAGCTAGGTAAAAAAATCAAAAAAGCAAGCATTAAGATTTGAAAAGATTAATGGATAGTTCTACATAGAGTTGTGAACAGTGAATTATTATCAAAAAATTATGTTTCTAATAATGAATGTATGGGATAGGACCTCAGATTTCTGTTAATTGATATCTTGATCAATGAACAATAAAAAGAAACATCGCATCACTGGCAATACTGTCTGAAAAAATTTAATGAGTGAGGAAATGCAAAGACTGAAGAGACGTGATCACTGTTGCAGTTACCAGTCTTACAAGTTCACTGGAAATGCCATATCGCATTTGAAAGTTTTTCCCTAAATGATGTGTCTAGTGCACACAAGTAATAATTTGAAAAAGCCCTGCAGTCAGGAGTTTAGATTAGGTGCTGACAGTTGTCCTTTGCAGCATCACTATCTATGAATCTCTATATCTATTTATTTCTTCCCATTTGTAGAGCTGTACTTGACAGCAAATGAAAAGTTTTGGGTTTATGTCATAAGATTACTGTGTGAAATATTGAGAAGATAGGAAACTTGTCCTTAGTAGGTGAAAGCTCAGACTTTTAATACAGCCATCTGATAAAATAGAACAAGAAGGTAAAACTGTATTAAATTAAAACATGTCACAATTAATCTGGTATATTGCATTTCCTCTTCTTCAAACCATAGAAATGTTGGTTGGAAGGGACCTATGGCAGCCCTCTTGCTCAGACCAAGGCAACTTAAATGTCTCAAAGTGCAGTCTGCAGCTGTTGCCCCTTATTATGTCATCTAGTGCTACTGAGAAGAGTATGATTGTCAGCTTTGTGACTGACTGCCTTTCAAGCAGCTGTAAGCTCTCAGATCACCCCTTAGCCTCCTTGCTACCTAGCCTTATCACTACTTATATACTTGTCAAATTCTAAAAACAATGCTGTCAAATACTGCAATCCATGTACCAGTGAAAAGGGACATTTTATTCTTTTTCTCAGGAATGAAGAAAATAATTAGCTTGCACCTTTCCTGTTCTAGGGTGTATCACCAAGATAGCATACATCTCAAGCCTTTTCAAAAACAAAAAAGTATCCTTCCAAACTTGCCATGGCAAACTTTCCTGGTTCCTTTGAAGCATCAGGCTGCTCTGAGGTAAAAGCATTTCTTGTTGTCTGCTTCCTGGCCTAAATGCCCAGTAATCTGTGGATTTAAATATGCCATTAGATGCAAGAGTACAATACAAATGTTATGTATGTGTAACATGCATATTGAAGCTCTGAAAGGAAACATTTAATAGCCTTTAAGGTTCTTTCAGACTCTCAGCAGACCTCTTAAATTATCTCTTCTACCTTCTATGCCACATCTCACTTCAGAATGGCAAAAGTGGGAAGATGTATGGCAGAAAATGCCCACAATAGAATTAAACCTAACTAGTATCCCTTTTTATTGTCAAAGTACTGAATAAATATTGAAAAGGTACATCTAGAATATTCTTCAAACCAAGACTAAAAGTTCAGTGGGTGTCTGCTATTAACCTTCAGCCATCTTAGAAGATTTCTTGAAAGCTAAAAATCCAGGCATTGCCAGCTGGTTGTTGTAATCAATGGGGGGGGGGCGGGAACAAAACAAAACAAAACAAACAAACCACCAAGTAAGGAGTGGCTTATCTCTTTCATCACTCTTTTTGACTGGTATATTATTTGGAACTAAGATAACTCATTTAAATGGACAGAGTTTTACATCTAATATGCATATTCAACCATGATGAATTGCATGGCAATTTTTGAGTATCTAGCTATAACGTCTATTTTGAAGGTAGCTCTAAATTACTGTTATTCCAGATCATCCCATGCCTGGACTGTAGGGAAGAACACACAATCTAAGATAAGCATGGCCCAAAGATTTAAAGTATCATTGTACAATATCTTAAACCACTCAGGTAATGAATTAAAAGGTAGCAAAGTCTGTGAGGCACAAGTGAAAGCATGAGACAAACACAGTGCTACAGTCTGAACTAAGACTGCTAAATGAAAATTAAATGAAACTAAATGATTACTTAAAATGAACATATAGTAACTCTTTTTGTCTGTAAGTTCATACAGAATAAGTTATTATTAGATCTTCCCATTTAAGAATATTGTTCTTGTTTATCATGTGCTGTTGGATAGAGCAGTGGGAAAGTAACACAGAGCTTCCATAAAATATCCAAGATAGCCTTGAAAGATGACCATTATTAGCATTTAAGATCCCGTATTTTTGTCTAATGATGTAAGCACATTTATTTTGCCAATGCTGCAAGTTATGCACTGCATAAATGGATGTTAGTTTTAGCCCTACTGTCAGTTTGCACCCACAATGACCAGGACTGATAAGAGCCTTCATTAAAAAACACACAAGAAAATACATAGATTGGCAAGCAAAGTGTGCAGGGTGCTGTGGACAAGAGACCTCATAATCAAGAAACCAGGGCTGAAAGGAGGCCACCCCAAGAAGATGCACACAAATAAGGAAATGCAGACAGGATGGCATGATGGGGAATGTGCTCACACTTCTCCTGGGAAATCAGCATGAGCAGAGCCCATCTGAAGTGCCTGTACACTAATGCACACACAGCATGGGCAATAAACAGGAGGAATCAGAAGTCTGTGTGCGATTGCAGGGCTACGATATCTTTGGGATCACAGAGACATGGTGGGATGGCTCACACAGCTGGAGTGCTGCCATAGCTGGATACAAGCATTTTAGGAAAAATGGGACAGAATGGCAAGGTTGGGCAGCATGTGACAGAGCAGCAGGGATGCGTGGTGCCCTGCCTAGGGACAAGTGATGAGCCAGGTGAGAGCTTACGGCTTAGGGTTAGACAGTGGACCAACAAAAGTGATGTGCTGAGTGTCTGCTACTGTAAGTATATCAGCTGACTTAATACAAGATAGTAGTTCTGACAAACCTTGCTCCATGCATGTCTTCAGACCACGTAACACTATTACTGCTTTGAATTTCCGGCATCCTTTCAGAATACCGTTAGGCATTAACACCTAACATAACGTAACATCGTGGAATGGTTTATTTTCTCAAGAAATCTAGTTTTTGTCTTGATAATGAATGAACCAATTGTTGAAATCTTACTTTTTGTTTGAGGAACAAAATTCTCATTTTCTGAACATGTACCAATAAATCTGAAATAGTCAGCAAACAAACTCAATTTTTGTTGATTGTTGAAGCAGACAATGAACAAGACAACCAGCAAAGCCCACCAAGAAGAAAGGCTGAAAAGTACAAGGAGTTACATGCCAAAGATGATTAATTGGAAGTCTATAAAAAATGTGCACTGGGAAAGGAAAACTAGGAATTTATTTCTTAGGTTAGGGTAAACAACATGGGGAGACTTAATGTATAATGTTTACCCTTAATGTTAAGCTTTTGACCAAATCTGGAGTTTAAGTCCATTTGAACGCCCTGAAATCTGCCTGCCCCTCTAAAGTCAGTAAAGTGAGACGCTGAGGTTAAGACTGAGTCTATGTGCAGTGAGAATGTAATTAAATTAAATAGCCCCAGATACTCTAGTTTATCTAACCTCTTTGTGGGGTACTTGAAGGATGCATTATTCTTAATTTGTTCTGCTTCGCAATGGCACAATACACTTTCAAGTTTACCTATGTTTGTTTGCCATTTAACAAGCTTTTCAATGCCACTTTAAGCACTAAACACAAACAAAACAGCAAATTATCATAATTAAGTTAAATTTGGAGCAATTGTTCTCAACCTGTACATTTTGAAATTTGCTGCTTCTGCTGCAGACATGAAGAACTTGTGTGCATAATTCTAACAATTATTCCAACAGAGGATATTTTTTCTCACTGTAAGCCCTTGTTTGCTTTAAAAAAAAAAGATAAAACCTGCATAGGGTTCTAAATGTTAGGAGATAGATGAAAATGAGCATTGTTAAGTCTAACCACTGACTTCATTGTCTGTCCCTAACTTCTCCCCAGCTGTGGCTAGCAATAGCTTACAGCATTTTTGCTTTGCACCTGAATTTCCCTTTTTCAAAGTAAACTGAAGATATAAATATAATTTCAGACAGTAAATAATGGTGTCTAACTCAGACAGTCAGAGTTCAAGATTTTAGCCTGCTTTCTGAAAGATGTTGCCCATGTACATAAATAGGTTTCATGTGTGGCTTTTATCGTCCCTGCACAGTATATACACAGACGAAATACTTGAATTGACTCGTTTCATGCAGGCAACACAACTTTTCTTGAAAACAGCCTGAAGGAACATTTAGAGTCTTTATATGTTTTCAAGGAAGATGAGATGTTACAGGTGCTCTGGAGAAACGATTGAGGAAGAAATTGTGACTAAATGTTTAGCCAAGCTAAATGAATACAAACAACTGCAAAGGTGAGCAAGATGTCCAGAGGTTAAGACAGCACAGCACCCTGAAGGCTGGAGAGACCATTCATTTATTACAGAAACCAGTTTTTGATTGTTGAGGTTGTGGACTCCATCCTCTAACCTGCTGAGCAGGAGACTTTGCCGAGAGCCACTTTGTTAGCAGCCATGACGCCAACTGATCCACTACCATCTCATTAAATCATCATTAGATAACCAGTGTAGCAGTTCAAACAAAGCAGAGGTGCTTCCAAATATATTGTAAAGAAATGAAACATGAAAAGACATCTGCTTCCTCAACCAGAGATATTTCATGTAAGAAACTTAGGTACTTGTATTCTGATTTTTACTTGGTTCATGAAGATGTTAACATGCTGAGCATTTTTTTTATTACTGTACTGCATTCTGCCAGCTTCCATCAGGCATTGACATGGCACAGCTCTATCTATCATGCCTGATGGCATGGAACTCCATGTGACACAATGTGACTGGACAGTGGATTTGGCAGTGTTGCAAATACAGTGACAATGTGTTTAAACCAGTGAAGGGTCAACACTAAAAGTTCAAGTGAACTTCAAGTTCAGATGCTTATCCAAAGCTACTTGGAAGTTATAAAAATATGATTTTGGTTTCATGCTCCTTCTTCAGATCCTAGGTCAGCAATATTACTTTTAAATTAGTCTCCAAAATAGTCAAATTCTTACCCTGAAGCCATAGAAATCACTTGTAAATTATTTCTGTGAAATGAAAATAGATTTGCACCTTCACCTATTTTATCCTCTTCTAAGCCATTTTTTTTCTTCCCTGAACTGCAGTTCACTGATACACTCCTCCTCAGCTCTGTGTCCTCAACAGGTACAGTATTTTGTGCTCAGCCCAGCTACTGTACTCAGATATTTAGGGTCTGCCTGGATCAGGGATGCATTGTTCATATGTTGCTGCAACCATCAACCTCTCACCAATTCAGAGAGCTGTGTATCACAACATTTTGACCAGCCAGAAATGGTCTTAGTCATTGCTCAGTTTCTGATTTAGATTTCTATCATCTTGCCCCTTCTAGCTTCCATCACCGTTATTTCTCTACTGCCCCAGCAACGTTACCTCTTTGTAATACGGAGGAGCAGGAACCAAACCCAGGAGCCAAAATGAGTGGTGTATTGTGTCAACACAGAATACAGAACTGCCTAGCAATGAATCTAAATGACTGTGTGTTTGTAAAGGGTAGCCAGACGACTAACCCACAGAGAACACACACAGTATAATTCTGGTTCTGCCTACAGCAAAATGTCAGCTGCTATAATTATGGCACATCCCAGCAAATATTGAAGGTGAGATGATAAATACAGATCAGCTTGACATCAGCTGTCACAAGGAAAACAAATGAACGTACAGTGATGGTAAAGGTGAAGAATACCAATAGCACAGACAAACTGAAAGGAAATAACAGAGTCAGATCTTGCCTGGTTATTTTAATTGATGATTAGACAGAAGTACCATGTTTAAAGAAGGGCATATAAGCCACTCTGGAACAACTACAGCATATGTCTATTGAGCCTAGAAACCTGTCTCTGAAAACAGGGTAAATACACAGTGATATTTCTCTAGCATATGCTCAAAACCTCCAACAGACAGTTAAATTGTATGTCGTGTAATTAAAATACATGGGGTCTGTGTTTCCAACCTTTGGTGTCATTTATAAAGCACTAGTTCTTGGTGTCTCAGGCTGTGGTTTCAGTAGCAATATTGGCTTCTCTGATGTTACCCACTCCTGTCTGTGCACCAGTTCTTCCAGCAGAACCACTTCTATGCCTCTGCTGAGGGCAAATCTGGGCAATTGCTCTGGCTTAAAGTTTACTTGGGGAAAAAGAGAGAGAGAGAAGGAGAGAGAGAAAAGTGTTTTCAAAGCCAAATCAGTTCGCTGCAAGCCGACAGTGTGGGTGCACTGACATTTGTGCCAGCACAGCTAAGAGACCCATTCATCACAGCATGATGAACAAGCAATTGAGAATGTTTCTACCTCTTGTGATTGTTGACAAAACCTTGACAATGGAGGGAAAGAGGCTAAAGTTTGTTATTTTTAAAATCTTCCCCTTACAGACCAGGAGATGCCAGCTAACTCGCAGAACAGGAGCTGTTGCAGGAACTGGAAGTGCCAGTGAAGGAGGCAGTTTCAAAAGCCG
>WAAD01019695.1:2548-22500 GCA_013389945.1 Fregata magnificens
ACCACATTATAGATTGGACCAGCAGGGAATTAGATTAATAGTGATCAAGATTTAACAGGCTCAACAAGGCTGAAAACCAAACCCATTCTCTGTAGCATGCAAAGAGAGGAATATGGTTGGGACTGGGAGTGACTGTAACACAGCTGATGAAGGCAGCGCTCCTGACTTCTGCAGTGTGTTCCCCCACTTGCTCTGGAGGGGGTTGTGAGCAGTTAGAGGGTATGATGGGCTTCTGAAAGAAGCACTGCTGGCACCAAACTGTGCTGTGCTCTCAGATCCTCTCACTTCTTCCATGACTTCGAAGGTCATCTCATGGAAAGCCCGTATCCTTTCAGAGGGAAAATTTGTGCCAAAAAAAAAAAAAAAAAATCCTATAGTTTATAGATTTTTTTTTTCCTCTCTGATTTTCTATTTCCTGCTATTCTGATCTGAAACTCCTAAGGAGAATTTTTGCTGAGAACTTTTAACGTTGTCTCCCATTGATTAAGGAGCAAATCTTTTTACAGAAAAGCCCCAGGAAGGGCCTTATTGGTTTCCTTGCTTTTCCATGGGTAGGGACATTTTGTCGCAGTCTCACAGTCCTTCACAGCAAAACAGAGAAAACAGACACCTGAGTTATTTTAAGGGTAATTCTAAAAAGCATTTCTCCCCCAGTGTTTTAGTTTTCTCTACTCAAGGGTCAGAGTTAGAAAGGTGGTGAGGAATCTATTTATTCATATAACCAGTTCCTCTCAGGGTTGTTGATCCCCCAGATGAGTTTGCAGTCACATTCCTACATTGGAAAGTAACTTTGAAATAAGAAGAAAACTCCATTGAGGGTTTGTGCCGTGGTATATTACAAGTTATAAAAATTTGCTGTCCAGCTCCACCGTTGCAGAATTAAGAGCACCTCTGAAAATTTCGGCCTGTGAGGCTGGTGATACTTGGAGGTCTGCTAGCAGTTACAGGAAATCCCAGAGACACAGCAGTGCATAAGGTGCACAGTTTGGTCAGGCCACGTGGGTATTTGTCTCTGGGCTGGCAGGATACAACAGCCTCAACTACAGTTTCATCCGGCAACTGCTGAATCAAACCTGTAAGTCTGGCTAATTTGCTTTGTCAAAAATCAGTGGGAGAAGTTTTTACCTTCNGTTCCCCTTCATGGCACAGGAAACTCACCCAGGGCCAGCATCTCAGAAACTGCACCCTAGCTGCCTTCATTGTCAGCATTTGGTATAGGTGTCATACTGCTTTGAGGTAACTTGCAGTCATTGATAAGAACCAGCTGATTGCCCTTTGATTCCCTGGGGAAAAGCTCATGCCTATAAACGCCTTATATTAGTAGCTTTGTGTGATTATAACTAAGCCCTTAATTTTATCTTTTAGGGGGGTAATAAGCTCCTGCACCAGCAGGGAGGGCTGTAAGTTGATGGTGTCACGGAGGAAAGAGAAAGGAGATTTTTCACAGTGAGCCCTGGGGAGAGGCAGCAGTCACCTTTGGTAAGGGTCCCACTGGCAGTTTTTCTAGAAAACATGTATCAGTACCTGTACAGGATCCCTTTCTGATGGGAGCAAGACATTACTGGAGCAGGACTAGTCAGTGCAATCATTGGGGGGGGCTGCTTTCCCTCTGTAGACCCTCTCTAGTTTGCAGTACTCCCACTGCTTTATCCTGAGTTAGACTGGTCTCCACGTGCCTAACCCAGGAATTAGTGCAGCTCCGTCTTTGTTTTCCACTTCTCTAAATGAAGCAGAAGATTGAAATAAAATACTGGTTACGCACTCATCAGTGCCTATTTAGAAATACCCCTGGAATGATCCTTTGGTGCCATAAAGGTTTGCATTCAGTCTTGCAATTTAGGACTGGACAGGTCAGCCCACAGGAAAATTGCTGAAATGTGTAAACAACTAAAAATAAACTACTGCTATGCTGTCTAGGATGCTTATCTCTTGCAGGGCATAATTGTGCATTAAATTAGGTGTTGAACAGTGGGACATAGGTAGGAGATGTGGCTGCCAGGCACTCTCCTAATGTCAGGGGAGAGATTTTCAAAACTCTACACAGTGTTTTATTTTGTGCATTAATTATATTGGAAGCTGCTTGACTGTGCTTTTGAAAGGCTCAGCTCTATTTGCTAAGGTCCTCACCTCTGCAAATTTCTGTGCATATCACATACTGCATGGCTGAGTGGAGGGATCCACCTACAGAGAGACAAGTCACAGAAACGTGACTTTACACTTAATTCTCTAAAGATAGGCTTGGGAACCTAATTTTAGGTATCCAGGTTTGCATGTTTTATTCAGAGTTTGGCAGGAACAAAGGAAGTAGTTTGCTAAACTTTGGAAAATGAGAACCTCTCCTCTCCTCTCCACTCCTCTCCACTCATAAATCTCTGGAGAAAGGAGGGGAAATGATTTCAGTACGAATTCAGTTTAAGGAGTTTCCCCTCAGTGTTGTTTCCATTTGAATTCATTAGCATGTAGTTGTTTCCGCAGCTTGCGGTCCTAACCAGTTGTCCGCCTTGCTTGCTGCCTTCCTCCACATGCTTGTGCCAGTTATCTGCCAGCTAAAGGGGAGTTCAAAGATGTTGTGGGACCTTTTGCTGCATCATATTCTCTTCATTCTGTCAAAGATCTCATGTCCTTTTGATTCATTAATCAGAGTTCAGCTGAGGGCCATTGTTCCATGGATTTATCCTGTTACTAACTTCCATTATTAGTTTGCAGACTGTATGGGAAAGTGAGATATTACCACTGTAATGATGCTGTGTCATCACTGGCTGTTGTTAGTCTGAAAAGCTGCTCCCAGTGGGGTGGAAGTGCTACAGGATATCATAAACCACAATCTATAAAATCTTTATTAGATACATCATCATTTACCATTTTAATCCATCTTCTGTCATACAAAGACAGACCTCCAATAATCTGTATTTTTTGTAGTTCTCTTCTCTCAGGCATCCTAAATGTTTCTACTGCAACTGTTAGGAACAAATGCTGATAATTGCACTTGTAAGCCATGCAGAAGCAAGGGAAATTAAAAAGACAGGGGCTTCAAAAGGTTTTTTTCTCATTTCAGAGGATCATTTTCTCTGGCCTACAGAGCATCTCATTGCAATTATCTGACATTATATATTATGGCATGGTCATGAAAAAAGACCAAAGAACCTTGTAACGGTTCTCTCACTAATTGAAGGGATTTCCACAGCATCAGTGACTGTTCTCAGGTCTGTAAACCAACCTGTGGCCACAGAAAAATTCCTGGAACTTTTCACCAAGACTTCAAAAATCCCTCAATTACTCAATGAGGAAGATAAACACCCCCCACCCACCCCCCAAAAAAACCCGTTAGAAGACACCAGTTTTGGTGTAAAACCTAAAAGTAAGGTCCTTCTCATATGGCAGTTACTGAGGCCAGCCTCCTGGTTATTATAGCCTCTCTGTTCACATCAGTCCCACATCTGACTGGCTGGACTATCCAGTATGTGATAGTCCAAGATAGTTATGGGCCATTAAGTAGTGTAGACTTACTTGGGAGCTCACTCCTTTAGTCCTGCTCTCACACTTACCTGACAACATACACAGTTTACCATGGAGCTCCTTTTCCCAGTCCAGGATACCAGTCGCAAATCGCTGCAGAGCCTTACCTGCATAGCAGTCAGTTGCTGGTGCATGGTTGTGACTTTTATCGTCAAATAGCCCACTCAGGTGTTTTGTTGTTTAGATAAAAAGTCCCATGAACTTCAAAGTAAGACCTGCAATGCAGACCTCTTAGCATAAGGCATGGATACACAGTTGGAGTCATCTTGTGGTGACACCTTACAGTTATTCCTGTGAAAATGAGCATCTGTCCAAGGACAAATGACCTAGCACCAGAAGGCATAGCCCAGGTCTGCTTATCCTCATCCTAGTGTCAAACTATCCTCTCATTCTCATGCAAAGGGAGGCTGGAGTTTTTCACAGGTTGTTTTCCTAGGCATGTAGGGTCCAGGAAACATGCAATGAAGGTGCAATCTTGCAATAAGGGCAGGTTGTGACTGCATGCTAAAAGGCCCTAGGGTTAAGCATGGTGTATAAATCACCTTAATGGAGAGAAGTTGTTTAACAGTATTGGTGATGAACAACTGTTCTGAACTTTGGTGCTAGATTATGTTAGTTTTGATTGTAAAAATGTGCTTATGGATGTGGTATTTTGTTACCCTGGACCTTGTACTTATTAGAGAGAGTAAATATAGCTGTATTTATGGGCTCAGACCTTACAAATTGTTACTCAGTGTTGGATTCTCACAAGAGGAGAATTTTTGTGTCAAATCTTGTATTTATGAATTCAGATAATTCTGAACTACACCATGTTTTCATCTAAGTGTTAAGAAGTGTGTGTATTTTGACACTTCATATCTTTCTATTAACAGGCGATGCAAGATGTTCAGAGTACTGCAAAACTGGCTGTTAAAAGCCGTTCCCAACAGCATGATCAGGTGATCGCTGGTGGGTGTGAATATGCTGTCACTGCCGCTGAAACATGGCTGCTGATCACTCCCTCGCTGCTAGTTCATGATGAACTGCCAGTGTAATGGCAAACAGCCGCTTAAGGTGTGCTGACCAGATTGCTGATGCTAGACTGGTCAGGTTCAGATGCACCCCTCTGCTTGTGTTTGTTCATAAACTTAGATTTTATACCTTTAGGGAAGGTCCATGCTGTAGATGGCGTGGAGCCAGAGGAAACTCCTGCCACGAGAGCAATTGAAAGTTTCAGCAGCTCTCTTCCCGTGAACACCCAAACTTGTTGCATTGAGAAGGCATCCCCAGAAAGAATGACATCCTGATCAAAGAAAGGCTGAGGCAGGTCTGTAACAAAAATAAAGACTGCTACAAAAGGAGACCAAAGCTCCACTACAGTTAACTAGCCCATGCTCGGGGGAATAACTTACAATGGTTACAATAATTTTGAGACGTTTGCAGTGCCTTGTTGTGGAAATTGTCACAGGACCAACAGAAATAGATGTTGCGCCCCATGGTCTTAGGTGGAAGAAATCCTTTGTGTTTATGAGCATGGGTGCCAATATGTGGCTCACTAGAGACTATGATTCGTGCTGAGTCCGGTGTCTTTGGCACCACAGGCTGGATGGTACTGTTGGTGGTTGTCTGTGGCAGGCAGCACAGATGCTGACCAGAGCTGCAACTGAGAAAGGGAGGCTACGGGAAACCCAGTACTCCCAAAGGGCTTTGAAGTGGTATACAGAGACCACTGTGGGCTTCTTTGCCAGAACAGGAACCATATGGATATTTGAAGTATACATTTATTTGTGTGTGTATAGAATACGATACTGCATATCTTTAGGAATTGTGTGCATGTTTATACTTAAGCATTTGTGCTTCACTCTTTGAAAAACATAAATTTCATTAAAATGCTATCAGAACAAGCCAACTACAGCATTCTTGCATACCAGAGAATTTGGGTAGGAATCAGTTTTGTGATGTATAACTAAATATCATCCTACAACACATAAGTGTAGTGAGTTTTCCTGTACAAAGCAGAACCAGGTCTCTAAAAGCGAAAGATGTCCCACCTCCTGAGATTCAACTGCCCAAACTGTCTTACTGGTACTCTGGCAGAAATGTTTTAAAGTCCCGCTGCAGATCTCTCTCTCTCTCTCTCTCTCTGTGTTTGTGTGAGAGAGTGTATATTTACAAATACAGAGAGAGATTCAGTAACTTGCCCAGTCATGCTGGGGTCTGTGGTGAGAGCCAGGGTGTGAATCGCATATTCTTAAGCCAAGGTTCTTCTCACAAGGCTGCCTTTACATTATACAAAAGTCTACCCTCTTTTCTCTGTCTCTCTTCCCTGTCCACAATATGCCTGCAGTAACATTCTCTAAAATGGATCTTTCAAGATCTACTTCTGGCTCTACTGGTTCTCATAAAAGCATCACTAGTTTAGGCATGCATAACTAATGGATCATTATACGGTAGAAAATGCTGCAGCCTGACGTAAAGAAGGATATATTTGTTGACAGAGTTCTTTATTTAAAAAAAAATAAATCATTAACAAGTATTAGTATTGTCCCATCATGCCCACTTGGACGGGTACTTGAAAACATAGACTTTGCTTTTCTTCAGTCTGGTTTACCTTCCAGATCAGGAGGAATGTGAACAACTAAACTTACAGCCCCTCACATTGAAAACGTCAAGCTCTGGGAAAGTTTGGGTGGCCAACTTCAATAGATCTGACTCAAATGTCTGTGAAAGCCAGTATTTTCCACTCACAGAGGGCTCAGCTGATTCTATTTGGGCTTGAAATAAAGAATTAAATAAGGCATTTGCCTTTGGGCAGAGACACACGTGGGTAGTCACTAACAGGTGTCCTGCTGGACAACTTTGTCCCAGGTGTGTAAAACCGATAGGTATCCCATAGATAATCCCATTGCAGGCATAACTAAGTAACTAAGGGCAGCTGTATAGCATGAATGCTGGGGTTGGCTTCTGCAGTGAATTTTCGTTTGAGGGCCATGCGGAGCTCAGAGGAAAGTTGGTGTGTATGTAAGAGTTTTGCAAATCAAAGCTGAGGAAATAACTCAGCTCCCAGCAAAGAGCACGATCTCTTCCTCCTTAGGTCGGTCACTTTTTGGGGACACGGTCACATGGATGGAGACTCTATAATACAGACACATGGGAAAGAGAAGCTAAAAAAAATAAAAATTGGTTTGATGGAAACTGAGAAGCACAGACAGATGGAGTTAATTCAGTAATTATTGTAGGCACTACCTATAAATGCTGTAATTCTTAAAAAATGTCAGCATTCATGTGCAAATCAAACAGATCAGGTCTGTGCGTGTGATAGTGCAGTCAGCAAAAGCTTGGGCCTGTGTCACTGGGACAGAAGGGTTTGGGATTTTGCTGAGCCAGCTCCTGGCAGTTTTCACAGTTAATTCATTTATAGCTGTAATTTCAAATTTATAAAACTCATTGCTCATGTAACTTAATGTAAGAGTTACCCAATGTCAACCAAGATTAGCTTATGATAGCATGAGATATTTTGAAAGTCAATAGGAAAAAAATATCTGCCTTGTACCAAGTCTGCAAGCGTAAAGATTTGGAATATGCATAGCTTTTGATCAGAGAGAAAATGATGTATGGAGCTTGCAGAAAGGGTACTAGCAGCAGCTGAACCAGAGGCTATCATGGCTTGTTTTGAGAAAGGAGGAAAGAGGTTACTAGATTTGAAAGAAAAAGCAACTCCTTGCAATACGCATAGAAGTCTACTGCAATGAAGAATGCAGGTTGTTGATATTAATAGTGTCTCTATTAACACTTTTGTATGTGACAGACATTATTTAATAAAACCCAAGATGAATATGGAAGGCAAGTGAAGTATGCTTTGCACATTATTGGAGCTTAGCTGTACTGGCTGTACTGAGTAAAATCTTTTCTAAAAATGATTCTGCAGGTCAGTATTACATTTTTTATTAATGGCATTTATTAAAATTGTCGAGGAGGCTCTTTCATCTGACAAACTTTTTTTTTTGTGGTCATCGATATTAAATGTTAGGCATTCAAATATTAGAATAAGTTTTTAAAAATCAACCTGAGATACATACCATCTGAAAAGAAAGTAAATAATTCATATTCCTGCCAATTAAAGTACCTAGTGGTATTACATTTCAGAATTGTGTGCTTTAAGTTTGTAACACCTTTAAATGGATCCAAATATCTCTCAGGGCATCAAAGGATTTTGCAGTTATAAAGTCTGCAGTTACAAAGCTCAGGTTAGCTGGATGCACATTTATTAAAACCAGCCTGTTCTTGAAGAGAAACAGAAAAAATCTTTTAAACTGCCACTATTGTTGTAGAGCTGAATGAACTATCCATAGCATGTCATGGCTTATTCACATGAGTGGCTTTTAGCTTTGGTGAATACCAAGGAATAAGAAAAGTCCCAGTCTAAGACAGAGCTTTTTATGGAGCACCAGTCCCTTTCCACAGTCAGGTAGAGTCCCAGCAGTGCCAGAAAGGACTGTAATGATGAGTTAACCCCCTTATCACAAGCAAAGGGTTGGGTTCATCCAGTGTGTCCTGTGTCAAGTTTATACAGTCTGAGTGAACTGTAGGCTAGCACAGTTATCCATATGCAGCTGAAACACCTTCAGTCAAGTAGGATAGACACAGCTTTAGCTCAACCATTCCTTTGACCCATTAGTCACTCCAATGAACGAAATACCTTGGACCTTATTTCAAGCTAATTTATTGCTAGGCTTAAATTCCAGGCTCTTGGTCCTGTTAGAGACTCACAGCTCCCCCTGGAAGGGACAGCAGGAGGTNCAGTCACTGGTTTTAAGCATGCAATATGTGGATATCAAGTACTGTGGGACATTGCAGTCATGCACCCCAGAAAGTATAGACTAGTGCAGGAAAAGGTAAACTGAGGGGTGACAAGGAAAGTTGGGAGTTACGGAATAGCTTTGATATGTGCGACAACTACATGGACAAGCACTCTTCAGCCAGCACATCCCCAGAGCCATTATAGCATGACACCTCATACAACAAACTCTAAAGGTCCCTTGATCATGTGTTTGCAATAGTAGGTATTAGTATCCAGTGCTCCAAAGTCACTTTGTGCAAACTTTGAACTGATTAACCACCACTTGCCATGCAGAGCTTGGAGGCAATCAGCAGAAGACAAAAACATCCTCTTTTCAGTAGGATAGTATTTTTCACAAAGCAGTCACTGTTTGTAAACATTGAGTTTGGATCCTCAAATGAGAGCTCACTAAACACCTTCAAAGGACAAGCCAAGAAATTAAAGCCCTTAACTGTCAAACAATGAAAGTCGTAGACTCTGAACAGGTATTTGTTATATTGCACATTATTGTTTTTCTTAACCATTAGACATAATCATCCTATCACCTCTCCTGCTGCTAAAACCCTTCCTCTGCCCCACGAGAACCAGGTACGTTTTTTGTCTTAGGTGGTCTGACTAATTAGTGTGTCTAGTAAAAATCCAAAGAATGATTCTTAACTTTTGAAGAATGCTGTTTCTGTTTTATACTTAAAAAAAAAGGCTCATATGCCAAAAATCATGTCTATTTTTCCAGCAATGTTATTTGGCCCAGTAGAAGACTTAACCTCCTTCCACAAACCTTACTATAATTACATCATGAGCTTCATTATCACAAGATATTCAGAAAAAGACAAATATGTAAAGGACAGGACTATCACTGACTGTTTAAAATGGCACCTGGAGGACATAACAGAAAAGAATTACTCTATACTTGCCTTTTTCATTAATATATTTTCTTAAATTAGCTGTTAGTGATAGAATACTAGGCTAGCTGGATCTTTGGTCTGAGTGGCAGCAGCTCATATTGTATGCTTACCAATCATCTACTGCCAAATATCTATCCCTTGGGTAAGTTTTTCATCCAGTCACTGTTTAATTGTATCTTGGTTAATTTAAAAAAAATAAAGCCAGAGCTATGTTTCACCCTTATAAACAGGAAAAAGGAGATCTATGGGATTTTAAGGTTAGCATTTGAAAATGGAGAGCGCAAGTCCCTGTGTAAACATGCATTTGCCACAGACTTTCTTTTAGAGCAAAAATAAATCAACAGTCAGAAGATAAATAACTAGACCCTTGAGTCTGGTCAGAGCAGGTGTCCAAAGGAATGTTCCACTAGTATTGTTCGGCAGCATAAGCCAATTTTTAACTAGACATTATTTTATGTGGGCAACATATCTAAAATGCAAGATATATACTGCCTGAGTATTGCATTATCATCCTATTATTCATGTTAACTCATTCTTGTCATTCACCACTCTACATTTGACTACTAAAAGCGGTGTTTTTCTATTCATATTCAGATTTCTGCAGGACTACAAAGAAGGAATAAAGCAGAGCTTAGAATCCTTGACTAAAAAGAGAAAAATGTGTTTCTTTGCAATGTGTGTGCTCTTCTTCATCCTTATTAAACAACAAATATTTTGGGCCTGCTTCTGCATTGCATTACATTTGACGTGGCCATTTACAACAGCACAAAGCTTGGATTTAACCATCTTTCTAAGTTTTTTTTGGTTTCAGGGGGTATATGCTGTGCAGATCAGTGGAGGACTGAGTCCTTTCTGAAGGCACACCAGTTAGGTGTTTGCCTTTTTTTTGTCGTCTGGATGACTCCTTTCTCCAGATGCCCACTGGGACCGAGAGAGAGTTAAAAGCCACCTCTTTCTGCTCTAACAGCAAGATCCAGAGGTTGTAAGATCTAATCTGGTTTGAAAAGCTGTTTCCAGGGACTAGGTAGTCACTTTTATGAATCATATCATCAGAGATTATCATTACAAATTAAAAGATACACAAGATACTTTCGGTGGAATAACTAAAAGGATATGCATGTTGTGCCAAATTTGTTTTTCGGTCAACTCAGTGCAACCACAGTGTTGTAAACAGAAGGAAAATTTGGCCCTAAGTGTATTGTAAAGATTAACTTGTTTTGACTGCAATTAGNAACTGACTTTTTCTCTAGGTTTTTTTTTTTAATAATGTCCTCTTTCATTTCATATTGCTGGATTTTACTGGTGTGTCACTTCCAAAAAAACGTATTTTCACACTTCTAGTGTGATATTTAATGTGCAATTTCTTCGTTTCACACTTCCATTTTTAAAGCTTTTGAGAAGCAAGATAAGTTTTACTGGAAGTACAATGGAAACTTTTACCTATTTCTCTTTTGGAAAGTGCAGCTGGGCATGTGCAGTAAATTGGCTCCTTCACCTGTGAAATAATTTGTCTTCCCATACAGTAGTTCAAGATGCTTTTTCCAACTACACATGAAGAATATCTTGCAAAGCTGGGGTTTCTTTCCAGCCTTTGGCTCTTAGTCATTGCGATGATATGTTCCAATCATTTAAAAAAATTATTATAAGTGTTAATCAGAGACCAAAACCTGAACAGAATAATTGAGCCACAATATGAATATTGATAAGTAGGTAAGCACACCAACATTTTGGCAAGTGCTTTGCTTGGTACATAGAAAACCTCAGAGCTGCTTGCAATTTTCTCATCTCAAAATTACAACACAGGAAAACACATTTTAATTGAAATCCAGTTCTTTGTAGGAAAAGATATTCCTTTTTTTTTTTAAATTTCTTTTCAATATTTTAAAAGCAGTTTTTCCAAATTATATGTTTGTACTGATTTTTAATAAATTATTTATTCTTAAACAAAGTATGTGAATGTAGGTGACTTAATTCCTGTTAGAAAAATGTTGCAGACATTTAATTTTGGATTGGCATTAGAATTTACATGGCAAAGAGTGAAATGTTGATTTTAATATTTTTAAATCGCTGATTTTGTGCAACTGGTATGTACTTTTACCTTCCATCCAAATGCAAAATAAAATGCAAGTATTTCTTCCTATGGGCAGAAAATTAGAACATTACCATCTTTGTCAATGTGTTTAAGCACCTTTGTAAAAGAGTACAAAAAATCACAAGGGGTTGAGTGTATGCATTTGGAAAACATGACTCATTATACACTTGCTGTCTGAGTCTAGATTTCACTACCATGCCACTTGTACAAATACCTCTGCTTACTGAGAGAAGATACAGAATACCACGTGTGCATGCGTGCATATGTCTGTGTGTGTATATAGAGGTGGGACTGTGCAGGTGCAAAGCACAGAAAACCAGAGGACTATCCCTCAGCAGCTGATGTGGATGTAGCTGATGGCTCAGGTGACAGCAGTAGACTGCCTCCAAACCGTCTGCAATGGTTAAATATTTTTTTGTACTCTTACCTACAAGCGAGTTTCAGCTAAAGGTTGCCCTCAGGATGAGCAAAGTTTGCTTCAAATCCATGTGGCTGGTGGAAGGGATTTGGGTTGTAAGGTCTGGGAAACCCTCCTCTGAAGGAGAATTAATGTTCAGAGGCAGATCAGCTGGGCAACTCTGGCAGAAGAGTGATCTGTTGGTAACCAGAGCAGTAGCCAGCTGTGGGGATAGTCTGGCTGATGTCTGCTGTTCTACTTATGAACAGCAGCCACCCACCTGGTTGCTTGCGTGGCTAAACCCGTTGTGTCAACGTGTCATGCAGTGCTGTATGCATGCCTGTGAGTGCAACCCTCCACTTCTGAGCTGATGGACTCTTTCATGTCTCAGCATACTGCTTGGTCTTAGCTGAGGACAGTGAACTTTTTTTGTAATAGTTATTTTGATAGTGTTCCCTGCAATGCTGTCGGGTGCTTGGGGAGCACTTTTGTGGATTTCCAGGTTGGGGAAACGGTCAGATCTTTTTGGCTGACCTGCTGCATAACACAAGAAATAAAACTTTGCTCTGGTATTTCTGCCACTAATCAACCACCCTGGAGATGCACTAGAGCAGCTGATGTTGACCAAGAATGGCTTAAGACGGCTTGGGTTCCTGCTCGGTGATGTGGATGTGTCTTAGCAGGCCTGAACTTTAGAAGACCACAAGCAACCTTCTTCATTCCTCTGTGTGTGACCATTTCTATGCTATTATTATGCTAAATGAGCAGCCTCAGTGGCCTTGATAACGTAATGACCATTTATCGAAGAGTGGCAGCAGGAGGAATCAATCCTTTGCCCAGCATAGCTCACACAAAGCATAACAGAAAGTGTGATGGCTACGCGTCTCTCTGCATTACCAAGAGAGGCGTTGCACCTTTTGACTCCAGTGGCTGACCATGAACACATGGACTGCAGTGCCCTGCAAACAGCATTCTTCTGGTGAGCTCAGTCAGCCAGCCTCTTTGCAGGCCTCCTAAATGCACTAGGTAAATGCTCCTGCCAGAGGCAAGACCTGAAAGACTGAGCAGACCTTGGGAGTGTGTTTTTAGCTGATGAACCACCTGAGTTTAAACAAACAACTTCTCTTTGAGTAGATAAGCATGTGCCCCTGCCTTCTCGGGGTGGCATGCCTGAGTCAGTGCACCAAGTTCAACTTGCCTCCTTGTAGAAACCTGTGCCAATGCAAACTGTGTAAAATGTTGTTCTGATCTCAAGGCTGACTGCAACAGATGCAGGACAATTGTGCAGTCAGTCCTTATGTTTCCTCCCATGCAGATGCTATATATCTGAGACTCATATACTAAAGGGATTTTCATATCAAGATGTAGGGAGAAAAGTAAAGACCAACAGCTACCCAAACTAATCAAAGCATCAGTGGGGGGCAATGTTGATTCAAAAGTAAGGTAGTGAATTAGAGGCATTTGAAATAACAACATTGCAATTTCAGTTGGATATTTCACTGGAAAAATAAGATTGTTAGCCTCATATGCTTTATGTTGCTGTAGGCAGAATACCTTGGGGGTCTTGTTGCTACTTCAGGAAAGATGTTTTGCAGGAAGTAAATGCCCGAAGATCAACCACAGGAATTCTCTTACAGAGGAAGATTTGGCCAACCAATAGTAATGAGAAGAAAAGAGTTCCTGCAGGACCAGTTCAAGGCATCTGCTTGTTGGAGTTTGATTATCTTACAGATAAAAGTATCTAGATAGCACTTCATGGATAAGTTTTCAAAAATACCTAAATGAATCAGTAGCGAAGCAAGGAACATAACCCACCTCCCCAAATTTCCCACAAGATGCCTGATCCACTAGTCCCCCACCTGCAAGAATCACCCACAAGTCTGTAGGGGCCTGAGGAAAATCATGTGGGGCAATTTCCATCATCATTTTTGTCAAAGTGAATTGGAGAGGTTATCTCTACGTATGGCTGCATTTGTAAGGCTGAATATATGGCACTGAACTGAGCAGACAACATTGAAAATTAGCTGTGAGTGAATAATTTTCACCTTTTTGTCATATTAGATATGCCTGTGTGAGATCAATGGATAGTGTCTTTGAATGGATGTGCAGAATCTCAGGAACTGACTTTTACTGCTGCAGCGGAAAGTCTTTTCCCCTGTACCTTTACCCATCCAAGACCAAGAGGACCACCTGCAGTTTGGTGATGATTCCATGTGAAGGTGTAGTGACTGAAGAAGTAACTATATGCAGCAGATGCATTTTCTCCAGCCCACGTTAATGTCTACATGGACTGTAGCCTGTTCTCTGCCTATAAGGTCTCTTGACTCATACCTGTAGCTTCTGCTTCTGGGATCAGGCTTCCAAAACAGTTCAGATTTGCAATACAGAGTCTTGGCCTCACATTTCACTTTGAGACTCCTTTTCTTTTTAGCAAAAAACCAGAGCCTGTGTGTAAGTCACTTACTTACTGAAAAACCTGAGAAAACTCAAGGTGCTTCTCATCACGATCGCTTACTTTGCTTTTAACTAGGCTTCAGTGAAAAAGCACGTTAATGCTGGTGTATATTGACTGCTTCTCAAGACATTTCATCTGAATCAGTTTTAGAGTAAAGACCAGCAATACGAGACAGGGAATATGCTGTGATTTCTTCCTCTTCTGTCTCTCTCCCTACATACGTATCTGTATGCATGTCTCCATGTGTGCATGTGTGCTGGAAAGCTTTATAGATATTGTTATTTATTAGAACTGCAGTGACTATCAGAGCATTCGTAAATTTGTTTTCACTTTAGGGGTGACACAGGATGTAGCAATAAGTTATCAAGCTAACATGCACAGTCTGCCCTTTGGAAAAAAGAAAAAAGGAGTGATTGATGGTCATGATTTAGTCATTGAAAGTATTTTTAGTAACACATACATCATTCCTCCATGTTCTGCATCAAGAAACTCTTCTGTGAAAACAGGCTTTCTTTTCAGTTTGTGAATTTGAATGCACATCTATAGAAAGATTTTTGTCAACAAAGGGGTAAATATTTTGGCTTAGAGTTTTGGAAGATGGCATCCCATATTGTAAAGACAGTGCACATCTGCAAAACTTGGTACCTCCACCATACAGTGGAGGCACCCAAACAAACAAAGATGCAGGTTGCATTTTATGTTTATTTTCTATCTTTTTGCAGGTGCAGCCTGCATTTGCACACACAAAAAAAAAGTCTGACTGACAGTAGACTTGAAATGGGTGCAACAGACTAAAAGTTCTTCTCCAGTTCTCTCCAGAAAAAAGAAAATGTCCAGTGGCTAAGGGTGAAAGAGTTCCAACAGATACATTTCTGCAGAGACTAAACACAGCCAAAATCTTTATAATAAAGACAAGCTTTGAAACAGCACAAGTTCATCTTTGGTTTTGCCAAGCAAATACATTTTCTTAGCTCAAACATGTAAAAAGTCTCACTGAGTTTAATATGTTGCAAGTCATTTGTTAATTTTAAGTGCAAGATCTTGGCTGTGCTGTGGGCCCACTTGCAACCTCCAAGAATGCCCTGTGTTTGCTTCTGAGTGTGTCACTGGATTGAAAGGGCATGGGCAGGTCAATTCACCGTCCACCCCTCTGTTTCTTCTGCCTTTTTCTCTTGAAATGTGATTGAAAAACACATCACCTAGACATCTGAGGCCACCAAAAAGTGAGGGTTTGGGAAGAGTGGACACTAGAAAACTAATTATTTTGAGGAACTAATCAGTTCCTCTGACTTGGTTGCTTGTAAGAGCATGAGACTAAACCTCCTGTTCTATATCTCATGTAATCATAACTTTTCCATTTTCATTATATACGCTTCGGGTGGTATCTGCATCTGAGAGAGGTTTGGTATTTACATCCTTACAGATGTATTTTAACAACAATGTGAACTACCACCATATATACTGGTAGGGGTAGAAGTCTTTCAGTGAGCTTAGCTGAGCAGATACCGCAGATAGATACTTCCTCTGAAAACAAAGCACTTGGGACTGCTCAGGGTGCCTACACGGGTTCTGGAGTTGATTGGGGCTGTACCATGCTTTACGAGAAGATTTTTGGCAGTGGTGGCATGCAGCTGTGTTACTCCCACCCTGGAGGGACTTTGAGAGCATGGTCCTTCTCTGTGTCTCAGGTACCTGTTTGTGAAAGTGGCTCACTAATTCCCTGGGGCTAATGCTAAAAAAAAAGAGAGTTGTGGAGGGGCAGAAGATCAGATTCTTGTTCCTGCCCATTCCCTGCTCTCCCGCTGAGATGGGCATGTGGTACCTTTGCTGTCTGAGACCCAGGTGGTCAACGGGGTGAATGGCGGCACTTTCCAGTCTTCTGTGTCCCCCTGTACACTCAGGGCACTGGGAAGTACATGGGACTTCAGCAGTGGCTGTTTCTCCTACTCCCTGCATGGTTGTATGCACAAATGATTGCCTGAAAAATTAGTGTTGGCCAGGCTTTTATTTGCACTTTGATGAAGTACAGGTATGCTGGGAGGTTATGTCTCTTTATAAGAAAGAAATAGCCGAATCTTATCAGATACATCACGTTTGAAGGGTGCAAAGCTGATCCCCTGGCTTACAAAGTAACTGCAGGAGAAAAGGACTGCTTTTCCTCCTTGTTCCCTTGGCAACACTTGCTCTCGTATTCAGCATCAGTCCAGCAGCCTAGAGAGCATAATTGGATGAGGGAGGTGGTGGTGGGGATGGGTAGGGGATAGCGCATCATGTAATTAATTCTCAGCCTGGCTTGCTAGGGAGGGCACACTTTCAATCTCTGCTGTAACACCTCCATTCCCAGCCAAAGGAGCCNCCCATGCACAAAACATGGAAGTGAAATGAAAGTGGTTCCCAGTGACGTCATTGGCACTTTCTCACCCGGGGAATCCCTAAGCAGAAAGAAATCCTCCTGAGCACCAGACAAGTAGGAAATCTAGATCCATAGAAAATTGCAGGAAGAAGAGGAACTGCCACCATCCACAAAGCAAGTTCTTTATCATCATTTTGTTTTACAGATACTACTCCCTTCTGCAGATTTCTCTTGGGGAAAAAAACCCATAAAAATACAACTGATGTACGTAAACGCTTGCTGAGCAGCAGTGCCTGCTCTGTAGCTGATGGCTTTCATTTTTCATTAGCTGCTTCCGAAATGTGGAACAAATGAAGCAAAAAACGCAGGGATTTTTTAGGTCCTCCAGACCCCCAATAAGCTGCCAAAGGGCCAAAACCCCATCATGCCAGTAATCTTAATGCAGAGGTTTGCTCCAAGATTAAATTTTATTTCCAACTGAAAGAACTGGCAGAAGCACGTTGACATGTCTTTATTTGCCTTTCACTTATATGTGTGTTTTTGTAGTGCCAAAGTACCTACAAGCTGTGGCCCCGTGTTGGTATATGAAAAGGTAAAATGCAAAAAGGATACTTGTTCCCCTCAAGATCCTATTTGGACATGGGAAACACTAATTATGTATATATTGTTTTACCCCTTAAGAAAAAGAATCCTAAAGGCAACAGATGTTCCCAGAATGGCCTCTCTTCATTCTGTATCCAACACAAGGATGTGGAGAAATCCCATGATATTGCTAGACGCCAGCTGACTCTGCTGAAACTGTGCACCTCACTTTTACTGACTACAAAAGGAGAAATAGGTTAGGTGTTGACTTGTCTTGTATATGGGCCCTTTCCTCTCTTTCAAGATAGTGAGAGGTTATTTTTTCAGACTGATGCAGAAAGTTTCAATTTACCTGTCTCCCTCCCATATTAACTCAGAGAAAGAGAAGAATCAGCCTTAAAGCATGTACTAATACTTTCCATAACAAAAATTTGAAGGCTGGATTACATTTACTTCAGAATTTTAAAGGAGAGCTGAATGTTAGTCTGATCTACAGATATAATTTATTTTTAAATTAATGCATTAATTTGGTCTTAATTGTATTTTTCATTTAAATAATAGGACCAATTTGTTTTACCCATTAGAGCCTTTTATTCTAGCCATTGCTTCAGCTTTTGGACTTTTTCAACAAGCACCTCGGACTATTGTTCCCATTCCATAAAACCAAAATATAGCACCTGCAGAGATAAATCCAAATTTCTTATTATCCAAAATAGATCTTAACAGAATTTTTGATCTTACTCAAAATAAAATCCAGAAATAGATTTCCTCTCATTAGACTAGTGTGGAATTCTTACAGTCTTTTCTTTTCTATTTTAGCTCCTCAAAACCTAAATATTGATTTACCAATGTATNATACGTCGGAAAATCAAAACTGACTAGGCATTGTTTACATTCTGTGTAATTTATGTTCTCCAAATGATGCCGGCACTTTTTTGTAGTTTAGTTTTTCCATTTTGGTATTTCCATGTTTGTTTTTTAATTAAGAAAATTCCACAACTGAACACACAACAGAGCACAGACAGAATTAATTACTCAACAGTTGCTAGGTATGTGCTAGAAATGTGCATTCAGGCTTAGAAATGAACTTCCCTACAGCTGTGATCATAAGTCATGTGCTTTCTTCAAAGAAGACTGCAGGTCCTGTTTACTTTTGTTCCGGAAGTAGTAATTTAGCTTTGGATTTATATATCACGTCTGATACTGTTTTTTTATATATTCCTTAATAATGTTGTATTTTATTCACTGGGGAAACCATAATCATGGCATTAGTAGTGCATAATGGACAATGTACTGGTGCTCACAAAAAGCTCAGCCAAAGCATGAACACTTGAATGTTAGCCACTAGCAAACTTCAGACTGTTGAGTAGGCTGTATAAATTGTGGTATTGTACCATGGGTCCTCCAGGTTTAACTAGCCTACATATGATTTATTACCAATAAGCAGTGGGAGGTGTATGAGCCACACAAAGTGAATATTGCCAATGTAATGCTTACTGGCAATCTGCAGGGTTGGACTCATCCATTGAACTGAACTATGGGTTATTTGAAAGAACAAATTCAATCTGCCTTTGAAAGAAAATATGGGACAATTTGCTAAATAAGTTAGCGAGGCAGGTGATACAGGCAATACCACTTCTTTGCCCACTGTTCCAGTTCAAAAAAAACCCCAAAAAGATCAAACTTCTGGCCTTCAGGACATCTTCATTCAGTTTAACAAGATGTGGCAAAATCCAAAATAACTAAGGGTAAGACATTATTGCTCTTAACATAACTTAATTTTGTTAGTCTTGCCATTTGGGAGTGTGTTTGGTGCAGAGTTTCTGCATAAATTGGAGCTTGTCTGATGCCCAGATTTTTATTAAGTAGAAGAGCTGTTTATTTCAGTACCCAGGCTCATATATTACACATAATTTGTAAATCTCCTTTAGGGCTAGGACTGAGAGATGGGCAAGTTTTTTTGTGAGATGTTTTCATTTTCATAAGAGGCTATGCCTCTCCTTTGTGACCTGCTGTGTTCGCTTGCACTGGACTTTAGTGACAGAGCATTTTGGTTGAAGGCATTTCAGGAGGTCTTGCATCAGGCCCTGTCCTTGCCAGCAGAAAGCAGAAAACCTGCCTGAGTCACCTGCTGCTGCACCAGGCACAGGACTAGCACTTGCATAGTCATGGAGAGGATATAGAAGTCATTACATGACTTTGCAAAAGCAAACTCCTTAGATCATAAATTTAGAGTCCTGGCAGATCATTGTCTTAAAACTGAGTAAGTCCATTCTTGGTACTGAGATGCTGCCTCCCACTTCAGGCATTTGTTATAGGAATCCATCATACAAAATGGAAATAACCTGGTAACAGGTTGCCTTCTCACAGAGAAGACCGTTTCTGAAATGTCTGGGTGGTCTAACTTCAGCTCTCTACTGTGCATGGGAAGAATGGCAGCGTTCCCCCATCACATCAAATCAGGTTCAATGATTGTATGACCCAAGCCTACCTACCCAGTCCACAGCTATTTAGCTACTATCATGTTCATTTTTCAAGGAATAATAATGAGAAACTATTTTCTTTTGGACTACCTTTGTGAAATGACACTGTTACTTTTGTTTTTAATGGTCAAACATTCTGTATGTGGATCAGGACCCCGTCCTGCCAGTTTGCACTGCACCATTGATGGTGAGTTCACAATCTTTTGCAGCCAGACTTGTCCTTAGGCCTTGCTTTCCGATTCGCTGGAGAGTTTAGTTTTCTATTTAGCTATGTGAAGGCTCCCTCTAGCCATGCCTTAGGATATCAGTATCAAAAATTCAGGCTGCAGCAGGTAGCCTTTAGTAAAAGT
>WAAD01019695.1:31193-61084 GCA_013389945.1 Fregata magnificens
TCACTGAGCAACATGGCAGATCTTCCTGTATTTGAAGGCTTTGAAAAAAACATAAGAAATACTATCATTCAGCTCAAATTTGCTGAAATTCAGTGGCTACACATGAGATCAGAGTAGAAGATTGCTTAGGTCCTTAGGAATAACTTGTGCTCAGATATTATGGTAAGCATTACACATTTTCAACTACTTGCTAGTTAACCACTTATTCATTTGTGTAGAAATGAGGTTTATGGCTTGAGAACAAGTATTGTAAGGAGATACAGTTTCTACTATGTTCTGTTCAGTTATTGTAGTAAAAGCCTGTCTTCTGGAAGGAATAAATAGCGAGGGAAAGCAAGTTGCAGAGCTGCAAAGACATGATGAAGAAAAGCATGAAGCAGAAATTATTCTCAGACCTCTGGATGCGGTTCTGAATGTGTTTCTACAGAAAAATCAATCTAATTTCTGATAAAATAACCGAAGTAGTACTGTTAGGAAATCTAGGGCATGAGTTGGAAAGTAAAGTGGTTTCTCTTTTTATTCCCAATGCAGTACTTGACAGTGTTAAATTACAGCATTGAACACACGTACAAAAGTTTCCAACAGTAATAATGCAAGGAAAAAAAGTCATTACGCAGTGAGCTAGGTGGCAGGAGGCCAACAGGTTTCCTTTTTTGCATCTCACAGTAACATTGTATATCCGAAAGCGGTGTACTGTCACTCCGTCAGCGTGTACGTGAGCCTGAAGACTGGTTCTGGGGAAAGCAAATGTTCAGAGCAGCTTGGAGGTTTGTTCTGAGGGTCCTCATACACTGTCAGGGATGGTTCCAAGGGTGGAACCAAAGTTTCCTCTCTCTCTCAAATAAAAGCCTCATTTTGCTTCAGTGAGTGTAAGAAAGGCTGTTTGTTTGACCTTCTTCAAGGCTCACCCAGAGCTTCTGCTGGTTTTGGATGACCAGTGTTTGCTGTGTAACCCCAAAACCAGCCAGCATCACAGCTTATGGAAAGAGGAGAAGGCAGAGAGGCTCTTCTGTAACTAGCTCCCAGTGGGGAAACTCAGACCTCTCCCTACAGTCCTGTGTCTGTCAGCAGGCCCCGGCTTATGCTTGCCAGCATGGCAGCAGAGAGGGTCAGAGACTCAGAAATTGCTCTGGACCCTCTTCCGGCATACTTCCCCCCCCCCCCCCCCCCCCCCCCCCCCCCNCTGTGAGCAAGGAAGACCAGGCTCAGCCTGTCCCTCCCCTAGGTTCAGAGACTATCCTCCAGAGCAGTAGCTAGCTGCATGGGACTAATTTCCAGCTATCAGATGAAAAGCAGGAAGTCAGGAACAAGTTAAGGTCAGCAGATCAGACTGGAAGAAACAACGGAAGTTTTAAAAGCTTATTTCTATAGCTGGCCTTAGGGAATAACTCGCAAGCTGGGACTTGCAGGAGAACTGGCTCTATCTCTACAGCATCACTGCCTTCTTCACCCAACTGCACTGCGGTTGTAATTTCACATTCTAATGCCCCGTCTTCCCCATTTGCTGAATGGGGATTTCCCAACTACTTCTTGCAAGACACTTTAAAATTTTTGGAAAGGGGAGGCTAAGTCAGAGACAGCAAGGATGAGTAAGGCAAACCAGCAGGACAAAGAGGCCAGTGAAAGAGTGATGTTATCATGGACCACTTTTTGTGTGATCTTCATCCCAACTGCTCCCTGTAGCAGAACTTTCAGCCTTTACATCACAGTAATCCAAAGCCCACAGCCACCAGTGGGAAGAGGCTGGTTGAGTTAAATGCTCTTTTTCTGAGATGCTGTGCAAGAGAGATCCCCCTCTGTGAGAAAATGCCAAGACATATGAACAATGACACTTGCAAGGGTGACAGTTCTCCTGCAGGTGTACAACAGCTCAGGGAGAAAGCCTCCCTGTTCCCTATTTCCAGCATGGGCTAATGAGCGTGTGGTTTTCATTACAGCTGGACTGATACACAGAAATTGCAAACTTGCAAGGGACTGATGCCCCTGGGGAACTTGAAGGTGTGCCACACCTTTAGCATTTATCAGTGGGGGGTGAGGAGAGCCCTGGTCCAGGTTTTATAACTGTGATTGACTTCTGTTACAGCACCATCACCATAAAACAGGAGAGCAAAAGGTTTGTGAGGCTTTCATCCATGTCATTGTCAGCTGGTCTCAACCAGAACATCCTTTGGTAAGTTACATTTTAGCCCAAGTCTGTTACAGGATCACTTATCCTCAAGTAGCTAGAAGCCTTTTGTTGTCCTGTTTGATGAAAATCACTTTTGATGATAGAGCCATTGCTGCTCCATGTTATTCACCAGGAGACTGCAGTTATGAATAATCTCTCTCTGAGCAGCATCGTGTGCATGCACCAGGAACTTGCCAGAGGTAGCAGACATTTGGAGAACACGTATTTTCCTACCAAGCTGTTGCACGTCACCCACAGAGAGGGAGTGGCTCCTTCATCCAGCACAGCGATGGGCTGATCAGGCTGCTAAGGCAGGGCTCGCATCTACCCTCCTCTGGAAAGTCTTTCTGCCCTGCTCCCCATCCTGTGCTTCTGTGCAAGGACTTCTCAGTCGCCCTTCTTCACGGTGAGTTAGTCATCTCAAGAAGGCAAAGATTAGGCACTGCCTTGCTCCAAGGCCAACCCTCAGCAGATGCCACAAGCTGTACTACCATAGTGCAAAGCATGCAGCACATCCTCTGTTCACCTAAGAGTGTCAAGAAAGAAGTGGCTGAATTAGGGCTACATTGAAAGGGCCATTCACCTCTGCAGTGTGCACGCATTAGGACACAGCATTTCATTGTGAGAGCCTCACCTCCCATGTCTTCCTGTTCCCTGGGATGTCCCTTCTTCAGCCTAGAGCATTGCTACCCTGTCTTCTTGCTTTTCTCTGCCTGCTGCTCTATTCATTTTCCAGGCAGGTCTTTCCCCCCCAGGCCCACCCCAGAGAAAGGGAGAGGTCCCAAGGCACATGTACATAAGCTCTTTACCAAATCAGGGTCCTAATGTGAGTATCAGTGGTAAAAAGGCTTCTCACATCCGTAAAACCTGGGATCAGGTACCACACATTGCTCAAGAGGAAGTTCATTATTTAAATGCATTAATTTCACTTAGTTAATTTAAATGCATTTAAATGTCTCTCAGTGGAACTGGTGAGCGCTTGGAGATCTGACATGGAGCTTTTTTTGCGTGTTTCTGCAGATACAGGCATTTCAATACTCTGAAAATAATGGTTTCTGGTATTTGCTTCAGGTGGTCCAGTGAGTTGCCTGTGTACTACGATAAGGAGAGATTACGTTATCATTACAATATTCTCAGTTAAGTTGACTGCAAAGTTTTATGACATTCTTGGGAAGCTTGGAGGCCTGGGCCCAGAAAGTTAAAGAACCAGCCATCTTTTCTGTTTGCATAAACTGAGCAATGGTCAGTTGCAAGGGATGCCTCGGTTTCTTAGTGTCTAATATAAGATATATTAACAGCTCAGACTTACAGAAAATGTTAACCCTTCTAACCTGGACACTTGTAAAGTCTGAGTGAACCAACAAGATGATTGCTAGTCATGTAAATTCTTTTCTTGGCTGTTTACAGAAGAAGGGGTTCTCACAGAAAGAAAGGCATACTGGAATAAAATGCTCACTAAGTGAATTGGACACATAGCTGTTGGCTATGATTCAAAAGTAATAAATAATTGCGAGTTAGCATGGCCTTCAACTTTTGCCGATACGTTTGTGTCACTGGTAGAGTAACATCTTAAGTAAGTGCTGCAGTGCAATGTGATTACTAATAACTCATGCAATATTTTACAAGGATATTCCTGTTGAAATATGTTCCACACTTTGATGTCCTCAATTTTTTTGAGAAGTACTTGACAAGGTTTCAATTTCACTGTGCTTATTTTGCATGCTTTTGAGCGCTGCCATGTTACTAAAGAGCCATTTCAAGCAAGTCAGAACTCATCAGCAGGACATTTCCCTCAGCATTTTGTACCTAAATATTGATGGATGTTCTCTGTTTATGATAGTACCAAGGACTAAGCCGGTCTTCTTAGGCTGGGGCATAATCAACTTCTATTGTGTTTTTGATCAAAGAGAGCTGAGAGTGCCTTCTAGCTTGAAAATCCCCTTCATTTGCAATATTACATTAAGAAAAAAAATTAAATCTGCAGTTTCAAGCAAACTCTGTTTCTGACCAAAAGGAAAAAAAAGACAACTGTTCTGTGGCTTTGTCCAGACAAGTTAAAGCAGAGACGTATTGACTTTCCTGGTGGTCTTTGCCCCCAAGTTCTGCTCCATGAACATGTTTGCTTTAACTTGATAATATTGTCACAGAGGGAGAAGCAGAAGCAGTGCCAGAGAAGTGGGCTGGCAGTGGTGCTTCCACGCAACTGGGATGATTTCCTTGTGAATCACCCGTCTCATGAAGGAAAGTACCCATCCCCAACTCAGAAGGTAGGGAGGCAGAAGGAAAGACAAGGAGTTCCTTTCTACTGCCTCTCACACTGGAAACATTTTGTGAATGATTTGAACTACTTGGTGACTGTAGGAAAGGGGATTCTCTTTGATCATAGGGGTTTTATGTGCTATTCCATTCACATTTTTCATGGGTATTGGCACGGAGGCAAGCTACACATTGAGGACTTTGGAGAAGACTTCCCTGAGGAAACTACTGTGCTCCATGCACACATTTGTCTTTCAATTGTTCAGTAAGGAGATGCCTGAGAAGGGTTGTTTCCTGCTTACACCTCTGATGGTCATGGTCCTGGGACAGCAGGAGAAGAGCAGAAGCAGAGCACAGTGCTTTGTGGGCCTTTGATCTCACCGTTTTCCCCTTCCCATGTATAATCTGCAGTTCCCTGCTCCCTGGTGCCCTGGGATCAAAGCAATGCTGAACTGAAGAGGCTGTGTTTTGCCCTGGTGTAAGTAACAGAATAAATTTCGGAGAAGCAGAGAATTGGTCCTGGAGACAGCATTTCGACTAAAAGCCTTCAACTCATCATTAGCTTTTGGTGTAAGGCAGGAAAGGGGAGAAGATGGTCCAGAGGCTGAAGTAGTAGTTTTGGATACTTGTATAGTCCGATCCTGCAGCACAGGCTCTCTGCTGCAACTATCACTTCATCATCACCACAGCAGAGAGGGGATGAGGGATAAAAGAATTAATTCATTCACTACAGACTGTCAGCTGAGAGCCAGGATCCCCTGCACACAGCACCTGGATTTGGGTCCAGTGCCAGTGCCGAGTACTGCCAGACTACCACAAGCCCTTTGCGCACACCATGTGCAGGAAAAGGAGAGAAATGAAATGCCTCACAAATCTTTACAAGTTTCTCTTGAACTGTACATCAAGATTCATTGAATTAAGAAAAATTTATTTCATTGTCACAGACACATTTTTGTTAATACAAAATATGTATCGCTGTAACAAAGCCTATTTTCCTTCTCTCCCGAAAAAGTGAAAGCATTTTAAAAAATCTCTGGTAAAAGTAGAAGAATTAGATTGGCAAGGAAGTGTTCATTTAAAAGTGCTGCAAAACACAGAGGGGGAGGTAAATACCCATGCACAATATTCTACAGTTTATGTTGTTAAGGCCCTTATTCAGTAAAAGGCTTAAGACTGCTTAACTTTAGGCACAGAAGCATGATAATAACAAAAATAACTTAAACTGAAATAAAAAAAAAAGATTCCTGCCAACAGTGGTGAACATGGAATTGTGTCCCAAGAAGATCTGGCTAGAGGTTTGGACTGAACAAAGGGAGTGAAAGAAAAAGGGTAATATATAAATATAAGGAGAACAATACATCAGACATTCTTGTGGATATCCCACCATGTTCAGAGTGGTGGTAATGTTTGCAAAATATTATAGAAGCAAACTACTCTGTAGTCTAAGGCAAACATGAAGCAAGCTTTTTACTGTTTTCCTTAGAACAGTTATTGAAATGTTTCTTATGTAGTACTTGAACTATCAGGAAGGAAATTAAAAAGTCCAGGAATATGCCAGGAAACAGCTTCTGGACTTCTTTTTGCATATATTTGCTCAAGTATTCCCGTGTTGGATAGTTAGTGGAATTAAAATCTTTGGTTCACTGGGCTGAGCTTAGATGTCCCTCTTCAAAAATTGTCATTGAGAAATGTCTTAAGAGCACTTTCTTGCTTCTGTGATGTTTAGTAGAATAGACTATTTTAGTTGGAAGGGACCTACAACAGTCATCTAATCCAACTGCCTGACCAGTTCAGGGCTGACCAAGTTAAAGCATGGTGTTAAGGGCATTGCCCAAATGCCTCTTAAACAGACAGGCTTGGAGCATCAACCACCTCTCCAGGAAGCCTGTTCCAGTGTTTGACCACCCTCTTGGTAAAGAAATGCTTTCTAATGTCAAGTCTGAACCTCCTCTGGTCCAGCTTTGAACCATTCCCACATGTCCTGTCACTGGATACCAGGGTAAAGAGATCAGCACCTCCCTCTCCACTTCCCTTCCTCAGAAAGCTGTAGAGAGCAATGAGGTCCCCCCTCAGCCTTCTTTTCTCCAAACTAGTCAAACCCAAAGTTCTTAGCCATTCCTCATAGGACATTCCTTCCAGTCCTTTCAACAGCTTTGTTGTCCTCCTCTGGATGCATTCGAAGACCTTAACATCCTTCTTAAATTGTGGGGCCCAGAACCACACACAGTATTCAAGGTGAAGCTGCACCAACACTGAATACAATGGGATAATAACCACTTTTGACTGGCTGGTTGTACTGTGTTTGATGTACCCCAGGATGCGGTTTGCCCTCTTCGCTGCCAGGGCACACTGCTGACTCGTATTGAGCTTAGTGTCAGCCAGCACCCCCAGATCTCTTTCTGCAGGGCCACTCCTCTCCCAGTTTATACATATGTCTGGCATTCCTCCATCCCAGGTGCAGAATCCGACATTTCAACTTGTTAAATTTTATCCCATTAATCATTGCCCAATGCTCCGATCTATCTAGATCGCTCTGCAAGGCCTCTTGTCCCTCGAAAGAGTCAACAGTACCTCCCAGTTTAGTATCATCAGCGAACTTGCTAATGGTGCATTCAACTCCTGCCTCCAGATCATTGATAAATATATTGAACAGAACCTGGCCCTAGAATTGAACGCTGAGGAACACTGCTGGTGACTGGTCACCAGCCAGATGTAGCCCCATTCACTACAGCCCTTTGAGCCCTGCTGTTCAGCCCATTCTTCACCCAGTGCACCATGTACCAGGTCATCCCGCCGTTGGACAACAGGTCCAGAAGGGTGCTGTGAGGGACAGTATCGAAAGCCTTACTAAAATCCAGAAAAGCTACGTCCACCGCCTTCCCTTCATCCACTAGGCGGCTGACCTTATCGTAGAAGGGTATTGAATTAGTTAAACAGGACTTTCCCTTTGTGAACCCATGTTGGCTGTGCCTGATGATTGCATTGTTCTTTAAATCCCTTTCAGTAGTACCCAGTATGATCTTCTCCATAATCTTTCCAGGACCTGAGGTTAAACTAACAGGTCTGTAGTTCCCCGGGTCTTCCCTCACATCCTTCTGGTAAATTGGAATAACATTGGCTAGCTTCCAGTCAGCAGGGACCTCCCCAGTCTCCCAAGACCTTTGGTAGATGATTGAAAGGGGTCCTGCCATAACATCCACTAGCTTCTTCAGAACTCTGGGATGAATTCCATCAGGCCCCATGGACTTGTGAACATTCAGCTGATACAGCTGGTCCCTTACAATTTCAGTGTCCACAAGTGGAAAGTCACTGTTCCCACACTCGCGGTCCTCCTGCTCCGGGGACCAGGCAGCCCAAGGTCTATCAGTATTATTAAAGACTGAGGTAAAAAAGACATTGAATGCCTCCGCTTTTTCTTCGTCCTTATTAGTCAGATGACCATCTTCAACAAGTATTGGTCCAATGTTTTCTTTAGACCTCCTCTTGCCATTAACATACTTTAAAAAGCCCTTCTTGTTATCTGACACAACACTGGCCAGTTTCAACTCTAATTGAGCTTTGGCCTTTCAGGTCTTCTCANGGTCAAGACAGCCACTGGCCATCACATCCCCCACAAGTCCTTCTCTACTCACAAATAGCAAGTCTAGGAGGGCATCTTTCCTAGTTGGCTCACTGAATACCTGTGACAAGAAGTTATATTTCCTACAACCTTCAAGGATTTCCAAGACCTGCTTGTCACAGCAGTTTGATATTCCTCCCTGATGTCTGGCAGGTTGAAATGTCCCATAAGGACAAGGGCTACTGATCCAGAAATTTCACCTAATTGTTTCACCTAATTTCACCTAGTAGCTTGAAACTGAAACATTTTTTTAATTTTTATCCACCCATGTAAAGTGTTTTCTGTCAGGTTGTTTGTCAGGTTCAAAGGCACATCTGATGGGATTTTGTAGAAGCCTGGTTTGGTTTTGTATTTGCTTTTAGCAAAAGGGAGATTGAAACATTTGTTCTAAAGTCAGTTTTGGTATATAAGCTTTGCATATGCAAACAGACAGGAGAAGCAGGGAACTCTTAGCTGGATTTCCTAAATCCAAAAAGCTACAGATAAAAATTTGCCAATGAAATTTTCTTTTGCAAACCATTTGATATGAATTCTGTTGATATGAACACTGATACTGAACTGGCTGCAAAAAAATCTTTTTGTCCTGAAGCAGCAGAGGGAGCTATGCTGACATAATTAGCTGTATTCCTGGGCTTCTGCAACTGTGAATGGAGACTTTTGTGTGCCGCCCGTTCCTGACATCTGTAGAGATTAATATCTCGGAAATATACTGAACTGTGATACCAGCCTCAGGGAAGGGGTAGAACATGTGTCTGAGAAACAACCAACAAGATGAAAAAGAAAAATAAGATACAATGTTCAAATGCTCTTAGGCACTAAAAAGCCTAAAAGACCTTGCAGGTTGGTGGGATGCATGCTTTTCAGGCCCTTTGACATTTTTGAAAATTGCATTTTTCATTTCAGGAATGTGGGGAATTCCAGTCATTACTTAGGGAGCCCAGAATGGCCTGTTTCCCATCATCTACATCTTCCTACATCTTCGTCCTGACAATGGCACCATCTCACAAAGCTTTTTGCCATCTCCTCAAAACATATGCCTATATTCCACTGACTACTCTGAGGTGTAAGCATGCATTAAGAGTAAGACACATGCTTAAACACGTGGTTGAATAAAGGAAGAGCTTAATTGCTTATACTTAAGCATATGTCCGAGCCTTTTATGATTCTCCTTGAAGAGATTCACTTGTAGGTCTGTTAATGCCAAGCAATAAATCCTTTGGGAGCTAAATATCTGGAAAATCTTGTAATTTTTACATATAGCCACATGACAAAAAAGAGCTAATTTTTCTGCACTCTTTTGATGATGACTTTATATCTATGTATGTGTTTCTGTGTGTATGGATATATACATGTATAAAAATAAATTCTCATGAAGTTATGTAACAACTTACATCTTCCTATCTTACTTCCTACCTTCCCATTTTGAGCCCAGCAACCACCAGGGGAAATATGTAAATCCAAACACAAACAGTGTCTCGGAGGTCACCACAGAGTTTTTTGTTCTCAGTTCAGGGGAGTGAAATTGCCCAAGACAAAGCAAAAACTAAAGAAAACATAGCCCTGTGGAAGCTATAAATTTTAATCTCCATTCCTAGCCCATCAGATCCTGAGCCAGCTCCTAAATAACCAAGTTTTCAAAATAATTATGTTGGGGAAGGGGAGTGTACTCATCCACAGGCATCCATTTGAGCCTGTAGCCTGTTCATTCTTGCAACTTTTCGTTGCAGCCAGAAGGTTAATATGGGGGAAGATGGGGAGGAGAAGAGGTGTTAGGAAAAGCTAAGTTTCTCCTCTGATGTTGCAGTTGCAAAAGTTGAGGTGAACAGGGAAAATGCAAAACACTTTGGGACTTGTTGCAGAACCACAAGTGCTGTCAGCACTGCCTGTCCTCTGGTCTCAGGAGACCTGGGGCTTTCTCCAGTCAACGTTTCCCACTGATCTGAGGCAGGGCAGCATCTGACCCTCAGCAGCAGGGACCTCCAGGCTTTCGAGCTCCTCTTTGGGATACCCCTAGTTTCTAGTGGCCAGTGCCTGGCTCTTTAGGTGAACAGTGTGTTTAATAGCAGCTCTTTCCTTGACTCAGTCCGACATTTTTTTTTAGACGACTGCTTCAGTAGGGCACTGCTTCAGCCTGTTTATCCAGGAGTATGCTGGACACCTTTAGAGTTTCTACTGTTTGCTTGTTTTCAGAAGCGGCGACCAGATAAGATAAATTAGGTTTTAATCCTCAGTACACATGTATTTAGCAGTCAAATTCTGCAGCATTTAGTGTGTCAGAGAAAAGATCAAGATTTAATATGATGTTTATTGAGAAAGCTTTTAGCATAAAAATGTGTATCATAAAAAGTACAAGGCAAGCTTATATATATGGAAATTATTCAACTAGTTGAATTTCAAGTACTTCTCACTGTAAAGGAAAGGCCAGATAAACTGACTATTGTCTTTGTATAGAATTATAGAAACGTTTGTAGTTTTGTTCAGTCAGAGCATTTTAATATGAAAAGATTTGCTCTTTTTACTCAGTACACAAAGAAGTCAGAGCATAACAGAAAGGTCAGTAGAAAAGGAGAGTTCTCAAGCTGTCTATAAAATACATGTTTTCTGAAGCATTTCCCTGACTTCTCTGTGTGTCCAGCGGCAGGATGGGGAATCATAGCACTGCAGGCAGGGAGAGCAGTAGTGAGTACATGGGGGCCCAGGTAACCCTAAGTGTGTGGGTATTTTGATCCCCCTGGAGAGAATGGGTTTCAGCACCTGGAAGGATCTGGGCCTGTACAGCGCTGAAGCTCCTTTCTTCTCCAATATTGCTCTTGATCATTGCTCATGGTTTTTAGCTGCTCATTGCAAATACTGAAATGAAAGGAGTGAAAGGCTGCGTCCTGCTTGGCATGGGAACTGATCTAAAGCCTAGTAAAGGGTTCATGGATGCTCTTCCGGTAATGGGTCTCAGGGTAAGACGGTTCAAGAATCATGTGGTAATTAGACTGGTAAATTCATGCTTTCACTCTTGGTTCCCCTCACCATAATTTTCTCTGTGACTTCATGTTTTTGTTAACTAAGGGTGAAACCTCTTGAAATCACAAAGTTTGCAGCTCCATACAGGTTCCCAGTAGTGAGAACCGTGTCCCCAGATTCATCTCCCAGATGCATCACTCAGTGGAAACCTTCTCAGGCTGTGGGAATCAAATGCCACAGCCCTTAATGAAGGCTCAGATACTCCCTGTTCAGCACAAGAGCAGCTAAAGGCATGAGCATTCTACTATTAGAAACAAGTCGCTTATGGATGTTTTGTACTCTTTCTTCCCTTCCTCCTCTTTATGTCTGTCTTTACTTTTGCTGACTCCATTTATTGTGACTGAATGCTACAGAATAAACACTTTCTAGCTCATTGAGGGTTTTTTAATAATTTCAATTTATTTTTTTAAATTATTGATACTTTTCAGCATCGGGAATCATAGAAAGGGAATTGCAAACAAGTCCATTGTAAAAGACTGCAGCCTAAAGTCAGCAAGAATACAGGATTAAGCAGAGAAGCTTTCTGGGAGAGCAATACAAAGGTGCATGGCAGAAAGACTATGAGAAAGAAAGAGTCCAGGAGAGAAAGTCGGGGGAAGTAAAAACTGCCTTCCTTTCTGTACTATTTCCGCCCAGATTGTGGTTTTGGTATAAGGACTATGCAAGGAGCAGTAATTTCACTGTGCTTCCCCAGATTACTCTTTTCCCTTGAATATGGTCATTGATTGCTCCTGACCAGAGTAAGAAGTTTGTACTAACCTTGTCCTCTCGCAGAAACTGTCTTCCTCTCTTCTGCCCCACCTACTCCGTCTATTGCTCTAGCATGGGTAGTGTTAAGGCTGTGTCCTTTCTCTACCTACCTTATCCTCGGAAAGATGAAAAGTCTGAGCAGTCTTGTGATAAAGTTTAATTTCCTATGGTGAAAAAGGGAGGTGTACTTGCCTGACATTTGCATAAATCAGAGTACATTTTAAAGATGGGTAATATACTTCGGACAACATCAGAGCAAGGGATGAAGGTGTCCGTGCTGGTTGGGACTGGCAGAGTCCCTTTGCATTTCTAGCTATTCATATGTTTTTTAAATGCTTTGTAAAAAAGCATCACTTCATTTTTAGGAAGGAAACACCTGTGAAACTTGCAGTCAATTTGCCATATTATAAAAAATGTTTTGTTTGTGGATTCCCTGATTTTTTTAGAAAATAGAAATGGTCTATACAACAGAAGGACTGGTCAATGCAGTTCATTTGAAACATGCCCTTCAGTTGTCCCAAACTGTTACCACTGTGGAAAATGTCTGAAGCACTGACACAACTCACTACAGCTGGGACTGAGTCCCCCTCAAAATCTTTACCATCCAGTCAATAAACAAGAGATAAAATCAACAGCAAATGTCAACAGTGTATTTCCATTACAGAAACAGACAAAGAAACAAAGTTAAGGTTGACATAGCTATGTAAACACTGTTTGTTAATCATGAGTGATAAAGGCTTATGGGGCTTTTGGGAAGTGGCTAAATTCCTTAACCATCCATGTCTAGACAGACTTACTAGTTCTGAGCATGAAATGGAGGTGAGGAGGAAGGGCTCCTTCCTCCACTGTGAAAAAGTGTCAGCAAAACCCATTTTGATGAATATCCATTTTGTATACACAAAACATCATCTGTGCTCATGGAAACGTGTATTTTCCGTCCTGGGTTGAGGCAAGCATTGGAGCTTGGAGCCCTTCCGTTCTACAGATCCTGTCAAAAGCTCTCAAATCTGGAAAGCTGCTTTCTGCGTAAAATGAAAGCTGCAATTTTCAAGTGGTAACTGAAACTGAAGGAGCTTTAGCAGAAGCAATGCTTGTTCTCGAGCTTTTGATGATAATGCCAGCATTGGAAATACTGCTGTGTCGAAAGGGCAGATGCCGGACCAGTAGTTTATTCCTTCTGGAAAGCATACCTCCTTTGAGGTGACCTTTGCTAGGACAGAAGTTAGTTATGCTAGGCAAAGATCTCAACTCCTCCTTCATAGGGTGTAAACACTAGTGTACAAACATGAATTAGTTTTGAGGTCAAACATTAGTATACTTAGCACAATAGCACAAAACAAGAAAAAAAAGAGTGGATACTTCATAGTTTACAGACAGCTCGTCTGATGCAAATGGCAGCATGAAGATGAGTGTTTGCCTCAATGAACTTCAAGGATACTCTTTACCATATTTACGTAATGGAGATTGAAGCAGCATCCTTTGAGACTGCTTGGAAACTTGTTGGCACAAATTTGTTCTTATTCCTAAAGTCTTAGTCACTATGAATCATGGACTTCTTTTGACAAGCCTCCAGCCTCACCTATGAAGAGATTTATTTGTAGCCTCTTAAAACAATGTGTGGATGGAGAAAGAGTTGCTTATTTTGGTTAACCACCAGACAGTTAGACTGCACTCACAATGCATAAGCAAGCAAAATGTTCAGTTATAAAGTTTGGCTACATTCTAATATAAACATCATCTTTTCTCCAAGGCTGCATTTTCAGGGGAAATTGGGATCATAGCACAAAGCATCCCCAATTATCATCTTCTCTTTATCTAGGCTTCTCAGTTGAGAATAAATCATTTTCATTAAATCACAGATTTGCCATTTTTATTAGAAAAACAATGAACTACTGTTCTGTGCCTTGCCATGTGCAATGGTTTCCTAGCTCTGAATGTGAAATAAAAGCATTCTTCTTTGAATGGATTATAAAAGGGTTATAAAATCTTGGAGCTGCTGATAGCAGTTAGGTGGGGGGATGTTTTCCTGATTTTTGAGAGGTTAGCCATTTTTATCCTCCATACTTCCCAAGGACTATGTCTACACTTCTTCTGTAGACTGCAGGGTAGTGTTAATGTACCAAACCAACTTAAAGCCAGCTAACCAGAACTGATAGTTCTCCAACCATGGAAACACAATATAACACAGGCAGACCTGAGAAACCTGATAGATACTGCTGCCTGCAGTTCAGGCTGCTATGGCCAGGTTGAGTATCTTCATACCACTGTGCAGTGTTCAGGACAGACGTATTTCTGTTCTTTTCAGTCAAGGTGCCATGTTTTGAAGGAAGAATGAGGACACTCCTATTTAATGAATGTTGTCAGGGTGGCTGGTAAAAGTGCTCCCTAGGTTCCTCCTGGTCCCACTGAATTTGCCTCTCCTAAAGCTGTCACATAGGGGTTACCATGCTGGGACAAATTTCGGCTGATGCCTTGATGCAGACTATGTTATGCTTACTATGAGGCGGAGGTAGTGGGGAAAGCAAGAGGAACTTTCAAAAGTAAATATAAAATTGCCCAGTGTTGCAAACACTTGGGAACACAATGAGGACACATCATTGCATGGTTTGTTTCTCTTCTCCATAAGTATTTGGCATGCAAGTAATCCCATTCTCATGAGCCCTCCTTTGGAAATCCTTCTTTTGCTTATAATTGAACTTAATTACTGATATACAGGGTCAGATCAATGATCCATTAAGCCAGCTAGCATTACTTTGGGTGACTATGCTTTAATGAAAGAAATGGTAACATAATCCATATGCCACTTCCAGAATTAAAGCCAAAGCAATATCCCAAATCATGTGGGATGAGGTCTCCACAACAGTGCTATGCCTGCTCATCCTGGACACATCCTCAAAAGATACAGTAAGAGGTTAAAATACTCCCTTTAATGTTTTTGAAGGCCTGCTCCTTTTCCTCCCCCATTCCTTTTGCATCGATCATTTAAGGAAATCAGCAGGGCTCAGGGGGTTTATCTCCCTTACATGTCTTGAAGTTTTCGTTGTGGCATCACCCTGATGGATAGGAATTATCTCTAACACTGTTGCCCCATCTAATGAGCTAATGAAGGTGGAGGCAGTGGCACTGCTGTTTCACATGATGAGCTTCCCCTTCTTCCCAGGTCTCCTTCAGTCACAAGAGGTCCCTCATCTACCCCAGGAAGCAACATAGACATGCCAAGTAACACTGACAGTGAAGGCAGAACACTTTCAGGAGTGTTAACCAAGGCTGAGTCAGCTCTGGGAGCAGGGAGTCACATTTGCTCTCCCTGCTGGATGAAAAAACAAACTCAGGAAGAGACCGTGCTTGCCTGGTTTGGAAGATGAGTGGTGGGGAGGTTGTACTTTCCCTTCCCTTCCCTTCCCTTCCCTTCCCTTCCCTTCCCAGGAGAGAAGAACATTAATTTTGAGAGCTAGTAGTCTGGTTTGTCACTGTGCTGAGCGCTTGGAAGATAACATTGAACTGGGCCTGGACCACATAGCTCTGTGTAACACTAACTTCTGTAATAAATCAGGTCCAACCTGTCTCAAACAGCACACCTGAAATGCATTATTATTTCTGTGCCTCTCATCCTCCTCTGTGAGAATAGGATAATAGCCTCTTGTGTCATCATGGTGATAATTACATGTTTCTGAAGCTTTCAGATAATATAATAATGAAAACCATAATAATTGAGGAAATTAATAGCAGTTCATTTTCATCAGATTTTAAATACTGAGTAACTACTGGAGAATAAAGGAAATCTGGAGAAAGGGAACTGTATAAATATCAGAATGGGGGACAATTCCACACTTTGGAACAAGAGAGGAAAACAATGATATGTTCTTACTGCAAAACCCACATTAATTCTCTCCTGAGCACTAAGTAAATTTGAGGTCAGGCTGTTGAAACCTGAATCATGATCCATCCACAGAAAAATAACCAAACGGGGGACTCGGGCATTATCTAACATTTCTGTGCTTAATATTGCAAAGTTAATGTTCTTCTTGTGTAATTGTCCATGCAAAATATATACTGAGAGTAAGAGCTTAATCTTGCTCCTTTTGACTTCTGAGATACAGATCTTGATAATCTCGTATTTGTAACTAATACAGCTGTAATTCTGTCAGGAAGTTTTAGTGGTAACAGAAACCCCAAGATAAAAACTCCAGATACCTTATCTCCAAGATGCATGTACCTCGGAGGACCTTGCAAGAACTGATAGTAGAAATTTGTTGAAGTGACTCTGAGTGCTGATTTAATGGTAGTTTTACTGCTGTAGTCCTCTCTACAGACTTTAGCTGCAGAAGCTGGGAGATGTCCTTGAAGGGTGTGGTGGTGCACTGGGCAGGGATAAGAGTCCATGTCTACCTGTGCATGCTGTTTTCAACTCCACTAGGATGACAGAAGCCAGCCTTTGCTAATCTGTGCTGCTGAGCTACATCCCACCCTTCTGCTCAGCAATGCCAGTAGCAGCCCATGTAGGGAAGACGGCAGCGAGTTAGGGGCTGTAGCTGTGCCATCCCATCTGTGTGTCAGGAGACTGTCTTCCTGTTTGTAAGATGGGGTGAGTTTGTTTCTTGCTGTGTTTATCTCCAAGGCTTATACAAACGAGGAGATCTACCTTCTTGGGCTAACGTTCACATTTCCCTTCTTCCTGTGACCTGAATCATCATCTCTGCTAAAAGCACTGGGATGTCTCACAAGCAGTGGAGAGGGATACTCCACCTGACCTGCAATGTGCCGTAGGGAATGGTAGGGAAGCGGCATGCTCCCTACACCCTGCCAGGCACTGGGTTGGGTCACCACAGTGTACCAGCACATGACCTTCAATGTGACTAACACTGTTTAGAGCCAGCCAAACCCAAGGGCTGGAAAAGGAGCCACTTTCCTGCTTCATCATGGCACGTCAGATGTTCCCATGCAGAGCTGTGCCCATGCAGCCTGGGACTGGTCACCTCTGCCTGTCTGCTCCCCTACTGACTTCACCTTGGCAGGAGCTTCCCAGGTCCTGTCCCTCCAAGTGTATGCTGTCCTTGGGGAGGAGATTTCAGGGGAACATGTACATGTGCCATTTCACCAAAGTTCCTGAACCTGATTGAGGAAATCTCTATTTCTCGAGTACTTGACTGCTGCACACAGTTGCAGCAAGGGAGTTCCCCAACTTCTTCTTTTAAACCTGTGACAGATGAATAAATCTGAGTGAAATGAGAATAGACCAGCGTGTTTTTTTCACTAGGCTGGACCCCAAAATCCTCTCACAGACCCGTACAAGTTCAGAATACTTTTGGTTTACATTAGTTCTTTTATTTCATCTGGCAGAAGAACAAAATTATCCACTGAATAGTAGCCTTTGTGGTATTTCTGGCCTCATCAGAAGTAAGATTTCTGCAGCGTTTTAGAAAATGAGTTCTTTGGTCATTGTCTTAAATACAGCTTCAGACTGATAGGTGCTGCATAAACATGGGAAGAAGCACTCTTGCTGTTCCAAAGTGCTTAAGACACACATTATAGCTACACCAGGAGTATTTTACTGGCATCAAAGTATGGGGATCCTGCCTCTTCTTTCCATTGCTACAAATGGCGCAAACTAGGATGTCTGTATTATAGTTTTTCCAGTCTGATTACATCTATACCAAGGTGAACACCATTCTGTCAGTGGTGACTGTCCTCCTTCACACCCCTGGCTGAAACTGTGGCAAATGAGACCTGAAGAACACAGGTGGTCCTGGTTGAGCATTATGCACCTCCCACAGCTGCCTCAAGGGCTACATGGAGCCCCAGCATTTCTAAGCATCACTGACTAAGCTGTCTGCAAGGCTTGTTTCTCTTTTATGTTACAGTTTCATGCAGGAGGTCAAGAAAGTGGGCAAACCATTTTGACTGAGATTTCCCAGTCTTAGTTTAGCAACAGGATGGGAGGGAGGCAGGGAAAGGATCTGATCCAAATTGAGCTTCTGAGCTCTTTGAGCTTTCCCTGTCCTTGTTCTAAATCTGTGCTTAGCATACCTTATATCTCCAAGATAAGGGATACCCTAGATGGCCATGACCTCACATCGTACCTATTAGAGACTGTTTCACTGTGTCCAAAGGCTACTTCATAAATGGCACCTCGCCTAAAAGAAGTCCTGGCTGCCAGATGTGAAGGTTTATTCACTAGTATCTGTGGAAGACGTGACAGCCTCTAGGGATTTTACAGGCTGAGTCATTGGATAGTGACTAAGAGTGGTTATTCATCGGTAGCTGACAACTAAACAATCTTCCAGCCTTGTGGGACAGCATCCTTCAAAGCTTTGCAGAAAGTTGACTTTAGCCCCGTATTTAGTTGTCAGGTTTTAGGCTGCACATTATGAATAACATTGTGATTCAGACGTCTCAGAGATGTTCAGAAACCTCTTACCATAAGAGCTCCTTGTCATAATTATTAATCATAACATTCCCAGAAGCAGGTCCTCCCATGCACCATGACTGTTGAATGCAGGTGCTGGAAAGCAGCCTTCCCCATCCATTTCCTATGTAGGCAATAGGAAGAAAAAAAAAAAAAAAAAAAGAAGAGACCTGTAGCTAGTTCCTGTGAACAGGAGTAGGGGTACTCAGGACTACTGACTGTGCCATGCAGCAAGGATGTTAATTTTTCATAGCCCTGATCCTTGTCAAGGCCAATCAAAGGTCAGATGCAGAAGTCTTAGAGCTATTTCCATTTACTTTGGTTCAGAGGGCTGAATTACACTGACTTAATATCAGCTCCATTTATGGTTTCCTACCAGTTGGGGTTTACAGGGCTGCTAAGGCAAGATCAGGGTCTCAAGCAAATGCAGAATTCTTTTTTATTTTTTTTGCATAAGTTTCATGAGAATATACAAAATCAAAATCGTAATGAGACCTCCGTGTTTGACTTCCACAGTGCCCTGGATGGTCTCAAGCACATTGCATCCTCCTTAATCAGAGTAACACCGGCTGTGCTTCCACAACAGCAGGGACACAACCCTTTGAAAACAGAAAATGAAGGGCTGTCCCTGTCCATTGTTTGCTCATTTTTACACTGTTGTGCAGATTTGCTTGCTTGTTTTTCTCTTGCTTCATACTTTCCCATCTTCTCTAGATCTTTGCTCTTTGGCCATTTGTAAGGCATTAGTGAGGTTGGTTTCTGTCCTGTTTCTTTTCTTTGTAGTGGCAATAGCTAGTGTTTCAACCTGTTTTTGTGTCTGTAAAGTCAGGACTGTTATTTCTTGCCTGAAGTGATGTTTAGGGATCAGCCTTTGCTTTTGCTGCCCTTTATCGCCAAGACAGTGCTTCAGTGTCATCAGTCACTTCATTTCCACATCCTTTTCTTGATCACTGATAAATATATTGAATATCACAGGTGCTAGCATAGCACTTCACAGAACTACACAAACATCATCTGTTGTGAAATATGTTTGTACCCTTTTGTTCTTTGTCTTTCAGCCAGTTCCTGGTCCCTGACAGGATCTCTGAAAAGACCTTAGTTTCTTTCAAACCTTCAGTGAGGATTTGTCAAAAGCTTTCTGGGAATGGAACTGTTCCCCATCACCCTTATCCATGTGTTTTGTAACTCCCTAGACAAATTCACATCCTTAAAAGTTACATCAACTCTTCTCAGGTGCCAAGCCACAGAAACGTTCTTGGACTTGCCAGAATAAAATTCTATACAAACACATATCATTATCCAGACTGTATGTGCAAATACATTTTGTGTGCCACAGTGGGCACATATGGGTTACTGTCCCAGCTGGAGATACGGTTGGCATAAAAACTATTAGCATAAAATAGAAAAGCCATACAGTATCACTTCCAGTTTCTCTCACTTACAGCCTTACCCTTGTAAGTTCATCCTGAACTATACAGCTTGCCTGAAAGAGTAAATGTCCAATTATATCTATTTGCCTGCAACTTTGCATGAAAATGTGTCTATTATTCAGACTTACTTGCAGGATATCACAGACTAAGAAAGGACAGCCTGCCGTTACTCACAGAGCCTGGTGCACGATATATAAACTACGCTTCTAGGAAGTCTCTGGGAGGGTAGCAAATCCATAACACATAGAAGAGACTAACCTGTCCTAGATGACCAGCTCTGACCCTATGGCCAGAGCTGCCATAAACAATGTTCCTGTGTCATGGCCATAGTTAGCCTCCATCAGTTCCAGAGGTTCCTGTCACAAGTGTGAAGGTAAAGTTTTGGGAAGAAAGATCATTTCTGAAATGGCCAAATACTAATCACTCCATCAGCAGGGCTGATATCTCTGGCTCTCTTGAGTAATACAAATGACATCTCAGCCTGAACAATAACATCACCAGAGCAGAGCTTCTGCTGGAGAAGGCTGCTTTCGTTATCCTCCATCTTCAAATCAGGGTGATCTTCCTTTTGCTGTCTCTGGAGTTTGTCTTGCTGGTGGAAGGGTTGTCTCCATATCCCTGAGTGGAGACACTAGATCCAAATGGGCAAATTCTTCCCCTCCTGCATACATGGAGGGTTTCAAGGGAACTGGTCACAGAGGTAGTTCTGCTATGCAGAGCAGCAGGCACATGAGGATACACAAAGGAAATCCCCTCCCTTGCAACTACCTGCTCTGCATGAACCAGCCCTGCCCAGCACACTTTGAAAGACAAGAATAGAGATTCTGCAGGAAGGTACATAAAGGCAACTTCACAAACAAGTACCAGTGCTGTAGGCCTAAAAGGCATGTTTTTTCCAGCCATATACATCTGCTGCACCAGCACCCAAAGTGTACCCAGTCTGAGTGGGAAGCAGCGAAACAGTGGATGTTTAGCCCAAATAGAGCGTAGGCTGGACATTTTTCAAGTACTTATTTTCAGGGACAATAAGTACGGAAGAAAAATTACCAATTATGTTAATTCCATGTAGAAAAATTACATTGTAAAATTTAAACTTCCATCTTTTCTGAACTCCAGTGAAGAATTTTTTTTAAAACATGGTTTGAAATTAGAACTCAAGACTATACCTAAACCAAAGCCCTTATTATTGTGCATTTTTTAAATCTCACCCTACTTGAAATCTGCAAACCTCCTAAAATTACTGTCACATTCACATGAGAAATACCTAAAATGCCAAATAATCATGTGATAATTGCTGTTTACTTGACATTTGTTGCTGCCCTGAATTTCAGCAGACATACACTTTCACAGTTCAACCATTAAGCTTAACATCAGCCACTTTGCAAAGTTAAATAATTCAGCTCTTTGCATTTGCTTACTAATGACTGAGAGCAGCCATCCACACAAAGGATTAAGTGACTGAAAAATTGGACTATTATTCTGCAGGAAGAAGTCTAAAAAATATTGTTTGGTAATTTCATATAGAGCATCTCTAGGAGTAAGTTAATGGAGTTCAGCAAGTTAAAAATGTGTTTGGGCCTGCATATCAAATTCCATCCTGCCATGCTTTTAACTTCAGAAAAACATTTTAGAACAGCAGTAGCAATTGGTTCTTAACTTCCATCTGCTACTAGTGAACTGCTGCGTTACTACCAGAATGAAACAGTTCATTAAAAAAACCCAAACAAACAAGCCATCAAGTCCAAAAACATCTGAAAGCTTGCAGTAGGCATTAATGAAGACAGCATACTCTTCTGTGATTGGGGTGCTGAAAACAACACAGCAATATATAATCAAATGAATTCTTTATGAGTCATTGTAAATCTGTCTTGTGATAGTTCCTAGAAACTAGAATTACATTCTTCTCCTAAACACTTTTAACATAGTTGAACTTTTTGCAGAATTTTTTACAAGCAACTGTGACTTTTAAAAGATTTCCTTCCCTTTGCATTGATAACTCCTTCATAGAGTTCATCAGTAAGAAATCAAGGGATACATCTCAAGGCAGTAATTTTCAGAGTGTTCCGTTCAGTTTGACTAATCTGCTATGTATACATCTCAAGGGTTCTTTCCCTGGTTAAATAAATACAGAGGCTTTCACTAACTCTTGCACTTGCTGCTCTGCCAGTAGCAATGACACTCTAATTTAGCAAAGGAAAAATAGTTGCACTGGATTTAGCTATAAAATATGAGATGGTATCTCTGCATCAATAAAAGCAATTTTATTTCTTTTGTAACTTTCACAAAGGAATGGTGTCTAAGGTTGTGGTTCTTTGGTGTATCTTTGTGACATCCATGATGCCTCATAGAGCAAGGGGCTGTGTCTGCACAGCAAGGTGTGATGCTGTGCAGAGACACCAGTGGGGATAGCAGGATATGCAGCTGAACAACTGCAGTGCCATAGCTCTATGGGTGACTTGGACTTGGAGTCACTAGGTCTCCAACATGGCAGGCCTGTGTGTAGCAGCTGTAATCCTGGCTCAGAGCTGGGTCCTGGACAGTCACTCAGTGACTCTCACTGCTCTCAGTCATGATTTCACAAAGACGCGTGCTTCTAAAGGCACATCTCACAACCTTTTGCCAGTGTGCACGCCCCTGGGCATGTTTTCCAGAGAGGTACAGAGCTCAATGTATGGCTGAAGTGTGCATGCATCATGATCTCTGGTCCTGTGCCAACACCTTTGATGCCAGGTGACACTGGCTAGTGCTACTGGAGGAAGGATGGGTTCGGATGGATGGCTTAGGGGTATAGCAACTCCCAGAAGCAGCCATCTCTGCCGTTACTGGTGGGAACAGCAGTCTCCAGCCCAGTTTTGCAGTTTCAGCAGTTGCTTTGCTTCCTATGGTGGTAGCAGCATTGCCTTGGTGTAGCACCTGCATCTCACCTTCAGGCAAAATTCAGTGTTGCGCCGGTGCCTGAGAAGACCCTCCATAAATGTCACAGGCTTGTATTGTTCTGCAGTACTCATGGACCTGGGTTTCTGAGTTAGTTACCTCTGCAGAACTCTCAGAAATAGTTCATAGACCCTCACGGCTTGGAATGTCTTCTTGTAGGGAGTACAGGCACTTGTTGCAATTACTGCACTCGGGGGATACTGGAAAAAGCCCAAGTTCAGTGAAGCTCTGAAACTTTACTTTTGTTTTGCTCTCACCTGTAGAATCTACTGAGCTTCTGTTCTTCCAAGAAAAGGTCTTTGGACTGCTCATTCTTGTGTAATCTTCGGTATGCAAAGAATATTTCTCGGTTTCACATGATTGTCTATAATTCTATGTCATCTGCAAAACTTGCCGTGTGCTGTTGTGGTAACAAAACTGGTGAGAGCAATGTATGGCTTGTGATCAGTACTGGTAGTTTTGAAAAGACATATAAAACCATTTCAATCCAGGTGCTACCTATGTATTTTAGCATTGTGTTGTGCAGGAGCCAGCTTCTGACTTCTGGGGTATCTTTGCTTACAGAACTGAATGGGTGAAGAACTGGCCAGGCTTTATTTTAAGGCTACATCCTTATAAGGGCAGTATGTGATTAATGAAAGCTTTGAGCTTGTTATAGGCATGGGCAGTCTATGCTGTAAATAGCTATAAACACAGCAGGAGAAGGTAATGTAGATAATTCTAAGCCAATGTTTATAAACAACTTGTCAAACTTTATCACTGTTGGTTAATGTCTATTAATAATGTATTAATGCTTTATAAACTATTTATAAATGGAACCTTAATATAGGAGGAAACTTATGCAACTCAGTTCTATGCCTGTGGTTAAGTACAGAGTCTTCTTCAGCTCCAGGCTGCACGGGTATTTCTTCTAAAGTCCGAAGAAGCAGTACTGCACCAAAACTAGATGTTGTTGGCCTTGATAAATGCAAAGCTGATATGCTGAGAGAAAAAAGCACACCACTCAGTAGGTTCTGATTTGGTACGCACTTATTACTAATTGGATTCCCCCTAACACTCTGCTCTGATCCCTCTCCAAGTGACTGAACGCTGAAGGTTTGCAATATTTGGTCATTGGTTGCAAGTCTCAGGTTGGGTAAATACACAGAGGACGACTTTGCTGTGTGATCATAAGTGACCAGATCACACTACATTTGATCTCCTAGTCCATGGAGAAAGTGAAGTGCTGCTGAAGAGGAAGCAATTACTTCCTTATACAGTGGCCTTAAGTAAAGAGATGAGCAGACAACCGTCTGGAGTTGCCACCAGGAAATGTTAGGCTCAGGTGTTTCAGTTGAACTCAGTCCAGATGAATATAGCTCCTTGCTCCCTCCCTTCCACAGGATACCTGCAGGTACAAAATAAAAAATAAATGGTTGATGTCATTTCTCCCTGGAGCTCAACACTGCATTGTCCACAGTTGAGACTATTGAATGCATCATAGGAATGTGACATTTTATAAAACCATATTCACTCCAAAGCTTATTTTAAAAGATCAGAATACTGCTGTGATAAATACTTCAGGACAATAGGAAGTAATAACTGTGTTTCAAAATGTTATGTAAACCTATTTTTCATATTTCTCCTTTACAGCCAAATCTCCATTATCCATGAGTGGCTTATACACTTTGCAAATTAACTAAACCATGCTAAAAAATAAAACAAACTCAACTTTTTTTTCTCTTTACATTTATGAGTCATTCTACATCTTCTTTTTCAAAGATAAACATGGTATGTTATGCTAGCCTAATTTACATGCAATGTAAACTGTTTGTAGAGTCCTTTTATTTTCCCCCTTTATCTGGGCTATCCATCATTTGCCCTGGGTATCTGACAGTTGACAATGCATCCACCCTACCTCAACACCCTGTGGTGTTAAGGAGTGACTGTAATGAGGCAGAACAAAGAGCAAACATCTGTACAGTACAATGCACTTGTGACCTAACAATGGAGCTTTCTTGTGGCATGAGTGTCCACAGGCTCCAGCCAACAGCACTCTGAGTCCCACCTTCCTTCCCTAGACTTCCTCTCCACCCAGCATCCCATAATCTGGGAAGGAAAAGCCAAGATGAAAGTGAATGCATTCCCTGAGACCTGTGTTTTTCATTCTCTTGGTTTTTTCCAATTTGATGTGAGGTGTATTTTGTGGAGGCTGACAAACAAGGCTGCATTGCTGTGCATTAACGAGGCAGTGCAAGCTCTCAACATGGGTTCAGGGTTAGTTTGAAATTAACAGATGAGGGACTGTATGACCCATTGAGTTTTTCCTGATGATGCAGTGTCACTAAAAGGAATGACCTGTGCTGTTTGTCTCCATCTGACAAACACAGTCATTAATATTAGAACAAGCCATAATGGCTCTTCTAGACTGTAAAGCAGTTTCTTCAAAGTGATCTGAACATGATGTTTGACTGAGCTGCACCTGGGTGAGGGACTCGAACGAATAGGAACAAGCAATATTTTAGCACTTGTGAAGCTAAAGAAGAAAAAGAAAAAGGTAAGATCTTCCAAAAACATATTGTAGTAAAAGGCCCAAAACTGTGTGTAATTTGTTTTAATCAAAGGTTTGTCAGAGGAACTTGCAAATTCACTGGCTGTGCTAAAAGAGCAAGCACGAGGAAAGAGGTACTGCATGAACCACACAAAGCAAGCAAATCAAAGGAATATTTTCTAAACCATCTTAGAGATTTAAGTATTATTGCCAACATTTGGAAAATGTTTGTCTTACAAGACTCTAAATCTTTTTGCCTGTCAGTGAAACACAGGCTCCTAAGTGCCTACAGACCCCTGTCTGCAAAGGTATCAAAATGGAGTTAGGAGCAAGAGTCTGCTGATGGGACAGAGCACAGGACACTGTGATGCTGGCAGTCCACAAACCTGGACCCAGCTGCCTTCCACCTGCTGTATGTTACCCTGCACCAGATGCATCAAAGGCAGATTTCAGCTAGCTGTGCAAAAATTGCCAGATTTTGACATAAGAGGCTGCGAAATGTAATGGGCTTAGCAGGTGAACTCTCAAGTTCTCTTACAGATCTCCTCAGGCCAAAGCAGACGGTGTTTGTGGTATGGAGAATAAGCTCTCATAGCCTTCCTGTTGTTATCTCATGGTCTGTCCAGCCCTTCAGGATAAAGTGTCATATATGCCAGTTTTGGTGGATTTTTATTAACTACTCTGTAAAGAAAGGGAAAAATGTGAAATATTTAAATGCTGCCAAATGGCACACTATCTTTCTGCCGCTTTAATGTCTCTGTTGGTTGTGCTTCCCATTAACAAATCATGCTGTTTGGCAATTGAGACAGCCCTGTTTAACAATGCCCCGGTCTGGTTTTGCAGGAGATGTGCTGGCAACTGATGTATGAGAACAACCCATCAGACAATTACACTCACTTCAGAATCAATGAAAGCTCTCCCTCATAAAGAATGACGGCAAATTATCCATCACTCCACCCCGCTTCTTTCATTTTTCCCACTGATTTGTACTTGAGAGATTGGCCAGCAGCACCTGCTCATCAGCTCACGTTCTCCTGTGGTGAACTTTTTGGCGGGCTCCATTTGATGTGCGAATGAGACTTACAGGTTACCTACTTCACGAGTTTTATTTTAGGCCTGCTCCTTCTGGAAAATGCAGAGCTCTGCTGAGCCGTTCTGGTCTTCTCTTTGCACTGTGCTCTCCTGCTAGCCCGAGTGGCAAACTGTGCGAAGCATCTTCACAGCAGTGCAGTGACTGGGGCCAAGTGCATTTTCCTTTCAAACAGGCAGTCTCTGGGCAGTTGTAAAAGTTGAGCCTTGTGCTCTCAGTGCAGTGAATGGGTTTGAAAACTGTTGATTCAGAGCTGTAAAAGAGACTTGATACCTTGCCCATTAACAAAGGCAAAGCTATTCATTCCTAGTAGCAGCCTGGTAGTCAGTGAGGAGATGAGAGAGATGATGCTAGCACTTCTTCACAGGCAGACTGCAACAGCAGCTCTCTGTCATGGCACTAGGGACACCAGGTTTATATTGAAACAGAGGAGAAACTTGTGTCGGATATCAAGTGCTGCTTTCCACACACAGCTGAGCAAGAGGTAGCATTGGCAAATGATGCACTGAGGCATGTGTAAAGCACACACTTTGACAGCCAGCTATTATTGTTCTTAAAAAAGCTCAGAAGGGGCTTCAATGCAAAGAAAAATTTGTGGAGAAGTCAAATTAACAAACTTACAGAATTCAAAGCACATTTATTCTAAAGCCAGGGCCCAAGGTCTGCACACCTGGAAATTTCTCCCTTTCTTAATGAGGTAAAAATAACTTCTTGCTTTTTCTCTTTATTTTGTTAAATGCAAAAAGGAACAAACAGAAAAGCTCTTTACCTAAGTATATTTCTGTTCTGAATCTGAATACAAGTGTATCTTGCAAAGGCTGTTTCTCATGTCCCAGGTTGATTTTATCTAAACCAGCAAATTACTGAAACTTTAGTATGAACAGAAAGCTGCATGATCATGATTCTTGTGACTTTCTGATGAAAACAGAGGGACTTACGACATATCCGTGCACTTGGGGAATGTTGCTTATATTTAAGTAAAAAGTCAAAAATTCCCATACCAAACACTGACAGATTTTAGTCATAGTATTACTAAGAGAAACATCTGTTCTCATAGTTCCTGAGATCTCAGATGTCCTGTGTTGATGCTCCCTCCACATCTGCTGCAAAGGCCAAAGCTATAGTGGGTGGGATTTCTGTCTTTTTAGGGAAGTGACATACCGTAAAGGCAGCAGGGAGGGGACAGGAGCTATATAAGTCACATAGCTGCCTCCTAGTTGATGGGCAAGAAGAAGAGCTGTCTTTCCTTTGTACCACCTACACCTTCCTGTGATAAGCAGTCAGCACACCCAGAGATCTGCCACAGGCTGGCATCATAGGTATAAATCAGAAGTCTCACGCAATGGTACAAAGATAAACACTTGATCCTTTGCTCAGTTGCAGGAAAGGTCATTTACCTGCTCTGAGTCTGATGGCACAGCCTGAGGAACAGACCTTTGAACCAGGATTTTTTAATGAACTTAGAGGTCTCCACCCAAAATTGCCTTCCTTCTCCTGGAAGTCAGTGGTAGTTTACATATGAACCACTGGGAAATTAATTTCAAAGTGAAAGAGATCCCCAGTTTCCCTACACAGCACTGGGCTAATTCATTGGGGAAGCTCTCACTTTGTCACACAATGAAGTAATAGGATGCTGGCTCCATCCGTCCTTCAATTCAGTCTGTTGCTAAATTCTTGGTCTCATTTCTCTGAGACGGTATGTGCAAGGAAATGACACTGGTGCTTCTTGAGTGATTAATGTTACTGAGTAGAAGAAATGAGGCAATGTGGCCATTCAGTGCATCCTGCATTTTTGTTTGGTAAATTCAGCCAAAGCAGATTCAACTACATTTTGCCTGGATTTTTCCAATTTCATTCAAGCCAGGTGCCATTTCTTCCTAGTTTGTAACTTATGTGTTTGGTTATGTTCTTTTTTCTTTTTCCTTTCCTTCCTTTCCTTCTTCCTTTCCTTTCCTTTCCTTTCCTTTCCTTTCCTTTCCTTTCCTTTCCTTTCCTTTCCTTTCCTTTCCTTTCCTTTCCTTTCCTTTCCTTTCCCTTCCTTTCCCTTCCTTTCCCTTCCTTTCCCTTCCTTTCCCTTCCTTTCCTTTCCTTTCCTTTCCTTNCTTCCCTTCCCTTCCCTTCCCTTCTTCCTTGCCTTTCCTTCTTCCTTGCCTTGCCTTGCCTTGCCTTGCCTTCTGCCTTGCCTTGCCTTGCCTTCTGCCTTGCCTTGCCTTCTTCCTTTCCTTTCCTTTCCTTTCCTTGCCTTGCCTTGCCTTGCCTTGCCTTGCCTTGCCTTGCCTTCCCTTCCCTTCCCTTCCCTTCCCTTCTTCCTTGCCTTTCCTTCTTCCTTGCCTTGCCTTGCCTTGCCTTGCCTTCTGCCTTGCCTTGCCTTGCCTTCTGCCTTGCCTTGCCTTCTTCCTTTCCTTTCCTTTCCTTTCCTTGCCTTGCCTTGCCTTGCCTTGCCTTGCCTTGCCTTGCCTTCCCTTCCCTTCCCTTCCCTTCCCTTCTCCTCTCTTCTCCTCTCTTCTCCTCTCTTCTCTTCTTCCCTTTTTCCTCCCCATGTTATGGAGAAAATGAGGCTGAAAGTACAGAAGAATGTTGAAGAAAGACTTGACTGGAGGAGGTTCAATGGAGGCCATCAAGATGGTGGGGATAGAGCACTCACCTTGCAAGGAAAGGCTGTGGGGATGGGTCTGGCTCAGCCTGGAGCAGGAACAACTTTGGGGTACCTAATAGCACCGTGGATCCTATGGGGAGGCGATCAGCAGTGCATTGCAGGAGGGGGAGAGACAGTGGTCATGATTTTAAACAGGAGAGTTTCTAACTGGATATACAAGATGGCAAAAAAACCTGCAAGGATAATTAGGCATCAGAACAGGGGTCCAGAGTGGCTGTGGGATCTCTGTTGGTGGTGGTTTTCAAGGACTGACTTGACAAAGCTCTGAGCAACCTGTCCTGAACTAATAGGTGACCCTGCTCTGAGCAGCCTCCCTCCCAACCTGAATCATTCTGTCATTCTAAGAATAACCATCAGAATTAAGAAAACATTTTTTCTTAAATAAGGACAAATATAAAATACACTGGACAGGTTCCTGTTGTGCCTCAGCCTTGACTACAAGCGGTTCAAGCATAGTTAATGTCTCGCTATCATATATGCTCAAACTCAATTGTAAAAATCACAAAAGAGTAGGCAAAAGCTCCTCATATATACATGGTACACAGTTATTTAACCTCACACATGGACTTCGCTGGCATGGCTTCTAGGGCTGAACTCTGCCTTTGTGTAAATCTCCATAGTACTAACTTCAGATTTGCAAGTCTACTGTCAAGGCACTTGCCCCAAAATCTTAGGACTGTCTGAATCTTTGTTCCTGAGCTAGCAAAACGCTTAGGCTCCTGCTTCAATTTAAGTCCTTAGCTAATATTTACTCAAAGAAGAATGCGTGCAGTTGCTTTGTTGATCTCAGTCTATATCTAAGGAGTGGCTTACAAAATGATAGCTGGTTTCTAAATCATCTTGTTCAGTGGGAGTGGAACATACAGCTTCAATACATCAGAAGCAGCTGCCCTAGAGCACTGTGAAATGCCCATGCGAGGCTTGATTAGACTGGTATAGCAGTAGAACTAGTCACTCACTGCAGAATCCACCTTCAAGCCAAAGTTTTGCAAATGCAAAGCTTGTGATGTGTGGTTGTGGCTTGCACTGTACTTGTAT
>WAAD01019695.1:76334-104951 GCA_013389945.1 Fregata magnificens
CACTCTGAATCAGAAATGCCCTTAGTCATTTGTTTGGTTTAGGCACCCCCTTTTGAGCCAGCTGTGCAGGTGAGGGTGTCAGGATCACCCCAATGGAAGCTGCCACCTGTGCAATTCTGCTGGCAGAGTTGTTCCCCAATAAGCTGTAAGCAAAAACAGCTGGCGTTAACGCAAACCCAAGGCATGTAGTTTAAGTGTGTAAACCAACCTGGCTGATTTTCTCTGAGGTGGTGATGAGCAACTTGGGGATGATAACATCATCATCTGGCTTATCTTAGTGCAGCGTCAGAATTTGTCTGTATCAGTAAGGCATGGCACCACCACCACCACATTTACTGTAATGACTTGCCTGCACCTGGCCTTCAAGCTCCAAATTCAAAAAACCTGCAAGCAAAACTGGCACCCTGAAAATGTTGAAGGATAATCAAAAAAAGAAAGTAATCTATAATATGACAGCTAAGAAAGGGCAAATAAAATAAAAACTCTCTTGAGACAGGGGAGAGCCTGCTTTTATTTCAGCTTCGTTTATTCTGACCTTACCTCTTTCTTCATAAACATTCAGAAACTACAGTGGATCCTTTTCAGGTTTGGGGACTATGGTATGCTTTTCTTCTCACAGGGCAGCTAAGTTTCCTAGGAGCTTTGTAGTAAGACCTTTCCCCATCCCTGACACAGGCAGGCTACCTCCTCATAATACTAATTGCTGTTCATACCATGAGGAGAATCTTTGCCCAAGAGATTAGTCTACAAGACACTGACACGGTTGGACTTCACAGTCTGTCAGGCCAACACATTCACCGTGCAGAGCACAGAAATCTGTAGATGATAAGGGAGTGTGTCTGCAGGAGGGCTAGTTAGAGGAACAGAATTAGTGTGCATCAGGACCCACTCTCAAACAGCCTGCACAAAGCTGTACCTGCAGTTTTAGGTCAGTGCATGGACTGAGGTGGTGGTGATTTTGATTTTCATCCCCAACCACTTCCAACATTTGTATTTGATTTCTTTGTGATTTTTAATGATTAGTTAAAGCTAAAATTAAAAGAGAAGTGTGCCTATTTTGGTGCGATTCTCAGAGTTCAGGGCCGGGAAATTGAAAACTGCCGAAATACAATAAATGAGAAGTTTTCACTGGCACCCGGCAAAATACCAGTTTTGGTGAAAGTCAGGCAGCATGACCGATTCTGTAAGTTCCAGTAATGTAACATTAAAGCAAAATACAGCCAGAAAACAGAAGAGTGGAAGATGCAGAAACAATTTGGTTACCAGTGATCATCCACCCCCTAAAATTTACTAAATTGTAGCTTCAAACTAGCATTTATCTTTTCTCTCAATAGCCTTTTTTCCAGGTATTCATATACAGCCACCTCTATGGACTTGGGACTGCACAGAGAACTTCTCTTGTAGATCAAAAAATCATGGAAAATGGTCTCTCTCTATTGTCAACAGGAATCAAACAGGACAAACTTCTTCTGCATACATGATTTAAAAGAAACTGATATTTCCCCATCAGCTAACTTTCCATTGTCAGCTCTGTTACTCCAAGGCCCCATGTATTCCAGTCTTGATGGCAAAGGCAGCCAGTTTCCACATGGGCTAAGAGACCATTTTATTCCCAGGCATGGGGCAGACCCCTACACCGCTGAATTAGCCACCCTTGCCAGCCCTCTCCTGCAGGTGCACATACAGTCCTCCACAATCTGCCCACAGAGCATTTGCAGAGCAACACTCCCAAGATGCCTGGCCTGCTGGCCAGCTGGTATCCCACAGACTGGGGAGGGCTGCTGAGTCCTTGGGTTGCAAACCCATTGTTCCTGCCCTATGGGAAGGAAAGAGCCTCATATATCGCTATCTATTGAGCTGTGTTTAGACAGTGTGACTCATCAGTGCCCTACTCTGACTTCTGCCCAAATTGTATCTGGTGTCCTTTTATTTAAGAAAATAGCTTCTCTAAGCTTGAAGACTGATTTGATTTCTTGAAAACATTATATTGATCTTTTTTTCTGCCCTCCCACTAATATTTGCTGCTATAATGGACCTGCAATGTAAAAGTGGTAGCTTAGAGCAGGTACTGAGCTACAACATAGTGGAATACAACTGGCTTCATAGTACCTTTCAGCCTTTCTAATATGCACAAATTTACCAGAGTAGCATCTCTGTGAAGAGCTCATTGGCTTTTCTTTTATCCACTCACTCTGTAGGGCTCTGGGCCCTCAAATAGCATGGCATAAAAGAATCGAGCACAAAATCTGGAGCTGAATCGTGAATAAGGTTGATTCTGACTTACACTCAGTACTCTAAGTCATGAGCTCTGACATCTTTACCTGCAGCAGATCAAACTATTACTGCTACCAGCTGCCCACCCTGCTTCTCTGCCAGAAGATGCTACTCCCATGGTGGGGTGAGAGAAGCCCATCTGCCTACACCACAGCCTGGTGTATTACCTCAGAGAGCTAATCAGGGGTGGATGGGAAGGCAGGGCATGGTTACACCTTAACTTATGGCAGACGAAACCATCAGGGCTCATGATTCAAAGCCCTCATGTCCCAATTGCACCACACAGGTAGTGTGAAATGGTCCTCAAGGCTTTATATAATTACAGGAGCAGTGCTACAGTGCCTCAGTGCAAAGGAGATTCCACGTCCGTTTAGAAATATGCTCAGCATTATAGATTCACAAAGAAAACCAGTTACACAGTGACTGAAGCAGCTCCAGCTGTGCAGGGAATTCATACCCACCTCACATGAGGCTGTTGAAAGAATCTGGAGGAAAACCAAGGACTGTTTCGAGTATTTCCAAGTTAGAAGACAAAATTGAATTGGACATATTTTCTTTAAAAGTTGTCAAATCTCTAGTGCATTTGAACAAAAACTTAAAATCAATTCTCCACAGATTCGCTGTGCTTTCAAGGTGCATTTGGAAAAGCTGCATTGTTTTCCCCAGAGTGTCTTGGAGCTTTTTTAAGTATCTACCAGCTTGATGTCAGAAGGAAGTGCATATTGGTCATCTTTCTTCAAAAGTGGTTGACTACTTCAAGTGGATAATCAATTGGACAGCTGACTTAGCAGTCACTTGACCACTCCAGTATCCAGTCTGATTGATGATTTTCCCTTTCTTTCCTGGTGAAGTGAAGCATACAGGTGTCTCTTTTGTTGTTGTGGAAACACTGAGGTCTGATGTAGCCTTTTAGTTACGTGTTTTCACCTTTGAGACAGGAAAAAATGGGCATTTTGCAGTCAATGGGTGCAGGTCAAAACAAACGGGACACGAAGAGTTCATACAGTGTGAAATTGAATAAAGGCTAGAGGATAGATGACCGTGAATCAGGTTGAGCTCTCATTTTGGCAGGCAGGCAGACCATCCACAGCCCTTTGTGTTCCAGCAGCTTCCCACTCACATAATGTTTGACAGGACAGGAGTGACGCCCATCTTCCATGGAGCTTGGGAAATCAGTTACCAGCATCTCCAAGAAGGGGAAAGGTGTTCCCATGTGCTTGGAGCACCATATCCATAAGTGACCTTGCACTCGCAGGTTTCCCTGGTTACATCTCAGTTGGTTTTAGGGGAGCTGATACCAAGACTGGTTGTCCATACAGACATCAAATTGGAAATGGAGGCCTAAGGGCCAGCCAGAGACTGACCTTCAAAGCTCAGGCGATCCTCTGTGCCTGAGCACTGTCAGTGGCTGAGTACGTTGGTAGCATAGCATTTGGCACCTACAGAAGAGCAAGGCACACCTACGACAAGCTGCTGAATGGTGGAAAGATACACAGCCACCTTTTAAGGACAGTGTAATCATATTCTCCTTTATACCACAATCGCTTTAAAAAATGTGGCTGAAGTAACTGGGTCCCTTGGATGCTTTTAAAATGTGTATCCAGAAGCAAACCAGCTTTCTGTGTGGTTAATGTTGAGCTGGAGTAGAAGTTTATAATGACTATTACATCCCTTCAGTATGCAGAACATGCAGGTTCTCGTTTCTGTAAGTTCTCCTCGCTTTGTTGCAGGAGTGCTAAGTGGGTGTAAATATAATTTGCAGCCAATATAAAGCTATAATATGCTGCCAGAGTGATGTGAAAGGTCTCTTAGCAGAACAAATGGCTGCCTTGAGAGTTCATTACTGTCCATACAGTAGCAATACAGCCAAAGGATTATAAAGTATCCTGAGCTGCATTTCTTTTTTGGCTGAAGGTGATTTAGCATTCAGAAATAAGCTCGGTGGAAATCCAGATACAATGGTCCGAGTCCCACAACAGACCTTATTTCTGTCCTGTGCATTTCCAAGCAGGTTTGCCCACTGAATGGCTCAAACCCATTCCTAGTGCCATTGTTTCTTAGTTGAGATTCATACAGCAAGCAGCTTCCATCCCATTGCAATAGCAAAAAGAAGGGGTGAGTTCTATCCACTGAGGTGCAGCTTTGCTGGGGAGACAAACGTGAAAGAGAAAGTGTGTTCAAACTGAAGGTACCCTTTGAGATACTGTTTCAAAATTCAGCCTGCTGGCTCTTTTCTCTATGTTCGCTTTGACATACCCTGTGGCGGTATCAGGCCCACAAGACCCTGACAGCACTACATTTTACATGCAGCACTCCTTAATTATTTGGTCTAATCTTCCACTCAGGAGACATGGCATGGTGGAAAACGCCTTCACCTGTCTCAGAGACACATGGGGAGGACAACTTGTAAAGAGCTTTGAGATCCAGAGTAGAAAAACAAAAACAATGCTACTTGTAGAGTTTTTTCTTCATAACCACCTGCACATGTTTAGATGTTGGACTGCTTCAGACTTATTCACCATTGTGGCTGACAACAGTTCTCCCGTTAAAGCAGATCAGTGGCAGCTTTAACTGATATTCCCAGTGGGCAGGCTCTGGAGAAGAGCTGGGAAGGGGAAGCCCTTTGAATCTTTGGGACACCACACCACATATCTCTGCTGCAGCATGCAGCCCTCCCTGCTGGGCAGTAGCCATTTGCCTGTTGATCCCTGGGGAATAAGGACAGTGCCCTTTTCAAGCAAAACAGAGTGATAGCTGGAGCCTCTGATAACAGGAAGCAGGAATTTTTTTTTCTTCATATGCGCTTTTTCCCCCCTTCTCGTTTTAAGAGAGTAGGAGTAAGTGATTGAAAGTGAAGCCTGGGAACAGCTGGCTTCTCTTTTGGGTCACAGAATTATCCAAACTGTTTGCAAACTCATGTCTGTAAAGCTAACAAATTGAAAGTCACTAAATCCACCGTATACTTTAGGTTTCATTTGACGCCCACATGCTGAAACTACCTCACTTGCATCTGCTAATACAGAGAGACCCTTGCTGGAGTGAAGTATTACCCCTGCGCTGCTTGTCTGAACATGCTGATTTCCAGTGCTGGGAGAGTTTCCTTCAGCTTTGGGCATTGTCAGCACAATGACATCTGTGGTTCCTTCTCCCACTTGCTTGAGCATGAGTGAAGTCACCTGCAAGTTCCCTCCATATGTGTCTGTAACAAAGGTGTTAACTTTTTAAGTGACAGTGACAGACTCAGCAGAGCGAGGTGTGTGGAAGAGAGAGCAGACAGTATGGCTACATGTTTCCACAACCTCCAGCACTGCTGCTTACAGTCAACATAAAGGAAAGGAAATCCAGGAGGAGCAAAAGTAAGCTTCACACTAGGAAAAATCAGTGGGATGTATATGTGATTGTCTCACTCCTCCAGCTGCTCTTTTTCCCCGTGCATGGTAGTGCACAGTGCGTGTTAAAATTAAATACATGTGAGAGTTATAATAGGTGTTGGAGGCTTCCACTATAATGCCAGATAAGTTAGGCTGGCTAACCACTTTCAAATATCTTAACCTTTCCAATGCAAATTCCTCAACATGGTTATTTTATCTGTATTACTTATACATCTGTAGTATAACAGTTCTCAAAGCCTATCAACACCTGTGCTGTTATGCTCTAGGCTTTAGAAAGTGTACAGGAGATGTTGCAGAAATGCATCCCTCAGCTTCATTGACTTTAAGATGCACTACTGATCCTAATGTTGCAGCTTGTGAGGAACAAAACTCCAGTACCTGAACCTGCAGCCTGGAAGACAAGACATAGCAGATGGATTTCAACAGTCGCATGGGCAAAGAAAAAGGATAACACAAATAAAGTGGGCTTTAGGATGGCCTGGCCCACGTGCACTGCTTGCTCAATCTTTGTGATGTCTTTGGTAACACTCTTTGTGAAAGGAAGCATCCAAGGCAAATATAAGCTTGACATAACAGCATCAACATGGAAAAGCTGTCCCTGGTGCACCTTCAGCAGTCGAGGAGCTTCTCAAGTCTGTTGTTTTTAGGTTTCATTTGTTAAGCTGTCAGCCTCCATTCAGCAACTGATGCCATCTTAAAAAGGAATCCTCATGGGGAGGAGGAAAAGTGCCTTTCTGGACTCTGTAGTTATCACTTCTAACCACAACCAGATCAGCAAGGACACCAGTGTCAAAAGAGCTCCTCACCTCTCTCTCAAGCAGTTCTTTCTGGTGGAAGTAATGTTAGGATATGGTCTCAGAAGAGTTACCAGGTGTCTCATACTAACATAAACCTAGCTAGAAGAAACTGATACTTCTCAATTTGATTTTTTTTCTAACATCACCTCTAAGTCAGCCAGGATTTGCTCATGTATCTATTGCTTTTCATGCACTTGGCAGGTTTTTTGTTGGGGTTTTTTGTGTGTGTGTGTCTCTTAATATATTCATAGAATCATAGAATCATAGAACACCTGATTGGAAGGGACCTCAAGGATCATCCAGTCCAACCTTTCTAGGCAAGAGCACAGTCTAGACAAGATGGCCCAGCACCCTGTCCAGCTGAGTCTTAAAAGTATCCAGTGTAGCAGAGTCAACCACTTCCCTGGGGAGATTATTCCAATGGTTGACTGTTCTCATTGTGAAAAATTTCCCTCTCATGTCCAATTGGAATCTCCCTAAGAGTAACTTATACCCATTACCCCTTGTCCTCTCCATGTGACTCCTTGTAAAAAGGGAGTCTCCATCTTTTTTGTAACTTCCCTTCAAGTACTGATACACGGTGATGAGATCACCTCTAAGCCTCCTTTTCTCAAGGCTGAACAAACCTAGTTCTCTCAGCATAAACCCAGTTCTCTCACTTAGCTCAACAGCACCATTTGTGTTTATGTTCCACCAAAGTATCAAGACTTCAACACAAAAACTTTTGTGTGAGATTGATTTTAGATAGAGACAATCAAGCAGTAACCTAGATTGACTGACAGCTAGTGGTAGAAGATAGTCCCACTGAGGCCACCTGTTTTTCCTTTGCTTTCTTTAGGGGAAAGGGAGACACATCTGTTTGAGCAGCACATACTACCCGAAAAGGTGATCTCCATCTCTTGCATGCAGGGACCTGCAGAGATCCAGCCTTGCAGGTGGCCCTGGAAGATGAGGAGGGGTGTGAGGGACATGGGGCACTGCTCCTTCCCTTCTCCATCTCCCCTCGTAGCGACAGATCTCTGCATTCTTGCAAAAAGGAGGAGCAGCAAGCTTCAGTGCTACTCTGGTCTCCCTCTGCCTCACCCTGTCACACACCAGCAGCCCAGGAAGGACGGGGCTACCCTGCTGTGAGGACAGAGAGAAGGTCTTACAAAACCATTTGGTCGGCTGATAAGGTGCATGGTACTGAGGAGCCAAGAGAAAGAGGCACTTGTGACATTATACAGAATTGCCTGAAACCTCCCCACCAGCTTCAAGCCCCGTTCATTTGCCTCCTTCCCCCTCCCTTCCTTCCGCCTCCCTCCAGTCACATCCATCTGTCTCAGCTTCAGCTCCTCTCTTTCTCTAAAGCCCTATTTCTTCCCGCCCGCGCAACTCTCTACTCCCAGCCTCTCAACACCTCAGTGGCCCGTTTGGGCTCCCCATACTCCTTACTGACACATTTCTAAATACAAGTTAGAAACAAATTCTCTTGGTCTAACTTCATTTTCTTCATTACTCAGCTGGCTGGATAATTGTAGGGGTTTTAAAAACCGCGTACACTATCCATAAGACTTTTGCTTCTCACTCTTGGAGGCACTCACAAATTTGCCCACCACTCATAACTAGCATGTAACTGTTGCATCTGCAAGTGTTTGTGCATTTTCTCTCTTCAAACTCATCCTGTAACTAAAGAAACAAGGATTTTTTTTTTTTAATTACTTGATACTAAAACTTCAGTTAGTGCTATTTAGCAAAACTTACTTAGGAAAAGAATCTTTCCTTATCCTGCAACAAAAACAATGTATCTTTTGATTCAAATAAAAAAGGAATGATGTGATGCAAGAAAAACTAATTTAATCCTGTATTCAGACAAAAAGTTAAATTCCTAGAATATTTAACAAAGTAAAACATTGTTTTGACTTTTATTGTTTTGACCTGATATTATTTACAAAAGTCTAAGCAAGACAGTAAAAAATCAGTGGTTAAATGCCTTTATTGAAATGAAATCTTTGACTTTGTGTTCATCAAATATTTTGACTGACTACCTGTTTTAGAAGTTGGTGAAAATACTTAGCTTTGCTATCACTGAACACTGATTATCCTTGGAAGCTTCTAATTTCTTCTTATGCTGAGGTTATTTACAACAGTTGCATCCAGAAATGGCTGCTATTGTCAGGTTTTTCGGTGTATTGGGAGGCAGAGTTGCAGACAAGCAATTCAATTTGTCAAGGGGTCTAAGGAAAGACAGGAGGTTACAGGAAAGGTCTGTAAGCTGTAGTCATGGACAACAGGTTGAACAATATTTGCAGGATTGGTGTGACTGAAATATACAGGAAATCAACAGTTTTCTTGACATGCACTGACAGAAGAGCTGAGCAAACACACGCTCATGCTTTGTTTCACCCAACAGTTCCACCCACTGCAGCTGAGAAGAGTCAAATACACAATTATTGGTGTACCACCCCTTCTCTTGCATTTTCACTCAGTGTTTGGTGGCGACAGGGCAGAGGACATGGCTGTGCCACTGAAAACCCCGTGGACAGATTGAGCTCTGCACATGTTATTACACAGGTGAGGTCCTGTCCACAGGAAAGGGAAAGCTCATTTGAATGTCATCATTCAGCTGTGCAGCTCCATTGCATGCTTGGTGTGAGGGACGTTATTCTGTCGCCCAGGTTGGTCTTTTTGTGTTTCAAAGGGAAGTAAGTAAGTGATGTTGCCTCTAAAAAGCCACCAAACTGAGATGTCATTGTGACCAACACAGGCTTCTGACTTTCATGAGTTTTCAATTACTGATAAAGCTGTGCCTGTTATTCTCATTTAGTTCTTCAAGACCTATCTTGGCCATCTGCTGTATGAATAAATGCAGCAACCATTCAGACCAGGGAAAAATGTGACTGCTATGCTGTTTGCTCCTCCAACAGGTTTTGTTCAGATAACATCACTGGTCTGGTTTAGAGACGTCTCTGTGACCTTTATGAATTAGCGGCTTTCATTTAGGGTGTGCAGTCATGACACAAAGAGCCTTGATAATGGGTCCCAGAGTTTAGCATGGTGGTCCAAGACAAATTTCAAAATCATTCTCGAAAGTAATTCTTCAGTATATTTAATTGACATACAGTTTGTATGGAGAAATAAAATCTTTGATTAGAGTAGCTGATATATGAGAAAAGACAGTCAAACTTTTAGCACACAATTACTTCTCCTGCTCATCAGTTTTTTCCAGCTGTATCGGTTGTTTCAATTAAGAGACATTACCTCTCCCTTCATGCCTTGACCCGCTTCTATCCCTAAATCATCACAGTTACGTCACAATCCTACCCATTTGTCTATCTGCTGCTCAGAAGTATTTCCTGACATGATCTACAGCTTCTGGTTGTGATGTGAACTAGCTTTTAAAATTATTGTTATTTTATCAGCTTACATTTTAAAATTGTGTTGAAGGAATTTTAAGATTATAAAGTCAAAAACTAGGAAGTACCTCCATGAATATAACCTGTCTGTACAGACCAAGTTCAGCTTCCTAGAGTGTGGTCTTCACGGTACAGTCAGAAATACCACTTTTTTCCCTTGTGACTTCTTCATCCAGTACAGCTCTTGTCTTTTAGGCTGCTTAGGTTGGATGAAGTATGCACCTTTAGATATGTACACCTCAAGAATTTGCTGATGTTTCCTTTGCAAAGAATATCACAGCTTCATCCTAGTGCAAGAGACCTAGGGTCTCTTCACAAGTCTGATCCCGCTCCCTGGTGGGAGGAAATCAAACCTCACTTATAAGAGACTTCGAGTATCAAAAATTGGCTTAGCCAATTTTTTTGATACTTTGATACTTGGAGTATCAAACATTGGCTTAGCTTGGTGGATGTTGCTTAAAGCACTAGGCAAGTTTTCCATCCCCTGAAGTAAACAGAAATGTCAATTCTTAAAATCAAAGGTTAAGCAGTAGTGAGTTGGAGACCACTTAATGGAAGGTAGGGAATGCTGTGTAAAAGGCAATTCAATGAATTATGTTCTCTACAGTGTGTCCAGAGCTCAAAAAATTGGATGTGGCACAACCTTGCTTTTAATTCTCTACTTCTTCCTTCAAAATATTAATCTAAGTTTTAGTGTGGATTTTAGTCAGCTACATTTCAAGCAGATGTGTGTTGTTCTCCTCAAGGCCCAAAGGCTTCTCGGGCTATGGGGATATGTTTTGTCCTATGGTGCAGAAGGGGTGAATTTCACTGGTTATAAATTCATTAAAGTTTAAGACATTAAACATACTTCTACCATTGGTTGGCTGCAGAAGCAGGAATACAAAATGATATCTTGAGCCTGGTTCTAGGTGCCATGCTTCACTCACATCAGTGGATTTTCAGCTATGCCTGTAAACACACAAAATGGGCAGAGAGTGATATGAATTCATGTATGATACATAAGCTTGTCAGGTAATTCGGAAGTGGCTAGTTTGGGTTTAATCAGAGACTTTTCAAAGTAACACCAAAAATACATTAAAAGAGAAAGAAGTACTGTTATTTTTCATACTTGTGGAGACTATTGGCTCAAATATTTGCACTGAGCTTCAGAAGGTGTTTGTCCCTGCTCAGCCTGTGCATGTAAGCCAGAGCAGCCCAGAGTGGCTTTAAATGACTGCAGCTGCCAGGAGCCTCTCTGAAACCACACAGCCACTAAGAACCAGTGAAGCGCAGATACTTTTGATCCTAATCCTAACGGACTCCTCTTGTTTTCTTCTCCTCTAGGGCAGGGGGTGGGCGGGTGGGTGGACAGAGAAGCTGGTGCCAGCTGTGCCTTTAACCCACTGCAAATTCCTCTGCCCGTGGTGGGGTCTCAGCTAGCACACAGGGCTGGCTCTGCTGGGGCAGGGAGTGGGGAGCCTGTCCTTCCTATCTGCTCCCAGACTGTCAAAACAAATCAGGTAACGCCCCCACTACAAGTGCCTACTTCCTACTGGACTTCAATTACAGAGTGAGCACGCACAGGAAAAATGTCTTATGCCTGGGACATGTGCAGCTAACTGAGAGTGTAGTCTCTTAATATGCATATTTATTTTCCTTTAAAGTAGATCTAAACAGTTATTTTCTACCCTGAACACATATCAGCTGGCTGACACAGAAAAGTAAAGAAAAAGAAAGATCCCTCTCCAGGGTAAATTAAAAATAGAGGCTTAAAGGTTGTGTGTAGCTAGGCAATCATGAAGCTGAAGTGGTCATCAGATGTTTCGCCTTTGTTCTGAAAATGAGGATGTGTATTGCTTTCCCTCCTCTCTTCTGTTCCTCAAGCCCTGTTTGAGAACCCTTTGCCAGCTCTCTGCCTGTTAAGCCAAGATGGATGCTACAGAAGACAGCCTGGGCCGGTGCCTGGGAGTGGCAGCACCCTCTGTGCAGCTGTTTGTCATAAGGATTTAGCAGGGCTTGAGTTCAGCTTTGCTGGTTTTTTCGGGTACGAGAGACAGCCAGGCAGACACCTCTAGCCACCCTCTCTTGTACAGGCAGGGAGAAAAAGCAGATTTGAAAAGCACAGTTTCACAGATCTGGAACACAACCTCAGCAGCAGCGTTAACAGTTTTTTCCTAAGGAACTGCAGGTTAAAATCCTTGGTCGTCCCTCCTACGTTAAAAAAAAAAAAATCAGAAGGAAGGTTTGTCAGTGGTTTATAAAGGATGGTGGTAAAGGGGAGGGAATATGTGTGACTTATGCTAGACTCAAGCCCGATCAGCTTAGTATCTGCAAAGAGAGATTAGGGCCCAGGCACGTGCCACTGGTTGAAGTGGTTCTATGCAGGAAGATCCTGGGTTGTAGAAAAGTGGCCAAAATGTCTTTTTCTCTTCAAAACACACATCTGTCCAGGAAAAAAATTTTTTTCTTCCTAGCCATGCATCGGACAAATGTTTTCCACAATTCAGTTAGTCTGTTGCTTTCTGTTCAGGTTGCTTGATATAGTGCTACCAAGCACCGTGAAGGCTTCCTCAGCAGGGCTGGCAGATAGCAGCAGGATCCCATGCTGTTGAAAGGAAGTCTTCAGAGGGCAACTGAAAAATTAGTGCGATCTTTGGTAAATTCCCTCAGCTGACCCAGACCTCTGTGTAAAACTCCTCCTCCATGAGGTTAAGGGAAGACTTGGGTTGTGGAGATCATGACTCAGAAGCCTTCCTCACCTGGCTGGTCCTTACTTTTCAATTTCTTCACCCGGCTGGTCCAGCCAGGAGAGTGCCCCTGAGCTGAATCAGTGGATTTGCACACATGTTGCAAAGCATATGGAGGTGATAGAAAAAGCCGCTCCCAATGTAGGGGAGACGCTCCTTGCTCTTCACAACACGGTATTAAAAACTGCCTGGCCCAGGAGCCTCTTGGAAAATAGTGTGATCCAGGTAACTCTTGTGCCTGGTGATACATCACTGTAAGGCACCAACTGGCCCCAGCATGCATCCGGCAGTGTGCTGTACAGGAAGGGTGTGCACTTGTTTGGGGTGAAAGGAGTTCCACCAGGAAATGCTGGTGCTTCCAAGAAATGACTCGGGATATTTATTGCCTGTGGAGTGAATGCCAGGCTTGGATGAACAGCATCCCATCTGACGGAGCCAAACTGAATAGCCTCCCTCCTCTTTGGCAGAGGGGGCTAAGTCAACCTTGCTGAAACTTGAAACACCTTTGTACGATTTGCATATTTCTATGATGCTTGAACAGCGACCACATACTGCTGTCATTATCCCCTAGGAAGACACGTAGCAAGACTATAAAACAGGAATAAGGTGGACATATAATATACTACAAAGATAAAGAAGACAGTAAACATTAGTGTAATATTTTACAATTCTCTTCACGTGTCATTCCATAAGATCTGTAATCTAGATTATTCAAAAGAACAATGTTGGTGACATGCAACTTCTGTCTGAGAGCTTTGTTGTTCAAATCAGGCAACTAAAACCACCTCTCCTCCCTGATTTCCTGTCCCCCAGTATAATAAAAATGGCAGTATATTTCCCATTTAGTAACAATTTTACACATATGGCAGGTGAGGCACACAGGGCATGCAGTGACCTAACATAATTTTTTACACTTTTTGAAGCAGTCCATTACGTAAAAAATTGGAATATTCCCTCCGGTAGTGAGGGACCAGCTCAAAAAACTCCCATGTATTGCACATTTTTTTACTTTCCTGCTGCTTTTTTCTTCCTTCTTTGCAATGATTGTGTACCCTTTGTTTGCCTGGCCTACACTTTTCCCTTATAACACCCAGTCAGTGCTGCATTCCTCTGACTTTCCAAAAGCTTGTGGTCATTAAAGGGATCATGTGAAGGTGTTTAAATTATGCCTGGAGCAGGCATGCACAAATTTAAGCATGATCAGGTATTTGTGGGCTGCCTGGAGAATCCTTTCTCCTGATTAGTGCTTTAGCGAGTAGTCCCACTGACTTAAATGGGATGACTCAAGTAAGCAATGTGCGTTACAGTTAAGAGGTTGAACACAGGTGGAAAACCAAAAGGTGTACGGAAATTCTTCTCTGCTGAGTGTGTGCACTCAGTTCCTGAACACCATGAGCAGCCAGTGCATGTGTTCACAGGTCCCTCTGTGGCAACGCATCCTTTGCCCGGTTTCAGTCTATGCTAGGAATGAGGAAAAATGTCTCTCATTACCTTGCAGTGCCTATTGGTCTATATCTGCATTTTTAAATGGGATTTTTGGAAGGGGAGGAGGGAGAAACTGCATCAGAAAGCTGGATAGAGAAACAGGGTCCCTAAGAAATTGTACTGCATGACATTGCTTTGCTGGGTGGCAGTGGTGATGTGTTACAGCTGGGAGCTCCTTTCTGCTGGGAGGAATTTGGCTTGGAGACTCAAAAGCCTAGTCACCATTGCAACCATGTTGGTGGAGGGCAGGCTCCAGCTCTTCATCTGAGCAGGGCTGTTGCTGCCAGCCAGGATGTTTCCCCTTTTCTATTCAAACTAGAGAACACAAATGAAATGCTCCATCATCTGTATTGTCTGTGTCCTCACTTTGTTTTGGGAAAAGAGAGAAAGCAAAACAGTTGTCGGGTGATGCTTTGGTTTGGGTATGGATAGCAAGCAGAGTTCACAAGCAAAGTGATGCTGCTAAGATCTAAAGGAACCACAAGCATCTTTTAGGCCCACAGGAGAGACCAAAGCTAGTTCAATGCCTAACCTGCTGGTAGGATTTTTGCTATTACTATGTAACAATAAATTTGCCATTACATTGCCCCTGAGGCCATGGAGGCATTAACCCAGCCCATTACTCTTGGCTGTTCCAATACAAAGTAGGATGGATGTTTGTAGTTAGCAAATCCCAGGCAAGGGCCATTCCTCTTTAAAAAGCATGTTTCTGTGGTCAGAAAGTGCCCTAGGAAAGGGAAGCTGTGCAGCTGCGCCAGCGCCCCATTGTCAGTTCGAAGACAGCTCTGTAGTGTGCTGTCTAGGATCCCACAGCACGGCCACTGATAGAGCCATGTCTGCACCCTGCTGCCCATCCAGCAGCACTCTTGAAAGGAAAAGGGGGCCTTGTCAGCTCTACAAGAGGAAGAGGAAGAAGCCCCCTCCTCCTCCTCCCCTGTACGTGGGTGTGAGAGGCCTGGCTAGTCTCCTTGCTGGCATGAGCGAGATTGTGCAACCTGTGTGTCCTCTCCTATTGATGGGAGCACAAGCACACCCTTGTGCACGGGCAAAGCAACTTTCCTGCCCATCATCTATCGCAAGCAGCCTGCTGATGCTACACCCAGGTGGCCTTCCTGACCACGTAGCGATGCTGATATAAGCAAGGGGGGGAAGGTCAGGGACCGACGTTCAAAGTGCGTAGGGGCAGACTTTCAGCACGTGCAACTCAGTGCAGCCTGTTGGCTTCAGCGAAGCTGCACTGACTTACACCAGCTGAAAACCTGCTCTCTGCTTTTTCCAGAGTTAATGTACTTTCCTTTCTCAGGACAGGGACAGAGCAGTCTAATGGTAATTATTGCTATGAAGGAAGTTGAAGTTAATCTCTGTTTTCGCATGAGTGTAAATGCCAAGGCCTGCATACATACATTTCAGAAGCAAAGAGAAATTACACACTAAACTGATGGCATTTCATTAGCATTTTCATTATCTTTGGGCCCAGAGGGCTCAGTGGAAACGGAGAGTCTTCTGCACAAGGAACTTCACCCAGGGCATTATAAGGGCTTTTTTTATTGAGTCTTGAAAACCTCCAAGGATGAAGAAGGCTCAGCCTCTCTGGGCATCCTGTTGCACTGCCTGGTTGTCATCATGGGGAAGAAGTGTGTCTTTATCTCCAGCCTGAAGCTCTCTAGCTTCAGCTTATGCCCATTGTCGCTCCCCTTCCCACCAGACACTGCCAGGGTGTTGTCAGATGCCCCGAAGCCATCTCTGCTCCAGGTTGAACCAGGCCCTCCTCGCAGGACAGTGGTCCAGTCCCACCACCCCAGTGGCCTCCTGGAGCCCCTCTGGTTTGTCATTGTCTCTCCTCTCTGGGGTCCCAAACAGGACGTAGTGCCTGGATAAGACCCGATGTGCTCTGAGCCGAGGGGATCACCCCTCTCCCCTGTACAAATCCATCTGCCCTGTAGAACTTACAAACTGAAAAAAAAAAAAGGCAAGCTGGTTCACAGCAAAAACAAGGACACAGAGAACATGGCTTGCCTAAACTTGCTTGCTTAGCTGAGATCAGAAGACCACCTAGCCCACCACCCTGCCCCTGAGACTAGCCCACAGCCCATAAGAGTGGAAGAGAGACTGCACATGAAGAACAGGAAAGAGGGGGTGAGCCATCCCCGCTGTGCATACACTCATCCGTAGCCTGCATTATGGTGGCGGTCAACCTCCATGGGCACCGTTACAGACAGTAAAATGGCTAGAGCACGAGCTGTGAGTCCATACATTGCTGTTGCCATTACGCTGGGGTCACCTGGTGCCATCCCAGGGCAGAATCTGGCCCTCTGGGCACTACTGGGAGTTTAGTAGCAGTGGGGTCAGAGCAGTGCTGTCTTGAATCAATGTCCATGAAAAGGGAACAAAACCTGTTTTCACCGTTTCACCTATCCCAGAGGGCGCTAACTTTTCTGAAAGTGACATGTGATTAGTCCAGCACAGTATAAAACCTCCCACTCCAGCTTTGCTTCCTATCAATGACTTTTTCTGTGGCTGGCGCAATGCCCGTAATAATATTCTCTCACTGATCTCTGTGAGCAATAGATCTGGACCGTTAGGGTTAAATTGGTGTGGCCAGCCTTCCTCAAAAAGATCATGGCCTGTGGCCTGTTATGTGTAGGGCCACTTGGTGGGACACCCTGTCTGTGCAGCCGGGCAAAAAGGCCAGAGCAGATCAAGTGTGTCCTGCATCCTATCTCAGACTGGGGCCACCTGACTTCACCAGCAACACAGCCTGAAAGGGACAAACAGACAATATCTTGTGTCCTGAGTAAAGATCTCAGATAAGTTAGTGCTCTGCAGATTGCTGGAACAACATTTTGAAGATCGGGCGTCTTCATGGTTCTGACACATCTTTGATGTGCTTCATTGCTTCATGCTTGAGTTTCCACCTCTGTTCAATAGGGAGTCATTATAGGGGCCCCCTAAAAGCTGGGAATTATTACAGTTAAACCAAGGGAATGGTGCTGCTAACAATCTTTTCAAGAACTGATGACATTTCTTGGAGGTGAACACTGTCATTTGCTTGGTGGTTACCAGAAGGCATTCATGGATGTTAGAGCTAATACTAATTAATTGACCATGTAAAACCACCGATGACTGAAGAAGCTGACTCAGATCCCACCTCTTTGTTTAAACTTGTCTGTAAATTCTTCACATTTTCATTTGGTAAGAACAAAGATAAACTGTTTTAAATGTAACCACAACCTGTAAACATAACATGCAATGTCTGAAGGATGGCTCAGATTTTCTGTTGGGTGCAACTTGCAGACTGAGGTTGAGAGGTTGGCTTAGCAGTTTCCAAGCCGTGAGCATTTCTTCTCTGAAAGAGAGATGGGGGTTTCTACAGAATGAGAAAGAGCAAAGCAGCTGTCTTAAGGCCAAGGAAGCAAGCTGACAAACTGGAAGAAATGGACGTGCAAGGGTGGAGGAATATTCAGGCTCTTAAAGAACATAAGGGAAGTGGAGCAAAAGAGAGGTTTTACCATGGCCTTCAGGCCAAAATGCAGACAATTAAACATTTTGAACATATGGCCCTAAACAAATGAACGAAAGACAATAAACACATGGGAGTAGGAAAGCTCTTCCCCTCTTGAGTAAATTTTGCATTTGTACAGAGGTACACTGGAGGCACAGGAGACTGAACCTTCCTCCCCAGACATTTCAGAGACCAAGAGATGCTGAACCCCCACCCCCAGCACCTTTCAACAAAGCAAAAATGCAGATGTGACTGACCTAATCCCATGCCACCAGACAGGCACAGACAAACACTGGTGTTAGATAGAGGCCGTCTGTGTGCATTTTGCTGGTAAAGTAGTGACTGCGGGATGTTGGTACTTTTATCCTCTGACAGTCTCCTCATTGCATCCACCCCATCCAGATCCTCAGACAGCTCAGTCTACAGTACGTGGGGTCAGCCTGGGTGCTTGGGCACTCACTTTGCTGCCCCAAGGGAAGTCACAGCACAGAGTTTCTTTCTCTGTGTCACATTTCAGCCTGCCAAAGCCATTAGCTCACCTGAGAAACTACAATAAGTTCAGAGAAATGCCACTTCGAAACTAGGCCTGCCTTCCCCAGTTGCTCACAGGGAACAGCATTTGCATTCGATTGCTTTGCTGATCCTTAACCCTTTTATTTTTACTACAGCAACTCTTGCTAGCTAATTATTCTCTCCAAACTAGTTCAGCTTATCCTCTAGCTCTCAGCACTTTACTCAGGCAGTCACTCACTTACTTATTTTTGCCAGAACACTGGGATCTGTATCAACGTGACTTATTATTTTCTCGAGGTGTCCCTGACCATCAGACACTTCATCAGATTCTTTAATATCTTTTGCATCCTGTTGCTGTAGACAAGTCATGCACCTGCTGGACCATCTGCTATTGCAGACTGCAATTCAACCCACGCACACAAGAGATTTCTTTATCCATTACTTTGCACTTTGTTAAATGGTATCTGTCTGTACAGAGAGGCTCTAGTGAGGTTTCAGAGCAGGGCCAGCCCAAGGTGTTTCAGAAGCACGGGCAAAACCTGATTTTTTTCCTGCCATTAACTCTGAAGGACTCCAGTTCTACCTCCAGAAGTTGAAAGGAGTGTGTGGGGAAACCAGCAGGGCAGTATGGCATGCTGAGCGCTGTTCATCCTGGACCCAGGGAAATGGGAGATCTGAGACAGCGCAGTGGCACCAGCCAGCCTAGCTTTTTAGGACTCTAGCACAGAGTGGGGAAGTGCTGGGGCTACTGTCCGTTTCCTGCCAATTTTCTTGCCTGTTCCCTGCTTTTGTCTCCTGTTCCATTTCTTGCTCCTATTTATGGAACGACACTAAAAAGCCTTGCTGACATTTGCATGAATTTTTGTTATGCTGGGTTTTTTTTTTCTTTCTTTCTTTTTGCCTGTCGCAAGTCAGCCTGTTGAGGAGTTGTTCTGTAGGTTTATTAGGCAATCCAGCAAAATATCCAGCTTTCCATCACGCTCCCAGGGCTTTGCATTCACAGCAATATTTTCTTTTCCAATTTCCTTGCAGTATGAGCTGAGAGTAGAATGCCTCTGGTTTGTTTTGTTGCATACATGACCCTGCATCACTGAAAACCATACAGCTGAGTTCAGTGTTTGCAAGTAAGTCAATTGCCTTCTCAAATTTCTTTACCCTGTGTCCAGTCGCTGTGATGTGGCATTAATTTCATTTTGGATACATGTTGTTTCACTGCCTGCTAACAGGATATTGACAATATTGGCAATATCGGCAATAACAGCATGTTGGCAATATTGAAAAAGATTTCTGTTATTTGCCATCGCTTGAAAGAAGGCAACTGCAAGCGTTGTTTTGGTAAGTCTTAATGTACCATATTGGAAGTGAGCATATCCCAGGGATACTTTTCTTGGATGACTTACTGGTTAAGTCTCCAGACTTTGGAGTTGGTTTTTTTGGTCAGTGTCCTTGGGCAACTGATACATTGTGAAGAAATTTGACAAAAATGTCTTCTCTTTGTTTTCTCTGTGCAATATGTTGTTACCACTAGTGCTGTTGTACAACCACTTGATATAAACACTGGTGCACCCCAGAATATTTCATGGCACTTTTGACTCCTCCCAGGTTTCGCCGAGAGGTTCTGATGAAAGCATCAGGATTTGGTCGACTGTATTCTCTTTGCTTTTGCTGTAGACTCTTTTTCTCTGGAGATACCACTCCAGCAATTAAAGTGACAGACGGAAGGAATGCTAATAGGAGGCTGACTGTCACTTACCTGATGCAGAATGAAACCTGGCAAAAGAGGGAATAGTTAATAGTCCTTGACAGAGAATAGAGGTCGGTATGCACTGGAAACAGTGGCTACTGTCAGTCCCATTATTAGGTTCAGACTCTGGTATTGGTTATAAATGTTACCTTCCCATCTCGGAACATAAACTTTGTGATTTAGGTGACATAGCTGAGATGGTGACTCTAGATTACCAAGTTCTCCGCAGCAGCTGTGGTGAATAGTTCAGGAGCAAGCTATAGAATTAAATGGGTTTGCATAATGAGCCAGCATAGAGCTGCACATAGCAATCAAATTATCAAATAACACTTTCCTATTGTCCCTTATAACTGACATATCTGCAGTCTTTCTGTGGGTTAATCATGAACAGACAAAAGTCTGAGCTTGCAGAATAGCACGTTCATTGTCATTTTTAACTCATGAATAAGCTTGCAGGAGGAATTGCCATTAAAATACATTCTTTCTCTGCGTGGTGAGGTGATCCCACAACTTTCAGTGCTTTACTAGCAAGCTGTATAGGACTAGTACATTTAGGGTAATAGGATTCCTGTCTTGGCTCAGTTTTGGATGTTTTATGAGTCAATTAAAACCACTTGAAAGAACTTAGTGACATAGGCACCACACACGTTATTCCCTGACAACTGAGTTCCGCGTTGTTTTCCTAGGGGTAGGATTAATGAAGGTTTTTAAAAAACTTTGCCCCAAAGGGAAGTACCCAGATCCCAGTTATTTGTATTTTAAGCGCTGAAACTTGGCAGCCAGGGCACAGCTTGTAGGAATTTTTCAGTGATCCAAAAGAACCCCACATATACATGTATTTAGGTCTTCAAGTGTGCTAAAGTACTGTGTTTACTGGGGTCTGTGTGGCTCCACAGCACCTCCTGAGTTGGATTTTGTGAGTGTGTGTGTGTGCATGTGTGTGTGTATGACCTGAGGATCTGGAGAGAGTTCTGTCTAAAGAGCATTTCACAAAAAGTTTTATCCACAGAGGAAGTCACACCAGCCTGATTACATCAGAGCACTTACAGTGCTGTGGGTCTCCAGCTCGACTCCCTATTCAGGCTTCCTTTAAAAAGGGAGGAATTAGTCAGCAAACAACAAAGCTATTTGCTATCTATATGTTTTAAACTAGGGGTCCTCTGGAAACACTCATGATGTGTTAGGGCCAAATTTTCAGGCGTGCAAATCACTATTTCCATGGGCTTCAAAGGAGCCATGCTAATTTTCCACCCTCAGGGATCTGACCTCTGGATTTTTCTTCAACTTTCACAGTACATTCACTACCATCCTTACCATGGCTTTTGCCAAACAAAGTCATATTTAGCCCTTTGTCTGATATTTTATGCTGAATTCAATTTTCCCACCACCACCAAGCAACACATAATACCTTCATTCATGATTTTACAAAGCCATGAAAAGAAAAATAAGATCTTTTTAAAATGTAGTTTTAACTTCCCCTTGGCAATCTTTTGATAGGTGTATAGCTTGGTAATTTCTGATGCCCCGAAACGAGGAGGTAGGAGACGGTGATCATGGGGGTCCGGTAACCCTAACCATGGCAGAAGGATAGGGCAACAGGACTTCACACCATGTCTCTACACTTGTGGAAAAAATAGAAAGTAATTAGTCTGGAAAGAAGGAACAAGTTCCTATAGACAGCTTTGAACCAGTGCTCACTTACAGATCACTGAATTTACCACTTGCTTTTAGAAATATGATGAAGCCCCATGCTAACCTGAAACCTTAGGCACTTGTTACATTGCATGCAAAGCAAAAGAACACAGAACTGGTCATACTGGGGCAAACTGAAGTCCCATCCAGCCCTAATATCCATTTTCTAACAATGACCAGGAGCAGGCTCCTAAAGCAGATTACAAGAACTGGGCATGTAGAGAGCAATTTTCCGCATTTATGCTCCCAGCTCCTGTCTGTCAGCCAGGCACCCTGTTCTTAGGATAACTACAGAGCACCCAGGTGTATTTAGGGTGCATTTTCCCTCCCCAATGGTTGGCAGCGCTCAAAACAGACAAACATACAGTTTTTGCTCTGGCCTATCTGCAGGTAACACCCCACCTCCACCCCACCCACCAGTGCCCTGCGTTTAATACAATTTCAAAACATTATTTTTTGAGGCTTGAAATAACTGGATTTCCCTGGGCTTTAATTTACCACTTCACTAGTTTTCTATTTAACCTTTCGCTTCAATCCTTATTTCACAGCATGAAATGATACCCCTGCACACTATATTTCTCTTTTTAAGGCAAGCCTACCAAAATTATCTTCTGCTTGGATGTGATGGGAAGTGCATGCAACTTTCTAAAACAACTCAGTGAAAACAACATATTACTCATAGAAAATTCTCGGTGAAGGCTGCAGCTGAGAAACTTTGATAGGAGTAATGGCATATCAGACACATTCTACCCAAAGTTTCACTTATTTAGAAAGGAAACTGCATGAAAACTTTCTGAAAGAACAATCTTTCCCAAACCCCATTTCTGAAAGGTAACCTAGGTCTGTGCCTAGCTTTAAGCAAAGGAGTTGCCATAGAAATACTACTGTGCTTAATATGATGCCTACTAAATCCGGGATTTAACCAGGGACACTGTAATTAATCACACAAATTGTAACAGCCTGAGCTAAACAGTCAAGACTTGCTAGCTATAGATATGTATTTCTTACACAGATAAGGCACAGCAGGGAATTTTACCACTGGTTCAGGCTTTAATTAGACATATCTTAATTATCTTGCTGGATGAAAGACCTTAAAACAAAGCTGGAGTGACTGTACATCCTCTCTAACACTGTATTTATTCAGTTTTGCTTAGGATTTAAATAAGAAGAGTTATGGAGAAGACAAAGCCCATACGGAGAGACTCCTCTCCCCATATGCAATATATTTTTGTTTATTGCTGCTCATCTAACTGATTTTCATGGGCAGCAAAGGTTCCAGTTGAACCACAGCAGTTCTGAATTAGCTGTGGACGTGTGTCTGTGTGTGTGTGTGTATGTATACACATGTGGGGAGGTAGGTGCATGGGGGAAGTCTCATCCTTCATTTTGTATATTAACGACAAAACGGATCCAAACAATTACTGCATTTAACAGCAGGCCATTGAGCTGAGCTCTCAGTGAAATCCACAGTAAAAATGTACATCTGCGTGTCTGGTCTATGGGGCTAGACCTGTTGGTGTGCTCAGACAAGACAGAATACCCTCAGTCAGTCCAGTTGCAGTTGTCCCACCACATACTGGGCCAGCAACAAAGAAAACATGGTAGTGATGATAGCACTTAAGTGAAAGGAAGGGTGGTCTCAATTCCAGTTCCTGCTCTCCTAAGTATTTCACCAGTCCAAATTTTTTGGCCAAGGTGCCTCAGGGCCTGGCTAACTCCTGAGAGGTGTGCACTTACATCTCTTCACACGGATGAAGGAACTGAGCTCAGGTTTCTCTCTCTTGGGGACAGGACATTTTCCAACACCGAGCTGTTAGCACAGACAGGAGGGAGGGAGTCTGTCCTTGTTGCAATCATTTTCAAATGGTATCTCCTTTTTTTCTGGTGTTTTTGTTTCACTTTGGGGCTGTGAATGCACATCCCTGCAACATGGAGTTGAAAGCCTCCTAAGCTTCAATGAGACATCTTCTTTTATTGTTAACACTTGGGTAGTCTCTTGCTTAGCAGACATGGCAGTTGTGAATCCCACCACCGGCCACTGAACACTCCTCAGGCTCTGAATGTGGAGCCTGTGTGCCTAATTCAGGATGCTGTTTTGATGACCAGATCATCAAGAGTTTGGAGCTACAAATCTGAGAGCTGCTGGGTCTAAACCCCTCTCAGTTTTAACTCCTTTTCCCCTTCTGTAAAGGAGGAGGCTAGCAGCTTTGCCACACAACCACAGGGTGTTTTGAAGATGAGATATCTTGGACATTGCACGCCATTGAGATAATCTCATGAAGAAGGCTGTAACAACCTTGGGTGGCAGTGCAGGCAAAACACACTCCAGCGTGCTTGCGCTGCACTGCTTGACTCCAAAGGGGAGCTGTTTTCTTCACAGAGCCTGTGGAGCAAAGGCAGCATGAAATGGAGCCCTTGGGGACCCATCAGACTAGCCAAGTGATTTAGTCAGGGACACTGGGGTAATAATTCACCTTGGTTAATTGCACCCCACTGGGAGCATCATTTTTGCTCCTGCAGCAGGGCAGGGATGCAGGCCGGTGCCTGTGCTCTCTGTCAGTTGGCTTACTGCAGGACAGGCCAGCTTGTTGCCGCAGAGGAGGGGGGTCACAGCAAAGCAGAGAGGCCACAATTCCACCACTCTCATGGTGGAGAAGACCACACAAGATATAGACATACCTGTGCAGCTTGATGGCTCAGAGACAGAAATAGCTTTACCAAACCCACTGGGCAGAGCGCAGTTTGAGACTGCTGACCGTGTGGGTACAGGCTTGGAAGCAGTCGTGACCAACATCCCTTCTGAGATGCGTCACCACAGAGGTAAGGAGCGTGTGCTGGCTCTGATGGGGCACAGATTAACCATAGATTTACGCCCAGAGTGTGCCAGTCTAATTTGGAAGGCCTGTTGGTCCCTTGTGAGTGCACCAGGATGATGGGGATTATCATGCTTGGCCACTGAAGTCTTGCCCACAGTGAGGAAAATCAATCTGGATCCAAAACAGATATGCATTTCATGAGAACTTGTTAAACCACATTAAAGCTCTGTTTTGGCATTTTCAATCAAAGGTGCTTTTACTGTGATTAGACTTCATCACCTTACCAAGTGAATTGGTCTGAACTTAATTTCAGAGTTTTTTAGTCCCAAATGAGAACATCCACCCAGAAATTGCGTGAAGTTTCAATATACACTTAAAAAATTAATTTGGATTCATTTCCATGAGAGCACAATGTGTGGACTGAACACTGGTCAGTGGAGTCACACCGGTGAAGTGAGAGAGCTGTCAGTACTGCCGGCGCTGGAGGAGTTTGGATTCAAACAGGGGCTGCCAAAATTATTCCTCTTAATAGATTTTCACCTTCCATGCCTTTTCACTTAGTCTATTTTCAGAGGCCATATCCTTGTTTCTAACTAGTGATGTTTTTCAGGAGTGTAGTAGCCTGCAGAAACTTTGGCCTGATATGTTTTTGAGGAAGATAAAGCTTATGCCCAGTAACTATAGAAAAATATTTTTTCATTCATCCCACACCAAAGAGCATCAATGTCTTGCACATTAGTGGGGCTAGCAGTTGTGACTAGATGATCTCAAAAGTTATGAAACAGTAAATGTTAAAGTATCCGTTTCTCTTGTTGTGACAGTTTCCCGAACTTCCACGAATTGAGTCCATAAAAATTGTTGGTAAATTGGAGGCTATCTGGTCTTGTTTGTAGCAACATATATACAGACACATGTACAAACAACTCTGAAATGTGCCATTTCCTGAAAAGAGACGTTAATGGGACGTCATCACCTGTCACGATTGCTGCTGTTGCCAAAGACGTTGGTCTGTCAGCTCGACCTTTAAACCACTGTTAGGATACTTTTGTGTAATCAAGATTTGCATCTTTAAAATGTCAGTAGAACAAAAGCTGCTGTTGTCCTGACTCAGCTGAGTAGATGTCAAAGACTTGGTGCTTAGCTGCTGACAAAATTTCAAGTCCAATTTAAGATAAGAATGTGTTTTATTCACAGTTATGGTTAAGATACCTCTTTATCATGTAATTCTATTTATGCTGATGTTTCTTACTCTTTTCTTGCCACCAGTGGAGTGGCAACGAGCAGTTTAGATGTTTATGCAGATCGTCTTCCCACTTGTCTTCATGGGTTTTAAAGGAACACCAAATGGAGAAAAAGAGAAAATGGTGGTCCTCAGTTTAAGAGAAGACTGAGAAAAGGGTTAAACTATGAACTTTATTAATTCAGGAACTGATTTTGTTAAATGAGTACATTTTCTCTAAGGGGGGGAAAAAGGTCTTAAAACACTTTATACTCTCTTGGTGAGGCATGGAGTCTCAAAGTAGTTGTAATTAGCCCCTTTTGTATGGCCAGTGTATTTGTAAAAATGAACATAGAAGTGAAAGAAAATCAGACTGTTGAAGTTTTATTCAACTGTTTGTTACTCTGGAGCATTCTTTATTTTTGTTTACTGATCTGTCTCTTTTGCCCTGCATTGCATTTTGCAGAGATGTTTATATGAGTGAAAAATTAGACTTAGCAGCGCTCTGCATTCACTTCATGTGATGCAAATAATTGCACGAAGTACAGAGGTCCAGAGCAGCCAGACTACAAACAGCTAGATGAGCTTGGGCATAGGCAGAGCTTAATTTTGATACTGAAGAAGTTGACATGGAGAGAGCAAGGAGATGAATGAGTAAAAGCTCCATACACTGTCTCTACATGTGTGTTGGTGACAAGTGGGTGGCTCTCCTCTACCTGTCCTACAATGAAGTGATACACACGGAAGTTTGACTTCTGTTCCCCTAATAGCTGTGTAATTTTTATGAGGTTGTGCAACATGTCTAAGCTATGATTCCCACTCCACTGAAATCATGTCAATGGTTGCATCCCTCTATTTCAAGATGTCCAAAGTGGCCTTTGGATGTGGGAAGTGATAAAGTGCTTTGAGGTCAGTAGCTTGGACTGTGTTGTAGCAGCTCAAAAGATTGTTGTACGTTGTGGATTTTCTGACCGGTCTCTGTCAAGCCCACTCTCTACCACAGTCCTGCAACTGAGGGGGGGCAACAGCTGTTTTAACATGGTGTTAAATCAGCTGCTACCCACTCTGTTGAAGTCTCACAGCTGGCAACGGCAAAGGAGGAGAGACAGACTTATGTGCTATAAGCGATACCTGCTTCTTTCTCATCCGTGTGTGCAGGAGTGAATCACACCCTTCCGCTGCAGATCTATGACACATTGTCTAAAATGAATTATAGACTTCCTTCTGGGAATAATAGGCTTATTTCTGGGGCAGATTTCTGGTACATTTTCCCAAGAAACTTCCCATTTCTGACAGAGGAGGTACCAGGGAGTCAGGAATCTGACGTTTCCTTTTTAGGCTTTCATTTTGAATGCATCCTCGGGCTCCTGGGGTCTTCTCACAGTATCGCACCCTCAAAAAGAAAGAGTCTTTGGTGGGGGTCCGTCCTGTGTCCTGCTCATGGCACCTCGATGCTGATAACTGCCTGGAATGACGGTCTAATACTGATGAACGCGGCGTGAAGGTAATGTTTACCTTGAGCATTTAGATTTTGCAGAGTACAGAAAACCAGGACATATCGAGATTATTTAAAAGTACACTTTGTTACCCAGCACAGTCCCTTACATTTTGCCGGAGTAGGGCTCCCACCTTGCTGAGTAGTGACCCCTTAAGGCAAAACCCAGCTACTGCCGCCAGTAATACCTCCCCACCGCCAGCTGTTCTTCCACGAGATCTGCTTTCTTTCCCCGCCCTGCCAGGGGCTTATTCCCTCATTTTCGGTTCGGCAGATTTCACAAAGGATGTCATAACGCCGTATATCAAGAAATCCTACATGTTGCTGAAATGCGTCGTGCAGCAGGCCTCTTCTGCAACTTTTTTCTGTCATGAATTGTACCACTGTCTGGTTTTATTCCCCCCCCCCGGTTTGATTTGTTCACTGATGCTGTATCGCCAGGCCACTTAGGAAGTCTGGTTTTTTGCCTTGTTGTTTTGCAGTCGACGTTGTTCACTCCTCTTATTTTACCATAGAGTCAGAACTTACTTGAGCATTGGGTTTTTTCTGTTTGTTTCAAAGTCCGAACGCTGAAAACCCAGTATCACTGGTTAACCACTGCTTTCTTCAACAGCTTCTTGTTCCAGTAGAGTATCTTGAAAAAATTGAACCCTAAAGGTGAGCCCTAAAACTTTCAGCCACAGGAGATGAGGAACTCATATGTGTTGTGTTTGGAGTGTTTTGTCTTTTTCGGGCCTGACTCAGGAAGATTTTTTGAATTTTTGCAATCAAACAATACTGAAAAACAATTCTGTAGCATCTTTTGTGCATGGTGATCATTGTAAATGTTTTTGCAGCCTAAGAGACATGCAGAATAGTCTGCTCAAGAGAAGGAGGAATCGCTAAGAACTGCTTAGTAGCAATCCTAGTTTTAGGCTCTGATCCTATCTGGTTTTCCACATTGCCTGACCTTTCCAAGCATACAGGGAAAACCTTCCATTGCGAGATTTCAAGCAGTTTGTGCAGATCTTTTCTGCAGCTTCTCAGAGTATTGTGTTTCCCACGTAATGGTGTAAGTGCATCTCCTACAGACGATGGTTATATGCACCAGCAAGGAATATGGCTCAGGTTAGCTGACCAACTACATAGACAGATTCTTGAAGTTTTCCGGATGACGGTGGAGTTTGGTTTGGTGTATTTACACTGTTACCAGTTACTTTAAAGCTGTCTCGGGTATGGCTGTATTGGGTGCAGTTGCACCTGAGAGCTGCAGCAAGGCTTTACCCGACCAACTCTCAGTTGTGAGAACCGGTGGCTCTGCTATCAGCCCCGTGAGAGGCCGCAAAAGTAGGAACGGACCCACACTGAGAATATGGACTGTGAGTGCGACCTCCCCGGGGGCAGGATCCCCTTGCAAAGCACCAGGTGCCGGAGTGCACGCTAGCCTTGCAAGCCCCCCTTCCCCTGAGCATCCGCCGCCGCCGGGGGGGGCGGCACCGCCGGTAACCCCGCAGGAAGCCGCAGCTTAAGCAGGTGCGCAAGCGGGAGCACGCAAGCACCCTGAGGAGCACCCGCCTCTCGCTTT
>WAAD01019695.1:111566-160170 GCA_013389945.1 Fregata magnificens
AGGCTTGCATTGGAAGAGTTACGGTGTCAGTGTCGGGGCTACAGGCGGCGTGCAGCAGGGGCACCAACTGCGAGAGGAAACGTGCCGGGACCGCGGCGCTTGCGTCTGATGCTCACGGAGGCGTCTGTGGAAGCGCTGCTTTAAAAATAATGCAAATAATCCAAACAGCAATGAAAGGGAAAAAAATATCCGTTTGGTAGCCTGAAGGGAAAGGAAGAGGGGCTTGNGAGCCGCCTGGGAGACTTCGGAGGATGTTTTTCAGTCCTTTTGGCTCTGTGGGTGTTTTACCAGGGTGAGAGGGTGGTGCCAGGGTGGCATTTGGCAAGCGGCCTCCTGAAAGTGGAGCGGGGGTGGGGGGCTGTTAAGTCGTGCTGAAGCTCCGTGGATGTGCAGGTAAACTGGTAGAGAAGCTGTGAGTGCGACTTAGGTCTTGGCAAGCACTCTGCTCTGATCCCATGCGATGCGAGTGTGAAGTCGTCCAGTGTGAGGTCACAGGGATGTTCATGAGCATGCTTTTCTCTTCTTCGTTCTTTCCTTTCTTCCTTTCCTCCCACACCCTCTCCCTCCCTTTCTTCTTCCCTTCCTTCCTCCTTTCCTTCTTCTTCTCCCTCACTTCTTTCCTCCCTTCCTCCTTTCCATCCCTCTGTCCTGCTTCTTTTATGCCTCCCTCTCTGTCCTTTTCTTCCTCCATCCTTCCTCCCTCTCTTCTCCATCCTTGTCTCTTTCTCTCCCTTTCTCCCTCCCTCCTTTTTCTCCTTTTTTTCTCTTCCTTCTTTCCATCCATCTGTCCTTCCTCCTGTCCTTCCCATCTGCTCTATTTCTGTTAATGGAGAAAAAACAATAAAAGGAAAATAAAGCAAGGTATTTCATAAGGGACAGATAGGGGTCTTTAACGTAACCTCCTGTCTGGAGTAACTGCTAGTGTTTTATTTCTGCACAGAATACTACTTGTGTCTGGTTTTGCATTTCTGGTTGTGTAATTTGCTGTGGGAGCATTAGATTTGGGGAGAAATCGACCATGTTATGTAGTTTGTTCACTGTGGGCCATTTGACTCCTCCTAGCTCTGACAAGGAGTCCACAGGCTTCACAGGTCAGGGAGGAAGAGAGAGATGTTAATCCATTTGTGACAGTTCGCGTGGGAGCCTTTCCTCATTCCCTCTGTGCATCTCTTTGTCAGGTTTTATGAGCTGATGGTCCTTCCACCTCTGTAAGCAGGGGGAATCCAGGTCAGGCCATTTGGGCTTGGCATTCAGACTTGGACTCAGGCTGAGCCTTGCTCAATGCCTTTCTCCTGCATTAACAACTTTCATTTCACCCCTGAGTCAACCACATGCCGTGTCCTACAGCTAATGGTTAATCCCTTTGAAGACAGTTACGGAAGCATGAATGCATACTTGAGATGACTAAACAGAGTCCCGGTAACATCCAGTTGCAGAGGTGATTGATAGAGGTTGTTCCAACTCCTGTTACTGCCAGAAGAGTTAAATTTTTAAATCCAATATTGGGAGACTCCGTGTGTGTGTGTGGATGTGTGTGTGTGGATGTGATATTTCAGCATGATCGTTGGCTTCTACAGTGACAGACTTTTTAGTTTTCCTTTGGGGAAGTCCACTGTACTTTGACAGGAGAAAAAAGGGGCTGTTCTGTCAATGCCATATTGCATCTGTATATGAAACAGCACTGAAAACTGCTCTGAGTTATTGCATTATATTTGGAACGGATGCCAGTAAATGAAACGGGGCCCGTTATTCTGTGAGTACTTTTTTGCATGTAGTCTTGAATTGTGCCCAATAAACTGGTATTGTTTGTGTCATCATAGTCCTTCAAGGTCTAGTTGAAATCTGTATCCTTCAAATTCCCCTCTGTGGAACAAGCTTAGTCTGAGAGCCAGCTCCTGTTGCCTAGGAGCCCACAGTCTATGCATGTCCAAGGTCACACCAGATCAGAGTCTGATCCTAGTAGAGAAATCAAGTCTCCTGACTCTCAGTCTAACCTCTTTCTTCAAACCACCCTGTTTCCTGATGCATGGCTGTTCTAGAGATAAGAATAACATACAGGTAACACAAGCCTGTCTTTTGCCCTGTTTTTTGGTGTGCAAAAAGATTCCTTTCCCTCTGTGAAAATGGGTTTCCTGGAGGGCACTGTGCATTGTTGATGTCTATTGCAGGGGGGGCAAAAAGATGGGGGGTCTTTTTAGGTAGCATGCACATTGCTGTCCCACTGGTCCTGTGCAGCCAGCTCTGTGGCAGGAGCCTTTTCCACAGGGAGTGTATGGGGACGAAGTACATCAGGGAAGATGTGCCACTGTGTGACACCTGCATGTTCAGAGAATGTTGCTGGTAGGATTTGAGACACCCTCAGAGAGAAAGTGGTATTAGAAAAATTTTCCAGCAGGCTGATTCCAAGGGCAGCATATCCCATTGCAAGAACAGAAGAGAAACCTCCCATGCAGAGCTTTCCCCCTCCAGTGGGAGCAATATGACCTGTAAAAACTGTGTCCCAGGGTAGCCAGCACCGCCTCCTTGTTTCTGCTGTACTTCTGCAGTGAACCATACCAGCTTTACAGCAGCGTCCGGATTATCTCAAGAGAAGTTACTTTTGGAGAAGTTAGCTAAGCTTTTGAAAAGTGAACCTGAAACATGAAAGCTGCTTGTTGGACCTGTTCTTGGAAAGGGTGGACTGGAAATGCAGAGGTATAGAGCACACTGTAAAGAATGTGTTCTCCATGGGAGCTCTAGAGGATGAATGGAGCTGCCAGTGCACTGGTGGGGTTAGTTAAAAGGCACTGATTTTAAAAGTGAAGGCAGTTATGCACAGCAAGGACTTGCCTGGGTGTGTGGAGGATTTCTGTCACTCACAGCATCTGAGGCGAGGATTGGTATCTTTTTTGAAAGATATGCTATAGTTCAACAAACAGCTATGGGATGAATGCAGAAATTACTGGGTGAGGTTTTTTCTGTGTGTGAGGCTTCTAGTCTGACCTTCTGAGCAAGTTACTGCCAGACTTAATGTTGTAGATTCCAGCAGTCCTGGCCTCATCTGTTTTTCTGTTGATACATTTTGATTTAAATATGATTTTTTCTTAAGCATGTTGTACATGGCATGTGAGAAGGTGCTGCAAATGTACAAAAGGCTAAGTGCAAATGGTGGATGACAAAATGAACTGTGGGGAAAAGAAACTGTCAACAAAAGTGAAACTGACGTTGACCACAGGTTTTCCTGGCTGTGTGAAGTGCCAGCAGGGGCAGGGATTTTAAAATAAGGTCAGAGAGGGGGATTTAAAAGAGATAACTATCCTTTTAACTCAGGCCCACTCCTGTGTTATTTCGCATTGCTCTGCCTTGATTATTTCTCCCATCTCTGAGTGAGGGTGTCTCTCACCCCATTCTGTCCTCACTCTTACAGCGAAGACCGTCTGGGTGAGGAGCCTCTTTGTAGGGTTTGGGCTCATCCTGTCACAAAATGGTCAGCACTCATCCTAGCTACAAGGTCTGTCTTGAGGCTCATGTCAGTTCCACAAATGCTAGAACCCACTGGTCTCAGCTGCTGGTGTCCTTGCTCCCATCCCCAAAGTGCTGTCTGCCCTCATCCCTTCTCCAGCTCACACCTGACTGGTAGAAGCTGTTGGCAATAACCAGGCTGCCTGCAGTTTCCAGGCAGGGCACGTGAGGGGAACCGGTTCTTTGGCTGCAGTGTGAGTTGTACCTAACAGCAGGATGAAGGCAGAGCTTGGTGTTAAGGGGATGTCATCTTCACTGCTGTCCACATGAAAGCGCAAAGGAGGAAATATAATTTCTAAGAGCTGTTGAGAGAGCAGTAGCTTCATCTAGGCATTTTATTTTAAAGGTATGGAAATAATTGCACAGCTGCTGCCAGTGACATTGCCTCCTCTTGACGGGATGTGCTGAAGAGAGGTTCCCAGGGCACCAAAGATGGCTGAGGATGGCTTAGTCCCAGGGTGGATTTTTAAATGCTTCTCATGGTTCACTCTACGCTTCCATGGCTTTACCTCAGGTTGACTTTGTATGCAAGTGCTATCAAAGCTGAAGTAAGCTGCCAGGTCTAGGTAGGTCTTTTTCTGCCCAGGGTCTGTAGTTTGAATCTTTAGTGTCTGTTTCCCTTTTGTTTCCCAAAAGGTCAGACCGTGCTCCTGTGATAAGTTGTGCTGAGTGCTGGCTGCCACAGTGAGCTTGCCTGAAGGTACCTCCATGGCACTGGCAAGAGGGAAACAGCATGTCAATGAGATGAAATGGCAGGAGGACATGTGAAATTACTTCATTTTGCAAGCTCTTCAAATGCTTGCATAAATAAAAAGTGTTTGAGAGCCTTGTGTTCTGTCACACAGTGTACAGCCTCTGCATACTTATCCAAGATGCTTATACCTGGGGTTGCCAAACCATAAATTTTCACCAGACTCTCTCCAGTACCAAAGGATGCTCAGTGCTTTGGCAGGGGGGCTGCTCATGCTCTGACGTCTCCACCATGAAATGAAGTAGCCCAGAAGTTGCTCTGATTTATACCATCATTTAGTTTGAAGTGCCACTTTCCTTCCCAGAGTGCCAGAAGATTTAGACACTTTGTGCTGTCCAGCGACATCGGAACAAGGATCTTGAGGCAGCCCGCTGTCAGTGTTTCCATCTGTTTCTGAGCTGTAAAAAAACAAGTCGGCTTTGGAGGGCCCTTATACTCTGTGCATAAGTGGCAAAGAATAGACTGTGATGCTAACTTGCTTCAGTGTAGGCAGTTTTCCCTAAATGTGTCCCAGGAACCTGCATGCACAGGACAGGGAAGAATATAAGTTGCTGCTCGTGATTTTGAGCCAAATCCCCAGAGGAAGAAAAGCTTTCATCACAGACTTGGGGGGAAAAAAGCCATGAGCAAGACAAAGACCAGATGCCAGCTGTAGCAAAATCACCTGTGCAGTTGAAAGGGGACCTTAGCTCATAGACAGAACAGTGGATCCAATCCCTCCTACCCATTACAGTCAGTTCTGGGGTCACCAAGTCTATGTATCTCCCTGTCCGTCCTGTGCACAATTAGGCCCTGAAAGGAACCTGATCTTCCAGCTTACTTGCGAGGAAGTTGACCTGTCAGGAATGCATGAAACTCCTTGAACATCATTGGGACTATTTGCAGACTTAAACTTGAGCACTTGCCTAAGCACGCTGGTAAATGGAACTAGCTGGGGCTGTGTGCAAGGTGAAGATATCATGCCTACGGTTAGGTTTCCTCTTCTCTCGGCCTACATGGGTACCCATGTATTTTAAACTGTAAGCAGGCCATCTTGGGTGTCCTTTGGTGAGTCCCAAAAAAGCCAAGTGAAAATGCAATTAATGACACGGCAAATTATTTAAACTGAGAATAACAAATGGACTTCTGTCCTGCAAAAACAGTATTTGGAAGAAATTGAAATGATGCACTGTATCATGTCTGCTGGCCAAGAGATGGCAGGGAGAGAAAGATAATTAAATACCTAATGTTTGCTGACAAGGTTAATGGTTAACTCACCTGACCTGTGAAATCAGGTGCTTGTACATTTGGAGGTGTTTTGGCATCTTTTTCTTCTTATCGTCTTTACATGAGCAAAGTGATAGCTGTTTCTCATTCTACTCTACTTAGCTTTTGCAAAGAGCAGGCAAACTCTTTTTTTTTCCCTAGAGTCATGCTAGAGCAATATTAGTGCAAACATATATGCAGACTTGTGCATACACATACACTCTGGTCCACCACAACTGCAGCAAGAGAGGAGTTAATTTTGAAGTTTTCAAGACCTCCTAGAGTTATATTACATCAGAGAATTTCTCCACTGGGGAAGTGTCAAGAAAAGAAAAGGCTTCTTTTTCTAACCCATTTTTAACTCGTGGTTCCATAAAAATGCTGGAGCTCCTAGAGAGACCCCCTCAGGGAGTGGTCCTGTGAAATATGCAAACAGCTGGATGGCACAAATTTGGAAAACACTGCTGTCTGCAAAGAATAGAACTGAAAGCTGCTGCAAGAAAGCAGGGCATTTTCCCAAATAACCCTTTTAATTCTGTATTAATTTTTTAGAGAGGAACAAATGCATATTCTTTTGATAGTGTTGGGAAGCAAGCTCTTCATGGAAAAGCAGAAATCTCCCCACCATGGCTCACAGCAGGGAAGTGTTGAAATGTCCAGAATAGTGAGTACGCTTTGATTTTTTTTTTTTTTTTTTTAAACTGCAGTTGGTTAACAACTCCCTTGACAAATTAAAGAAATACCAAGTGGCCTCAGGATCACCTTGTTTCATGGCACATTTCATGATGTTTCTTGCTATCAGTTTCATGGCAAAACCCAGTCCATTTCAGATCAATCCCAAAGAACCCAGGCACAAATAAGAGCTATAAATTGCTTTGAAGTTGAGGGATAAGAAACAACTTGGGGTATTTAGAACTGGAGGTTTTTTGTGAGGCTGTTTCCATTCACAAAACCATGGTGACTGCTGGCTCTACAACCAGGGAGTACATAAGATAAAAAACATAAGACAGGATTACCCTCACAGTGTTTGCACATCCTTCTCCTGACCGTCAGCAGGGTACGAGTGGGTCCAGTAACACTGCCTGAGGGCTGCCCTCTCTGCTCCTGTAGAGAGCACCACCTCACTGGAGCCAGGTCCCTCCCTGGAGCCAGCCAAGGTTCCCCACCACCTCCAAGCCCCACCAGAGGAGCGAGAGGCAGCTTGTGCATCGGCTTCACACCACAAACGCTCCTGAGCATCTCACCTGCCTCAGCGGTACCTCCTTCCTCTGCAGCTTGCTGACCCAGTGGACTTTGCCATGGCCAAGGGCATCACAGCCAATGAATTATAGTTTCTTTTTTTCTTGTCTCTTTTCCCTGTCACCCACCATCAGCTGCAGCTGGAAATAGGATACTAGGCTAGACTAGCTTTTGGTCTGAGCGGGATGGTAATTTTTATGGGTGCTGAAACATGCTTGAGGATGGAGTGAAGGATGGGCATGTGGGTCTGTTTGACAAGGGAAAATATTGGGTGTGGAGGATTTTTCGAGCAGGAGTGGAGGATATGCACTTGACCAGGAATGAATGTATCAGCATCTCCGGGAGTCCTTCCGTAAGCAGCTGCCCATTTCTTATGTTCTCAGTGCTCTGCTGCTGTTCTGATGCCTGCTACATCTCTTTCCCCAGCACCACCAACCACATTTCTAACAAACCCCCTTGCCTGGAGCATGCTGTATATAATGTTTCTAGGGAGGAATGTGGGGGTGGAAAGACCACATGAGGTCATAAAGTTTTTGTGGAGTTGCAATGTGATCCAAAAAGTGAATTACCAGGTGCTTCTTCATAGAGGGATCGGGGGTTATATTTAAATACCTCATTTAGTAAGGCCTTTTACTCCAGAAGAGAATCAATTCCATTTATTCTCTAAATGTGCATTTGTTTTACCATAGCATAATTCCAGAATGATGTTTAAATTGATCAGTTGATTGAACTTAACAAATTTAAAAACAAACAAACAAAAAAAGGCAATGCTGCATATCGTTTTTCCTAACACAGAGGATTTTACCAGGCTACTGAGTAATAAAACTTTAAAAAGGCGATACATTTCAGATGTTTATTTTCAGAAATTTGCCTTTACTTTGCAGGGAAGGGAGAGAGTAGGGGTACTGCCCCAGTACTATAATCAGCACTTGAACTCTGTGTTCCAGGGCCAGGGTGGATATAGCATCAATCAATAGGCTTTAATCAAGGAGGGGTGGCAAAGGAGCTTTGATAGCACTCTGCAAATGGATGTACTGCTGCTGGAATGGTTGTTACCTCTCGGGGAAGCTTCTTGTAACAGAGGGTTCATAGGAAAGGCGTTACACTCCTGTGAGCTGTAAGCAGGGATGCTGCTGGTTGTGACTTGACTGGGAGGCTGCTGGGTCTGCTCCTGGTTCTCAGGTGGACAGAGCTGCTGGAAACACAGGTTGTATTTTCTTTCTGCTGTGTTTCTGAACAGCAGTGTTGAGTGCTGGTCTCCTACCCACTTGTTCAGGCGTTCAGCAGGGAGGATCAGCTGGAGGCAGTAACGGCACTGCTTATGCATGCTTGGAAGGCAAGGCTTGTGGTCAGCAGCCTGTTTATGCAGGGACACCTGGAAAGCTCGTCCAAATGAGCTTTTAAAGTGCATACATTAAGCCATATTGGATCACGACTTGCATTTTTTTTTAATGTAGCTCTAAACCAGCCAGAATTAAGATCACTTTATTTCTGAAGGTGTCTCCCCACCATACTGTAACTGAAGTACTTTAGATTCACACTGTGAGTTAGTTCAGATAAAGTTTTGCAGTCTACCCTTGTGCCAACAGCCCTAAAATGCCTCTCCTTTGCTGCTTAGCCTGGGCTAAATCTCTAGCCCCAGCTGGGTCTCCAGAGGAAGCAAGAGGGCCCCAGCCCACAGTGCTGCTGTGGTGTTACACATGGAGAGTTACACAGAGGGAGGGAGAAGTCAGCCCGGGACCATGTTCAAGAGGAGGGGAGAAGTGGTGGAAAAGAGGAGGTGGGGGGATAGGACTGGGATTTCTGAGGCTGGACATCAAGCAGTGGGAAATGAGTGAGTGAAGATAGGTCCTTGGTGGAGAGCAAGAAAAGGAGGGAGGAGGGTGGGAGCTTGCGAAGGAAGATGTGGTTGGAAGATGAGGGTGCAGGAGGAGTGGGGGAGAGGGACAGAGTCACTTTTGGCTCAGTGAGAGACTGGACATTGGGAAAGGGGGGAAACTGAGGCATGACAAATCTGCAACAGGGGTGGGATGAGTGGGACAGAGAAGGAAGGTGGCCTTGCAGGGGGAGGCTAAAGACTGCTGATGCAGATGGCGTTGTGCAGCCCTACTTTCCCCAGGGTCAGCAGGCAAAATGACTTCACTGGCCACCCTCATCATCTTTTCCCCGCCCGCACAGCCATGCTGTTTCCATGCGGTGACCATGGCAACCCAAGTTTTTGACTGGCTGCTCTACGATGGTAGCCGTAATGACAGTGGTAATGAGTATTGATGGAGGGGAGGGGAAGGCGAGCAGCTGTGGAGCAGGGGAAGTTGCCTGAGTACAGTAATCGTGTTTGGCAGGTCAAGGGTGAACCGTGGCCTGCGGGAGTTGTACAATGCCCTAGGCTAGCAAAGTGGTGTTATAATAAACCCCAGATGTTTCCGCTATTTACAATGTATACGTTATGTTTAAACCTGAAAATGCATCCTAGGATCTGGTGGGTAGGGAAACAGTTATTAGCTGCTTGGAAATTACTTGCTGGTAATGTATCTGTTCCCCCTTGATATTAGCTGTTGCCTGTTTAAAATATAAATCTTCTAAGCAGAGACCCTCATGAGCAGCTTCTTTGCCAAACCAGTGGTTCCATTTGGCTTCATAAGAAACAGCACTGTCCCCCGTGACAGTTTTTTGGGAGGGTGCAGCCTGGGCACGGCATCCCTGGGAGCCGTGCTAGCAGCCTGTATGCATTGGTGTGGCAGACGCACTGCTGTCAGGCGCAGGAGCGCAGCCTGTCACAGGTGCGCAGAAAGCACCGTTTAATTTCCCCAGACTAATTGTTTTAGAGCTTGGAGCCAGAACCCTTGCGGTGTGTCATGGGCCACAGCAGAACCACAGCAACTTTGAACAAACATTTGGAGGGGGGGGAGGGGGGGATTTAGTTGATTAGGCTTTTATGTCAAAACAATGGCTTGCCTACAAGAGTAAATTAGTCAGCTAAACTGTGAATTTACAGCCCAATGGTTGCTCTGCACAAACCCTCCAGGTGATCAGTCCTTCAGCTGGTCCAGGCAAAGCATTCAAAATATTAACATTTAAAGTGAATGAGCTCAACTGTGGGAAGCCCTGGAGTGGACGTTCCTGTTCAGAGATGAACCATTCTGAGTGAATTGGAGTTGAATCTGCATTGGGAGTGGATTAAACCAAAGCCACCCAAATTCATAAGGGACGTGTTCACTTTGATGTTTTATTGGATTTAACTAATGCAGGAAAAACGCACACCTTCAGTGAATCCTGATTAACTCCTCATGCATGTCCTCCACCTGCCCCCGCTCCCCGTGCATCAGTCTGCACTGTGCCACACTCACCTGTTGCGTGGGCGTGTGGGGTACGAAGTATGTCTGCACTCCTTGCCATGGGGTATACAGAGACTAACCCTTTGTGTCAGGAGTGGAAGAGGAGTGCTTTAAGCTAGGCTGTGCAAAAACGTTGCCGAAGGTCAAGCAACAGTTTGCAAGGAAAATGGCCAAAAATGGAGTCCTCAGCTGGATGCACCAGTTTAATTTACTTCTGCTGAGAACCTTTTGCCCAGAATACCTGGGGCATGTGGGAGAGTTGAGTAGTCGCATTACTCAGAGCTTGTCATGTCTTGATACGGCTTTTGGGTCTGCGTAGAAGTGAATTTTGGTGGTCGGGGAGAAAGCTGTGCTGATTTTGACAGTTTCTATTGAGTTTTTCTTCCTTGTTCTCCGTGTGCAGCTATCCCATCACAAGTCTACTGTGGCTTCTGTTAAGGGCGATGTCTTTTCTTCCTGAGCTTTATTGTCCTTTCACATCCCATGCACCTGCCTTAGAGTGATTTTCTTGAATTTTAGACCCGGTGGACAGCTCCCTGCTTAGCCATCCAGTTTTACAATATTTCACATCACGCCTCCTAAGAAGAGGTGCAGTACAAGTATTCTGCTAGGCAGACTGCCTGTGTGACGTGGATGGCTCTCTGTACCTCTCTCTGATTTGCTTGGACACATTATCATGGGTGAAGGACCATTCATTTTAGTGGTTTCTAACGTGATACTCCAGTTTAAAATGCAGTAAGCCACTCCAGTCAATACGAATTCAATGCCTGTGGTGACTGAGTGTGAAATAACCAAAGCTCTGTAAATCCCATCCCATGAACTAGCTTCCCCGCATGGAAAGCCCAAAGTGCAGAAATGTCCCTTGTCTGAGATCTTTTGAATGCTAGACTTGTCTGCTTTGATGATTGAGGAAGGGGGGGGGAGGATAATGTTTTTCATCTGTTTCAATGTGGTGACCAACTTTTTCAAAGTGGAACTGCTGAATAAGAGTTAAAACAGCAAAAACCTGCATTTTTCTCTCCTAATCTATGCCTAAAACTGAGGTGCCTCTCCTTTTTTAAGGACGTGATGACCATACTCAAATGTGACTCATAAAGTCACTTTTAGTACTTCTTTGTTTAGTGAGCCAATTGTGAATTCAAAAAATATTTTAATAAAATTTCTGCTTCTCTCCCATGTGTCTTGCAGATTCAGCTCATGCAAGTCCTGTCAAAATTATCTTTTTCTGTATTTTAATCTCTATCCTTCTGCAGAATAATCAGTCAGATAACAAATACATCAGATAATACATTATTTTCCAGCATAAGAAAAATCTAAGAATTTATAGGATGGTAACGTGTATGTTCAGTTATACAATTGTCTAAATAAATGGAGAGCAGAGATAGCATATCCTCAGAGCTTGGGAAACTGAATTATCAAATTGAGAGTACGGGCTATGCTTAATAACAAGAGTGTCATAATAGTTAGCAGCCAGTGAGAATCTTCCTCTTTTTTTTTTCTTTTTGGGGAAAGAATGGGGTACAGAAAGGAAAAAGATGATTAAAACCTGCTGTTTAGGTCACTGCTTCCTCTGATTATTTAAAATATGTTTAAGACTGGGGAAGCAAGCCATGGGGATTAACAGCTGTCAAACCTCTCACTACTATCAAAACAGCTCCATCTCATGAGCACTGAGAAATACTGAGAAATGAAAAGCTTCACAATTTTTTTATCTACTCAGAAAGATTGGGATGCAGATACTGCAAGAAAGAGGGCACCTGGCCCTGGAGCTTTTTGCCTTTCTTGCCATAGAAACCTGGACATCCGTGATTAGACACTGTGTTTGGTGTGTGTTCAGTCAACCCTGGACGGGTCTGTGAAGGCTGCAGATGGAGGTGCCACGCACTGCCAGCAGAGATGATCACTTTGTTGTTGTTTTGCTGGATTTTGACCCTCCTCTATGGACTCTCAACTCATGTCAGAGCTATTAATGAGAGTAGCTTTTGGGCCCTTTCACACCTCCCTGAACAGAGTGTGCGCTCGCTTCCTCTCCCTCTATCACAAATAGCTTGATTGTTCTGGAGGTTCCAGGGAAACACTATTTTGATACTGTTTTTCCTTAATCCTTGATCTGTTCATGTACTACTAGAAATTCATGAAGCTCATGAGATAAAACACTCTGCAAAAAGAAGATCATACCTGGAAATAATGACTTCCAAAGTCCAAAGCGTGTCTTAAATTCTTTCCAGAAGCAATGATTTTAATACAGGAGGCATTCAGTATAATGATATGGTTGGTTTTTATTATTACATTTTTCAGCCATGTTGGGTTTTATGACATCTCTTAGTAGACAGACAGAGATTCAGAATGAGGTAATACGTGAAAACAGTATGCTTATCATCTACAGAGCACTTTTCTTTCTTGATTGTTTCCACTTAGCAATAATGGTGTCCTGCTTGGTTGCTTCCTACATAAAATTCCCTTTGCAACCAGAAGGGGGACTCAGGATATTAAATTTCAGCAGATGTGGTGAAATCATCCCTTATGTTCTTTCTTCTGAACATCCCTTTCTGATACTGTTTCGGTTCTTTCTTGGCTTCCTCCATCAGTCTTTCATGGCTTTCATTTGCATAGCTTTTGTTATTATGTACTTACCAATGTAGGACATATTTTGCAGGAGGAAGTACTGGAATGCTAGGACACATGGCTGGAACCAGGTTCCAGTCAGTCAGGAAGAGGCTTTGGTGTATCTTTTCTTTGCCTATTTATCACATGGGTTTTCAGCCCCTGTATTACCACGTCTCCCCACAGTTATATCTTCTCCCCAGTGTGTAGGCAGAATCCCAGACTGTAATTAATAAGGGAATATTTTGGTGGTTGTGACACCCAAACACAGGGGAGTGTTGTGACACCCAAGAGAGGGTCCTTGGTCTGCTAGATGGACTTCAGACCATCACCCAGCTCATGATGAAAGAGAATAAATGGACATTCCTAAGCAGAGATATGCATGTTGCTTCATGATGGCAGCAGTAGTGAAATAATCTGTGAGAGAAATGCCAGAGGTAAAAAAAAAGGTAGAAAAGCCAGATGGTGTGAATACATCATTTTAGGTAAACAGCAGACTCATCTTTTTGCTCATCACTAGGAAGTGAATCCTGCCTGCCACTGGGCTTCTTGTGAGACAGCCCTGTTCTCTGTACTCATGCCACCTTGCAGGACTGAGTCTTACAGGAAACCTGATACACCTGCCAGTTCTGCTGCTGGGGTTGCACAACAGTCTCCATTGTAAACCCCCATTTTCCCAAACTTTTTTAGGATCAAGCTTTTATCTTTGATTTATTCATGTAATGTAAGTTTTTCTCATGTCTTCTAGAAAATCTGGACGAAAGAGATGACTGGCAACCCCCTAGGGTTCAGCACATTTGGGGAGAAAGTTATGCATTCTGCCTGTTACGTGCTATTTTCAATGACAATCCAGATTGGAACTTGACATGATACCATCTTTTTAGGATAATGTGGTTTTGTTTGGTTCATGAAAGACTGCTTTTTTTTTTGAAGACTACTAAAAGGAAGAAAAAAGTGACAGCGCATAGGAATTAATCTGAACACTACGCAGACGGTCTCTAAAGGGAGATTTGGTTCTGGTTTGATACTTCGATCTCATCTTATTGCTTGGGGAAACATCCCTCCTGTGTCTGTCAAGGAGCAGCAGCCTCTGACAGATTTTACAGTCATTTACTTCAGTTAGCTTCAGAGAGGCACAGTGGCCACATGTGATGACGCTTGAGCCTTTATTTTAATTCTGGCTCTGCAAGAAATAGATACGCAATCTGCTGGGCTGCCGCAGCATGACATCAACACCAGCGTGTGGGAAACTTCTTGCTTTTCCTCACCTGGGCTTTCTTCTGGGGAGTTGTCTCAGGGTACTCGCACATGAGATTTTGACTCTGTTGGCACAGTAAGGAGTTTGTAGATTGCTGCCTTCCCTGCAGCTCAGCTGTCCAAACCTGAACAGAGCTGGTTTGAGGTGTAGTGGGACTCTGTGGTGGAAACAGCTTTGCTGCAGATTGGCTTGCAGTCGTTCTATTAATGCTCTTCAGTAATTTCTCAGCAGCAGAAAAGCACATTTTGTGCTGGATGCTATGTGTATACAGTCCAAGTGATTCATGATTGAAGTCGGTGTCCTGGCTGGGAATTAAAAGCAAAGGAAGAGTTTCCTGTTGCAGAAATAACAACAAACTGAACCTTTTACTAGAAATTATGTGGCACAGATAGATCACAGGAGATGATATGCAAAAATCTCCAGGCTACTAGCAGCAAAATGAAGCTGTTGTTCGCAAGGCTATTATCCTTGAGAATGAAACAAAAAGGAGACTAGGAAAGGGATGGGACATTGGTCTGATTAGTCCTTTTGTGCAGAGGTTTATAATCACATTGATGTCTTTCTACCCTGAATGATGAATGCATATTAACATGTATGAGTGTTAACACACAAAGTCACTGTCATTAAAGTCAGGTTTCTTAAATCAATTCAATTGAAGCAGAGAGAGCATTGGCTCTAGAAAGACCTGTTAGGACTAATTTAATCCAGAAGTTTATTGATTCAACTTAATTTGTTAAGGAATTGATTTTAATGTGAGTTTGATCATAAATCAGCTTTAAATCAGTTTAAGTGTGTTCACACTGAGCCTTTGCATTGGTTTAAGTAAGATTGATTTATGTTTTACTTAGAAATCTGCAAATTTGGATATATATAAGGCCTGTGGTTTATTTTTTCCCCTTAGAAAGACTGTAGCACATTTCTCCATCTTCTGGGGTGAAAGTCTAGCTGTATCGAATCAATGACAAAGCATTTTATTTTCACAGGGCCTGAATTTTACCTTAGTACTATGGTGGGCCTTCAGTTCTTATCGTATAGCAAATAAAGCCCTGGATATTTGCACACTTGATATAATCAATTTTCAGGCTGTGATTTTATCCAAAACTGTGACACATGAAAACCATTTGCAAGCTTAAAAGAAGAAGTGGGGGAAGGGAGGTTTACTTGGTTTACCATGTCTTTATAATTTTACTGTCAGCCTGCTCAGAATTTATGTGGAGTTTATTCTCCAACTCCTTTTTAGCTAAACTTTACAATATAGTCTCTGTTCTGTTAATGGAGAGCCTAGATTGGGGCAGAATATTTGGTAAATTATGCACATCATTATTTACTACATTTTATATAGCTGAGTGGCTCTAGAAGGTCTGCTTGTGGCTTCTACACAAAGAATATCACCTTCCTACAATAAAAGCCATAATTCCTCCCCGACAATAGATACTGGTGGCCATGATCACAAGGGTCAGAAACGTAACATGTTAAATTATTACTGTTTAATGCATGTTGTAGTCTTTTTCACATAGTCATAGATTTTAAGGCCATTGAGGGATTTTGACAAAAGGTTCCATAAACTCCGGGCAGGATGGGCTTGATCGTTGTGGACCAGGAGCTCCAGGCTGGACTTGATGGCCTGGAGATATATTTCACAGTTTTCTGTATTTGTGTGACGATCCCACTCCTGTGTGGCCCACTACTTAGCATTCACATAGGTTTCCTGGTATGCAATTTCACCACTTAACAGTTGATCTGGAATGTATTTTTAAAAAGCCTTGTAATTTTTCCTACATAATTTTTGAACTTTTGCCTACAGTCCAGAAACCATTTCAGAGTTGCATAAAGTGTTCCTGTCCCTCCTCCAGTGATTGCTAGACCGTGGCATGTTTCTGCACGCTTTACTGATCATGTGGTTATGGATTTTTCGGAGGTTGACCTTTAAAAGGATGTCTAATCTTGTATAATAATTTAACCAGGGGAGATGCTTCTTATTAGATCTTTTTGTGAGCTGTTCCTGATTGCAGGTATTTAGCAATATTTTTTCTTCAGAATTTTGTTTCATTTTTCATTTGTCTGAAGATAGCCTGCACACATTTTCAAACAGGTGTGACATAAATGTTTCCTTTTCACCACAGTTTCCCTTTCTGTTTTGCTATAGCTGCAGAGTATAAATGTGGGGTTCAGTATATGTTGGAAGTAAATTATACTGAAGGGTGTATGACAAGATCCTCTCTGCATACTGAGCAAGCCCATAATGTTAAGTGCCATGTTTAGATTTTTGCTGAGCTGAGTTTGAGCTGATGATTTGTGTGCAATGCCCAGGTGTATCCAGATCCTCAGTTCCTGAAATGAGTCAAGTGGCTTTCAGTCTCATTGGCTAAACTGTTTGCACACCTTCTGGTAAAAAAAGGAAGATTTTGCTAACAGATGTTTCCAAGTGATGGCCACCTCAGTCAACTGAAGGGGCCAGGAATAGTTGTGCTGTGTCCCTGGGGAAAGGCACATCCTTTTCCTGTGAGAGTGGCACCCTTCTGGCACTGTCAGACCACGCTGATTTTCCCCTTAGCATGTAGGTATGAAAGCAGTCGTCTTCTGAATTGACTTAGGAGTGGAGGGGCAGTGTGCTCCACCAGCAATAGCTCTGACATTTTCTACCTGGTGGAGATTTTGGGAGGCAGGGGCAGGGGGATTGCTCTTTCAGGTGTTATGCAGCTGGCATGGGGATGGCACATGCTCTGCTCCATCTGTGATCAGCACCAGAAGGAAATGAAGAAGAAAAAACTTTAGAGGCAACTCTGGTTAAGTCTGGGTGGAGAGTGACCCCACTTTGGGGTCGCAGTGGAAGGGCTGCCCTTGCCCAGGTTTCCTCCACGCAGTCTTTGAGCACACAGATGTCTTTGTAGGCCTAGATCCTTCCACAGCCTGTGCTGAACACCCACATAAATCCCAGAAAGAGAGTATTGCTAGGACAGCTGACCACAAAGGCTTTAAAGGAGAGGAGGGGAAGGAAAGTGGGGAATGAAGAGCCAATACCCATAGTGTTAAGTTTGACATGTGCATTAGCAAATCAATGTCTTGAAAGTTTTGAAGTTCTTCACACTGCTGTAAATACTTTATGCAGCCTGTAATGTAACAGCAACTTCTTCCTTTTGATGCTCCAATTAATCTTGTTTTCTCCAAATTCATTTCTACATTTAGATTTTGTTTCTGTTCATGTTAAAGAAGCCATCAGATGGGTTTCAGTTCAGGTCTTCCACCTTCCCACCCCAAAATTTCAACATAGATGAGTGGTTCTTTGTGGGGAGGAACATTAGCAGACAAATGAACCCCCTAAACTGCCAGTTGTGCCTGGGGATGCCCAGAAATTTTCTCATCCACTTTGTGGAAAGTGGCGGCCTCTGTGTGAGCCTTGTGAGAGGGACATTGTTTGCGACTTTTTGGGAGGCAGTTGTTTTGGTAAATGGTGTTTTGGGTTATATCCCCAAACTCAGATTAGTTCAGTGAGGTGGATTGGAACTGACTGAACAGCAGAGCTCAGAGGGTTGTGATCAACGGCACAGAGTCTGGTTGGAGGCCCGTAACTAGCGGTGTTCCCCAGGGGCCTGTACTGGGTCTGGTTCTGTTCAATATATTCATCAAAGACCTGGACGAAGGGATAGTGTACCCTCAGCAAGTTTGCCAACGATACCAAACTGGGAGGAGTGGCTGATACGCCAGAAGGCGAGACCTGGACAGGCTGGAGAGCTGGGCTGACGGGAACTGAATGAAATTCAAGAAGAGCAAGTGTAAGGTCCTGCACCTGGGGAGGAACAACCCCCTGCACCAGTACAGGCTGGAGGTTGACCTGCTGGAAAGTAGCTGTGCTGAGAAGGACCTGGGAGTGCTGGTGGGCAGCAGGCTGATCATGAGCCAGCACTGTGCCCTTGTGGCCAAGAAGGCCAATGGGATCCTGGTGTGCGTAAAAAGGATTGTGGCCAGCAGGTCAAGGGAGGTTATCGTCCCCCTCTACTCAACCCTGGTGAGGCCACATCTGGAGTACTGTGTCCAGTTCTGGGTCCCCCAGTTCAAGAAGGACAGGGAACTGCTGGAGGGAGTCCAGCGGAGAGCCACAAAGATGATCAGGGGACTGGAGTACCTCTCTTATGAGGAAAGGCTGAGACCTGGGTTTGTTCAGCCTGGAGAAAAGAAGACTGAGGGGAGATCTTGTTACTGCTTACAAATATCTGAAGAGTGGGTGTCAAGAGGGTGGGGCCAGAGTCTTCTCAGTGGTGCCTGATGACAGGATAGGGGGCAATGGGCACAAATTAGAACACAGGACGTTCCAGCTGAACATGAGAAAAAACTTCTTTATTGTGAGGGTGACAGAGCATTGGAACAGGCTGCCCAGAGAGGTTGTTGAATCTCCTTCTCTGGAGATATTCAAAACCCGCCCGGACGCAGTCCTGTGCACCCTGCTCTAGGTGAACCTGCTCAAGCAGGGGGGCTGGACAAGATGATCTCCAGAGGTGCCTTCCAACCCCAACCATTCTGTGATTCTGTGATTCCTCAGGTATGCTTGTTGGTGGTGGCAGTGACTCTGTGAATCCATGCAGGACGAGGTGGTTAGTGGTCACCTGTTGAGGTACCCCGCATCCCACAGTCTGGGAATGACCTTCTGACCACCATTTCTGCTGAATCTCACCTATCATGTCACTCCCTATTCCCTGTGTTGTATCATTTGTTAACAAGGCATCCATGTGGGCAGCAGGTCCTTCTGGTTCTCTTGTTCAGCATGGAGAATTCTTTTAACACTGGGGAAATTTATGTGAATCCTGTGACTACAACGTTGTCTGATGTTATTTAAATTCTGCATCATGCACTAATGTGGCAGACTTGCTTCAATACATACATGACTGAGCTCTCACTGGGAGTAGAGACAGTTTGGCACGCTTAATTAGGAAGACCTCTGACCAGGCACGTAGAAGTGTGCTGGCAATGTCACTGGATGTGTGGTGTTATACTTTCTTTTAAGGCTTCCAAAGCCTGAAGAGGATGAGGAAGATTTTGGGGAGTATGAAGGCCTGCCATGGATAGATCTGCACTCAGCAATTTATTGGCTGATGCATGGTACACATTTGTCTGTGAAGTGGAACTATTGCAGAATCAGACAATGCTACAAAGACAAGAAAACAGTGTAAGCCAGAAGAAAAAATGGGCCTCTCTATGATTAGGATGAACAGAAAACAATCACTCATGTCTTTTATATGTGAGCATCCCAACTTTGTTGGAACAGTGTGAATGGAAAGAGTATGACAGAGAAATGCTGAGAGGGTGGAGAAGCAGCTGAGACCAGAGGAGATGGAAACAAGAGTTATAAAATAAAAGATAGTGCATAGGATTTGAAAAGCCTACAGGATTCGACACACAGAAGAAGTCTTTGTGTTTCCTGATGATGGCAAATATAGCAGTGTGCCAGAGAATACAAAACGTGAGAGGAAGAGGAGGAGATGGCTGCAGCACTTTTGAGCCCCCAGATTGAAAGGCTAAAGCTCTAAGGAAGCTATAAAAAAAAGGTCAGTTCTACCAAAAAGAGGAAAAAAGGGAGTTACCCAAGAACTGGATTTTCATTGGTAATCCAGATGAATAAACTCTGAAATTATACCAAAGGAGAATATCATTGCGTTGCACATCTTTTCTTCCTTGCCTTTTTTTCTCCATTTGTTTTTATTCTTCCCAACATGATCTTAGGGCACACCAACGTGGCTACACATGTACCACAGCTGAGACCCAAAGTCTAAGTTTTGCATGCCTCTCAGCCCAGCGATCTGGTGAACCTTCCAAGTCCGGCCATAAGGCGTAGTCTGAGACCCAGCCAAGTTAACAGTGCAGTCACAGCCTCTGCTTTTAGGTGGTTCTCTCAGCTACACTAGTCTGTCTTTGGTGATTTACTGCATGCCTTTTTTCAAGCAAAGATACAGATTAGTGATGAAAATACTTACACTGGAGAGCAAAGAAGAGAAGGAGACATACGTATGATGCAGCAAGCCACACTTCCTCCCCTCATCTGACTTCAAGGCACACAACTTGAGACAAACTTTTTTAATGTGCAGTCCTGAAATTCAGCTCCTAAATCAAAATGGCTTCATGTAAAAAAAGAAGTCACTGAGTACTTGCAAGTCCCCTTAAAGTCTATGGGATTTATGCCTGCACAGCACTTCTGTGCATTGGATTGCTTTAATTTTAGCGCTCAAAGATTCTGCAGTCTACTTCTATGCATTCAGGTATGTAAAATATGGACCTGCAGATTTTTATATCGACTTTATGAATAGTTGTCCCTGAATTGCTTACTGGGTATCAAGTATACTTATTTTACACTGTCGCCACATTTTCAGTCTGTATGATCAGGTTTTTGTATTGACAGTGTCTAACAGGATCATCAAAGTTTATTAGGGATGCAGCCAGTTGGAGTCAGCTGAAGCACTGTGAACCAGAGAAGAGAGTATTTAATGCAATCAGGCAGCGTGTTCCTGCAGACACAATCATCAGTAAATAAATTAAGTGTTGACCTTTAAATTGTAATCTTTAGGTTAGACGCTTGCTGACACCCAGCTTCTCTTGTGAAACCTACATTTTGCTATCTTTGAACACAGTTCCCTGTCTCTGAGGAGGTCTAAGCTCAGAAACTGATATCTTGAGTGACTGCAGGAGGCTGGACAGCCTGGCATTATCATGTTACACTGAATAAATGGGTGCTCTCAGGCTTTCCCTCATGGACATGATACTTCTAGACATGGTGGTTTGTCACTACCATCCTTTTTCTGGCTCCACTGGAGAGGTTTTTTACTTGTAGAGTGGAGGGGGGAGTAGTGAGACCTCCATTTGCACAGTACTTCTTCCATATGTCCATTTTCTGTGTCCTGTTGAAAATCCTGCCTTTCCAAGGTTATGTTATGAGTTGGCCCATGATACTCTCATTGCAAGGGTTTACTGGGCTTCTGACAGGGAGGATGAAGATTAGTGCAAGCTGAGAGAGCGGCTTCATGGCTAGGGGTAAATATCCATGAACACTGGCATGACATACCATGTACTTGAAAGCATCTCACCCCAAATAAACAAATACTTTAGGTGGAGATCTATGAGTTTGTTGGGTGCACCATTACTTTGAAAGGACCAAGTGAGACTTCAGCACCATCACACCTACACCTATCAGGCTCACCGGGTTTAGACTAAATGCTTCACAGCATGAGATGAGCAGTTCCCAGTCAGGATGATCAGAGTTGCAGTTGGCTTTGTGATTAGCTTTTTTGAGGGGGGAGTAGTTACTCTTATCTATAGTGGCATTTGCTGGTTCCTCACTGGTCCTTTGTTCAAAGAACATGGCTGTTGTGCTATATACCTCTCTATTGTCTTGTTTCTTGGCTCCTGACTATGTTGCTAGCCATTCCTGTAGCATTCCCCTTTCTTTTAGCCTTTGCAGAAATTTCAGATGGTGTAAAAATTTCCTTTTAACATCACTAGGAAGAATTTGTTTCTGTGGATCTTGGTTTTACATGTCATGCTCAAGACAAATGTCAGGTTTGCATTTTTCCTTTTGCTCTTCTACACAGACATAAGTATTCAAATCATACCAAGACCCAGAAGCTGAAATATATCTGACAGTATTTTCAAAAGAGTTCAGAACTGAGAAATTCCTATTTAAGTAGCTAAATGATTTGTTTGGTTTTCCAGTCTCAGCGTGTGTTCAGTTACTCTGGTATTTTGGAGAGCTGGTTGTGTGGGATTATCTCCTATCATTAACCACAGTGTTTTATCGTGTAGGTAATCTGCACAGAGACTCAACGTGCTGGAAGGAAGTAGCCAGATTTTGGAAAATGTTCAGAATACAAATGTTGCTTGAGAGAATAATAGGAGGATTAAAACCAACAGAAAACAAAAGAACTTTTGGGGGTTTTTTTAGTTGTCTAAGCAAGAGCAGTATACATTTTAAAGTGTGGCTCATATGGTTTATACCAAAGGCTTTGGAAAATCTGGCCTGCTGATGATAAACCTGAGCTTGATTACAATCTCATATGCAAGGGGAGAAGGCTTTTTGGAAATAATATAATTTGGCTTGCATTAGTGCCCTGCCTTGAGCATTATGCTGCAAAAAAAGCAAGTCTGAGTCCAAGGCAATGGGTGTTATTCTTGTGGCTTCTATTACCACTCACCAAGCTGTTGGTCACAATTTTGAACAGCAGACTATGCACATGTGCCTACTGGCAAGCACGCATAATACATTCCTGTGCTCAGACTCTTAAATGGCTTTGTGCCTTCCTAGGAAAAGAAAAGAAGGCGGGGGGGGAAACCCACTCATGGAATTTCAGCTGAAAGCGTGTAGTTGTGTGATAATATTTTGCAGGTTTCCTGTTTAATTTTTTCAACGTGTTGAGCTTCCATGCAGATTAACTATACAATCAAACACTGAGAGTGAGGAGATCGCTGTGCTTTGCCAAACTCACCAAAGTCCAGAGGGAAGTTATCTCCAGTCATACATTATCAGTGAGTCTTTTGCAGAGAGAATATGGAAATGTGTGTTCCTTATCTGCAATGATATTATGCAGGCCAGCAGACATATATTTCTGAACAAATTGCTAACAAAATGACAGATATTCAAGCCATCCTAATAGGCAGAGATCTAACACCTTGCATGCTTTTGCCTGTTAAACCCTTCCAACAGTTCCGGGCTTTTGCTGACACAAGTGCTCCGCCGCTTTGTGAGGGCTCGTCACAGCGTGACAGCCCTTTCTCGCTGTTATCGCCCCTGTTGCTTTCTTAGAAAGTCTGTCAAACCAGGGGACGTCTGTGGGTCACAGAGAGACGTCCTGACCAGGCAGTGTGAAAAGCTTGGGGTTAAACATGGGTGCCTTTCTGTGTGTCTAATTGACTCTTAAAATGTGAGGCGCTCACGGGTTTCAGCACAAGGAATACAGATAAAGTGGATCCCACTGCACCTTTCATTCAAGCAGTGCTGCTTTCGGGGTGCTTCCACGCTTAGTTTCCACTGTTTCTCTTTGGGATTTATCTGTTTTCTTTGCTACCTGGCCCTTGTCATTCTGTGATGGATGGAACGTGTAAAGGCTCTGCTGCCGCCGTACCAGAGCTGCTTGCAATGGCACTGCCCAAAACGTGACTGGCAGGAAATGCTGCAAGGCTCCTTTCCATCTTCACAATACATTTTGACCAAGTCATCCTGTGCCGGATGGCACCTCAACCTCAGCCCATGCATAGGAGATGCAGAAAGTGTTTTCCTTGCCCTTTCTCCCTCGTTCCTGCCAGCAGCAGCAAGCCTAACCCGGAGCAGTGGGCAGAAGCCTCGCCAGTGGCGGGAGCTGTACTGCGTGACAGGCGCAGCGAGGAGTGGTGGAAAGGAGCCAAGCTGGCAGGAGATGCCGTGGGGACAAAGGGGGAAGGGGTAGAGAGGCGAGGGGAGGGAGCTGTCAGGGGGAGCAATGTCTAGTTATCATTGTAAGCATTTTTGCCTCCTTTAAAAGCATTTTTACCCCTCAGACAAGGTCCTGTCTTACAGCACCGGAGAAATTGGCACAGACTGTGATGAAAGTCAACTACCTCTTGCAACAGTGGAAGCTGTAGCTGATCTCAATCCAAGCACACAATGCTGTAGTTTTATCAGCACGAGCTTTCTCATATGCCTGGCAGGTCCGATTAACTTTTGCAAAACTGCAGCTGAAAGGAAACAAACATAGTGTAAATGAAAAGGAGGAAAAAAAAAAAAACAAAGAAGAAACAATCTCTTTTCTGTCATGTCTGTGAACAGCTTTTACTGCTTTCCCTGGAGAGCCTGCATGCTTGGACAGTGAGTTACTGTGAATTAGTGAGGGTCACTGCCATTGATTAAATCCTCTTTTATGTTTCCTGGTAACTCCTGAATTATGGCAAGAGTTGAGCATATTAATTTAACACTTTTTTTTTTCATTGACAGTTCTGATGGAGGAAAAAATCTGCAAGTCACTTTGAACAGATAATACTGCATTAAAGTAAAATTCAGGAACAAAGTGGCATCTCCCTTTTATTCCCAGTTTCACACTGCTACACTGACAAGAAAATCAATAACCAGTTGAAGTCTTAAGCACAAAAATTTTCATCCTTGCAATTGTGGTTATTCTCTTTAATTTATGCAAGATATGGACTAGGACTACAATAAGTGAAATATGGTAAAATAAGGAATATTGCCTTTTTATTTCACACCTCTGCAGCTCCTTTTCTTACGTAGTGATAAAAGACTATAACCTTAACTCTTTAATGACAGAATGAAACTGTAAGCACAAACCTCAGTAGTAAGGCTGTTAATTAATGCTAATTATTTTTGTTGGAAGATTTAAAGATTGATATTTTTCAAAAACTCTTTCTCTCTTTTCGGTAAATGCCTGAATATTTACACATGTGTGCTTATGTAAATGTGTCTATATATACAAATAAACATACACGCACACACTCATAAAAGTATATATATTTAAACATATTGGCTTCAGAATGATGTGTGGGCATTTGTTTTTCAGAAAGCAAAAATTGTTTTAGTAGCATTTTGGGAACGCGCTGGAATTGCCAAAATTGTCCTGGGGCAGGGGCGGGGAGTGGAAAATGGAAACCAACATATGAGAAGACATTTTTGGGGAGATTTCTCTCTGGTCATGAAATCCTGGGCCTTACCTGATCTGTCCCAGTGCCACCCTGACACGTGTGCTTACCCCCTGTGTAAAACCTCCACGGACGCCCTTCCCAGAGAAGGTCTCCCTCTCAGACGTTTTGCTGATGTCTAGTCTAAGAATTCCTGCCAGGGACTTGTTTTCCACACGAGCAGAGACGCGTGGAAAAAGTTGTCACCTTCCTCTTAATCAGAACTTTTTTAATTATTGAAAGGTGCTCTGTCCCTATCCTGTCTTCTGCTGGTGGCCCAGCAGGTGCCACCTCATTTGCTCTTTCACTGCAGACCACATTTTCCCAACCACCATTGTTTATGCTGCTCTGCTCTGGACTCAGTTTCCAGGAAAATCAGGCTTTCCCTGGTTTCCCTGGGCTTTCCTGGGATTAGGAAGGTTGCCTCATGTGTTGGACAGGCCACGCTGCTGTCTGCAGCAGGCAACTGCTTATCGGACATGTGTGTATCCAGTTCTTCATACACACTTCTCATAATTACGGCTGTGATGGTGCTGCTTGGTTTTCATCTGATTGGAAAAATAATTAAGGGCAATTGACGTCAGCAAGTCTCCACAAACACACAAGCAACAGATATCAAAACATAATCAAGCGTGTTCCAGGTTGTTAAAACATTTTCTTGTACAGGGCCATATTGGAGAACCATTGGTGTCCCGATGAACACTCCTAATCTGCATGTTATGGAGAATCATTTGGCCATGCTGGCCATTTGTTTCCTTGGACAATATTACAGCTGTTCAAGAAACAAAACACACTGCAGCTAGGGGTGCTGCAAGGGAATACTGGCTCCCAGGAGGTACAGACCAACAATGAGGCACAGCTGAGCCAGGATGGACTCACAAGCTATCACCCGTCAGCTGACCAGCTGTAGCTGCCCGTATTAACCCTCCCCAGCTGCGTGGTAAAGGTGTTATCTTAAGCCCCAGGGGAAGTAAGGTTAAACTAGGAGTTTTATCTCAATACTGGAGCATGGTAGAGGCTGGTTTGCAGCTAACCCATGGGATCAAATGAAGCATGGTGTCTCACAGAGGGACTGCATCTTCTTGTGAAGCCTGTGCTCAAAAATTGGTACTGGTTGTGAAATATTAGAGCCCTAAATGGTTTCAGATTTAACCATACAAGAAACACTATTGCTACAACACAGTAGAAATTGAGATGCGTCAGCTGGAGCCCTTCAGTGTGTGGGAGCCACTGGCTGAGCATTTTCAATGTAGTGTCCCCTTCTGGGCCCAAAATACCCTTAATTGATATTGATTCTCTTGATGGGCTTCCAAGCCTGTTGTCTCTTGCCTCAGGGAAAGGATATGGCCGAGCTGAGGTTTGAGGTAGGTGTATAATGTGGGTTATAATGGTTGGCTGGAGCAAAAGCCTTTCCCTCAGATTAGGGAAGCTGTTGAGCTTGTATTTATGCCTTTAGCTCCCTGTCACATCAGTTGCACCTGGAGCCTTTGGATAGCCACTGACTCATAGCAGTCAAAATAAACAAAGCAGCAAGACACCCTCCCATTCCCTTTCTGTATTACCTACCAAGGCTGCCTGCCGCAGCATGCTGTCTTGTGTCTAGGTACACACGATCAATTAAGTGTTGTTAGTGCTTCATACTGTATTCTGAAGCAGCACTTTAGTTCTTGCTGAGGCTGTGTATGGCTTACAGGTTGTAAGACCCATGTAGGAGGACTCCAAACGGCCAAACTTGGCTGTCATTAAATGTGCCTTTATGCTTTAAGGATGATAACTGTAACACACAAATGATCCTTATTTTTCAGGTTTTGGGGTAGAAGTGTTGCTAATCTGGATGGGGTTTTGCTTTCTGTGGCTTGCCTAGCTCAACTTGAGTTAGCACTGTTTTCCGTTCTGAGGATGGCCTAATTACCAGCACATTCTTTTATTTCTTTAGCGGTGCCTCCCAAATTGAAGGAAATGAAAAACCAAGAGGCTGCTGTGGGTCAGAAGCTAGTGCTAAGGTGTGAAACCACTTCAGAGTACCCTGCGCTCAGATTCAAATGGTTAAAGAATGGAAAGGAAATAACCAAAAAAAACAGACCGGAAAATATCAAGATCCCCAAAAAACAAAAGTAAGTACAGAGACATTTCTCACAAGTGGGGCTGGGAGGGATGGGGAGAGCTGTTCACCGGAACACAGGCATTGAGGTTGTTAATTGCAGTATTAGAAAGCTAAAAGCTGTGAGTTACAGAGGAAGAAAATTTAGGAAAACAGACACTGACATGATTTTTCTTGAACGTATGGATGAAGTGGTAGTATGGTATAAATATTTCATAAATGATTTTCCCTTTTTAATTTCTATTTATTTTCTAATAGCCAAAGGCTATAATTTTAACCAGTAAACCTTGGAGACAGGCCATTTTTAAACGACTGACAAGAACAGAGGTACCTTAAGTTTATTGTCTAAAATCCAAGAACATTTAAAATCATCAAAGCAATGTAGATTTGGAAATATTTTTGATATTTGCTTTGCAAGCAATCTAGAAGAGGGGCTGAATGCTGCCTGCATTATCTTCGAATGCCTTATGCAAGACTGCAGTAGTCCTTTAGCAGAGGCATTCCCACACAAGCAGAAAAAGGCACAGGTCTAGCAGGTGTCAGACGAGTAGCAAAGCCTGCAAATCTCGTCCTCCTGGCTGGGGGAAAGTGTCCCCCACATGTGACTGATGACGAGTGCCAAAAGATGGTCTGGTGCCTTGTTTCTACGGGGAAAGAGAAGAAGCTACACAATGCGTTTTCTGCACTGGGGCAGGACAGGGCTTTTGCTGTTTGGTCTATACCTTGTTGTTTAGGTTAAAAAGTTTTAATCGTGGCCACTCATCCATCAAAGAAAGCTATGAAAATCTGTTTGAACACAGCCCTTCAACTCTCACTTCAGCTCTCAGTAGGCAGGGCTGCTATCTGCTGCACTGGGCCATGCCTTCCTCTTGTACAAGGCACAGAGGATTTGGGGTGGGCTCTGCAAAGGATCTTTCCTTCCCAGGTGTCAAGTGTCCCCATACTTCTTGTCAGGTCTCATCTCATTAGGCAAAACAGCAGCCAAAATCAAGCAGGCACTTGACCTTTCAGAGTTATTCAGGTTGAAAACCAGACGTCCTGCCCATCCTTGCAGTTTCTTGCACCCAAGGCACAAAGTGAAACAAGGTGAAACAAGGAGGCGGGCAGAGCAGCATCACTGCAGCCCCCGTGCCATGGTCGCATAGACAGCAAAAAGGAACCTGTGATGTCTCATTCCAGCATTTGCAAAATGGAGCTGTTCCAGGTGGCAGATAGCCTCGCAAATTGCCTGGACCTGTTTGCAGCGCCATATGTCTCTGTCAGAGTTGTATTTTCAGTCTATTCTGTAAAGAAAATGTTCGGGTCAGAGCCTGGCCCTCAGCTTCCCCAGCAACACAGTGCTGCCTGTGAGGGGCAAAGAGTATTTTGGCTGATGCTGATTGACCAAACTCACTGGAACCAGGATTTCACGTTCTGGGGCTTGGATTTGTCAGTTCAGCATTGAATCAGTAACTGCCTTCTGCCAGCTCCCTTCTTTCTCTTTTTTTTTTTCCCCCCCTGAAAACTTTAAGGAGCTGGCAGAAGGGAAACTACCTAATAACTATTGATTAGAGCATGCATGTGGAATGTGTGACACTATTTTTCAGGTTGATGTGCCAAAATACGTTTCAAATTCCCCAAAAGATACATAATGAAAAAAAATTAAAATTGGGCGTCTTTCTGGAAAATGGAAATCTGAAGTCCTATTCCCCCACTGTAAGTGGGCAGAGTGCAGGCTTTGACCTGGATTTCACACTTCTGTGTGCTACCCCAGCCACAACGGTATCACTCGTTGGAAATCCTCTCTTCTATTTTCTGTTTTAAAACAGGAATATCAGTGTGGAACAGAGAAGCCCTTCCAGTTAGAGATGTGAAACTCACTAAATGTAGACTACAAAAAGGGGAAAGACAAGGGATGTCTGCTGACAACTGAAGGATTTTCCTTGCCTTTCTACTTTGAGATTTTAGTCTGTGGACACATCAGTGCTTTGCCATTTCTTCTTTTGCTGGACTGAGCAGATGTGAACAGCTTAAGAGGAAATAGATTTTTATTTTGATAAAAAGCGGGGCAGGCATGTGTTCTAAAGTTAAAGGAAAACAGGGAGAAATGCAGTGCAAATGAATGCATAAAAAGACAAGCAGATTACAGTAGACAAAGCCACGTTAAAAACATCCCATCGCAAATGAAAGGAATATCAATGATCAAGGAGTTTTTTCCCCCACTTATTTCCTGTGTTTTTTTCTTGACAGCACATTGATAAATGTTTGTCATGTTCATATGCTGCCATATTGTTACAACAAGCATTTTAGTGTGAATTTTTTACTATTACCGAGTGTGGGAAATATCAACTAGGAAGGCTAGAGTAGTTGTTGAGCTGTCTAGGATTAATGTCTATTTTAAAGGTCAAATGGCTACATAAAAAGTATGCTATGTTTCTGAAGAACCATTAGCATGCGGGGTACCACAGTCTTATTGACTCCTTCAATCCAAACACTTGAGAATAACACTTTCTACATATTTATAAAAACCTCACGAAGTTTGTAAGTAGTGCCCAATGGCCAGAATTGACTTTTGGTAATGTCATATTTTGCAAGAAATCACCTTCCCGTTGTGTGATGGCAGAATAAAATCTGTTCATTGTTGGGAGAAAAAAACAAGTGTTTCTGAGTTCTGGCTATTTAGCTTTAGGTTTTTAACAAATTGCAAAAATATCTGGCAGAATGATGAAGTATCTAGCTCAGAAATTGAAAATGAAGACCTTAGCTTGGCACCTGGAGTAGGCATGGAAAAGATAATACTGCAGTTTGGTGTTTATTGGGTGCATTTGGCCAGTGTGAATACTACTGGTTCAAGGGATTAGCAACAGGACAAGAGGAAATGGCCTCAAGTTGCATCAGGGGAGGTTTAGACTGGACAACAGGAAGAATTTCTTTACCAAAAGAGTGGTTAAGCATTGGAACAGGCTCCCCAGAGAGGTGGTGGAGTCATCAACCCTGGAGGCATTCAAAAAAGGTGTAGACGTGGCACTCCAGGGCCTGGTTTAGGAGGCATGGTGGTGTTAGTTGACGGTTGGACTTGATGATCTTAGAGGTCTTTTCCAACCTTAATGATTCTATGATTCTATGATTTGCAGTAGTAGGGCAGATGCTGACTGTGTTTTCCTAGTTTCTTAAGAGTTTAGAAGACTCTCTGGCAATGCAGGCTTCCTCAAAGCTTAGCCTTCCAAAGACTGCCTTGCATGTAAAATGAACTCGGGGGATCACTCCTCTAAGCTCGCTAGGATGATTTCAGGGTGATTGATTCAGAGGGCGCAGAGCCTCAACATGACAGCACAGCAGGTGAATCACACTAAATGACTGTGCCCCTTCTCATTACACTGGAAAGTCAAGAGAAACTGAATGAGTTTAAATTTTAATGAAAGGCATTTAAAGCTCTCACTTTTTACCTCAAATTTGTCATGGACTAAGAGCATGCAGTCAGTGAGTTTCTGCTGCTCTTATGATTGCTGATGATTCATGATGCGACGATTGATTGATTTGTGAGTCCAAGCTCTAAGCTATTCCTTTGTGTCAATGGAGATACAGAATAAGTCAGGCACCAGACAAGGGCTTTACACCTGCTAGCTAACTTTCCCATGCCTGTCCACTTGTACTGGTAACATTTCATTTTCCATCTTGACTTTCAAACCCAGGTGAAGCCTGCACATTTTTGTTTTGGGTAGTGTGCTGTACAGAGTCAGACTCTCTTCATTATATGAAGAGAGACTCCTTTATCTGTGTTGGGGTTTTTTGGGCAGAGGGAAGGTGTTTGCCACTTCACCTAGCTGATGGCTTTGGATGCAATAGTGCATGACAAAACTTTGTGTGCAAGTGCCTGGTACCTTGGGCTTCATCCAAGCTTAGCCTGGATATTTACCCGCAGACAGGCAATTCTGGATGACAGATGGAGGCTGGAAGCAAAATGAATTCAAGCAGTCAGATAAGGTGGGCTGGGACTGCATTCTGTGGATGTATTTCTTTCCCTTTCATGTACGAATACAAGCTCAGCAGTGCCATAGTGGCGATGAGCTAAAGATATAGCAGAAGCAAATCTTACAGGGAGAGGCATTTTTTGGTGTAGCATGGTATAGATTGAGAAAAGGACAAGCATTTGAATACAAAATCCCTTATCAAGGGCTTTAAGTGAGTACTGTTGGCATACTGTATTGCTAGGGAGCTGCTTCATTTACAGCCATTAATGAGTCATCTTCTGCTCTGACTGTTTTGAATTCTGTCCTTATATGTCTCGATAATATTCTTAAGGCTGTAAATACTCATCTTATTTCTCCTGCTCTCAGAGAGAAAACTCCTTACAGAGTTTTTCTAAAAACAAGAGTAAATTTGGCTTGTTAGAAATAGATTTGTAAGAAATACGGTTGCTTCACCTATTTTAATATAATCTTAAAATCATAAAAGGAAGACACAATTCCTCACCTTTTCCTGTAGGTATCATGTAAACAAAGAGAATAAAAATAAATGTGCAGGGCAAAGAGTTTCTTCTTCTAAAAGCCCATAGTGCCACAGAAGTGGTTTGCATCAATATTACTTAATATCATATGGCGAGGAAAAGAGACTGCAGCAGACATACAGTAGGTGCCTAAATAAAAGTTATATAATTGCAGCTGTGCTTCTTGCTTATCATTGGGTTAAAGTGAGTTCCTCAAAAAACAGAGCCTGTTTACATTGCGTTTTGAAGCACCCTGAGGCTACAGCCTGCTCTCCATCTAGACGACTGTCTGCAAGCATGGCTGAAAGATAACCTGTGGGATATAGGAAATACCGCATGTCCACTCAAGCTGTTAGGTGGTGTAGACTACTGCCAGACATTCCTGGACAGGCCCTCAACAGGCTGTTGCAAAGGCAGGTGTGTAGATGGCTGGCAGGAAGATTGAAGAGCATTTTTACTGTGGTATAAGTAGAGCTGTTAGGTGCAAAATTCCCACCCAAAGAGACAGTAGCTTTCACCTTCTGTCAGTGTCTTAACCACATTTTTCTCATATATTCATGGTTGCCACCAGCTAGAGTCTGTTCTTGTATGCCATCTGAAATGCAGCCCAGTTAATTAATTCAGCACTGGGAACTGGACTCCTAACATTGCCTGAGAAGGGAGCCCTAATAGTCAGCTGTTCAGTTGTTTACCGTTTGAGCAAACCTCAGCAAATTGCTAATCCTAGCTTGGCTGCTCCTTCTTCTTGCAAGCCCAGTGGCCTCAAGAAAGCAGCCCTCTTTCATGACATGAGGGGAAACTCTTGTAATGTGGGTTTCTACCAGAGCTGGAGTCCACCTAGCACACTGCTCTCATCCCATGAGGGCCACAGTGCTGACTGCTCAGCAGTAGGACCTTCGCCAAGAGGCAGGGAAGGCTGAGCTGCCGATAAGCAGATGTTTGATAGCAGATGGGATAGTTTACTGTGCTGGAGGGAGGGATGGCTCGCAAGGATACATTGGAAAGTGGCATTGAACATTTTGGTTGCTCCAGAAGCCCCCCTGCTACAACAGTCTTGTTTCTGGTCTGAACCCAGCCCTGCTCAGTGGTTCCCAGAAGGGGTAACCACTTATGATTTCTGCATGGAGAGTTAGGACACATGGCTACGCTGAAGCAAAACAACTCCCCAAACATTGCTTAGCTCAGCACTCACTGCTAGACATGCTGGTGACTATAAGCTGTTAGAGTGAAGAACCCCTGCCTCCTGGGGATCAGTCCTTCATGTTGGGGTAGGTCAACTTAGGGAAGCCAATGCTCGTGGCCTCTACTAAGCGACTAATCTGTCGATAAATGAGCAGGCTTTACTACAGGCAAAAACTTCCCCAAAACTCTTCTTTTAAACTGAAACTGGGAACAGCAATAATATGTGTATTTTCCCCAAGCTAGTCATTCTCTGCAGTCTAGGTAATGGGATTATTGCCATCACATGAGTTGGGGACCCCTTGAATGACACCAGAACATGTTCCTACCAAATTAATGGGTAGGCAGTAGTTCTGCATTTTAAAATCTAATCTTAAAACCTTGGAGACTGATTAAATTATGTCTCTGAGCCAGGAACAAAATGTAGCTTCATGCAAATTGTGCTCCTGCCCATAGTTTTTTGTTAGCACTGGAGAATGATTTACTATTGGGGTTTCAGAGGTTGTTAAGGAGAGTGGTGTGTCCTAATCTCATGATTATTTAGTCAGATGTTGGAAACTACAGTACTTACCCAGAACTCTGCTACTGGCAATATAAACCTGCAGGAAAGGGCAATCTATTTTAATATTACACCCATCTCTGTGGCATCTGGATAGCCAACAATTCAGCTGAGAGAGGAAGGTTGTTTTTCAGATTTCCTTTAAGAACAAGACTCCTCTCAAGCAGAAAAGCATAAACAAGTATCTTCGTTTGAGTTCATTAATATGCCTGTTTTCCAGCAGCCTGTAAGAGAGATATTTTTTTATCCTCCTCCCTTCTTTCAAACCTGGATAGTGTTAATCTGTCAGTAAGAATGGAAGACAAGACGTTTTCTTGAGAGGAAAAAAAAAGAGTGCATTAGTCAATGCAGTGACTGTTACTCCAGTACAGGGTGTTTACATGTTTTTTCTGATTTCACAGGAAATACTCTGAGCTTCACATTTACAGAGCCACGTTGGCCGATGCTGGGGAATATGCATGCAGAGTGAGCAGCAAACTAGGGAATGACAGTACTAAAGCCAGTGTTATCATCACGGACACCAATGGTAAGGCTTGGCTGTTTATTTTACTATCATGTTCAGAAAGACCATGTATTAAAGCTGCCACCAGGATAAGAGGGTTTGGAGCAGGGAAAAGCTTTGCAAGTGAAGTGGAAGTGGAAACACTGAAATCTCTTAGGTGTGCTAAGAAAATTAATGAGGCCTGACTTGCCTGCTATGTAGTTGAGATGTTCAGTTTTCCTTACCCAGGCAAATGGGATGCCTCCTACGGATCTCAGGAGAGATCAGCATTTTCTGTGAGACACTTTCCAATACCAAGTCTAAGACACAGTCTAAATAGTCAAGAAGAGGGTGAAAGGAAGGGAATATTATTCTAATTCCCATCGTACACATGAGTAGCGGAGGTACGATAGGCCTGTGGGAAAGCTTTCATTTAACCTAAAACATGTCCTAGCCTGAACTTCTAAACCAGCATTTCTCTCTTTGACTTTAAGTAATATTTGTATGGCTCTGATTGCCACCATTTTTACTTTCACAGATGTTGATAGGTTTTTTCTTTTGATTTCTAAAATAATAAAGACAAACGCATGAATGTATTTGAAGACATATTATTCAAAGGCATGAATGTAATTCAGGTACTGTGATTTAAACTTATTTCTTGGGGAGCAAAGCTTCTCATGAGGCAGATAGCATTCAGACTTACCCAAATGATTTAAAATTATTAGAGATTGCTGTTTTTGCAGTGCTTCCTTCCATTTCATTTACAGGAAGTTCCAATTGCTTCTGATGGAATTTCATGGATATTTCCATTGTACACAAATGTTTTAGTAGTAGTTTCTCCTTGCAAGTTCATTGGAGGCTGCAGTTCAGCTGAAATCTTGTTTCTTAAGTGTGACGTTGACTAATTCAGCTCCGATAATTCAAACTCCAGTGTCCAGCCAGTTGTGAAGTATTAAAGAAACATGCCCTCATTAGCAAACAAAGCAGAAGTTCTGTGCATATCTGAGATGAGTTTAAAGATGTTGTTGCAATGGGAATTTACCAGGGATGCTTTTCTGTTCCACATTGTGCTCTGAAACAGGACATAGGCATTTAAATAAATAGAAAAACAAACGTAAACTTTTGCCAGCAGGATTTGTCTTTGGCTATCTGCTGTTTTGTGATCACACGGTGATTGCTTGACTGTATTCGCTTTGTGTATTTGCTATTCTATTTCATCAACTAAAGAATCTCAAGTGCTAAGATTTCGTACTAGCTGTATGGTATTATAATCACGATCAGATGTCAGGAGACTGATATAAAAGATCAAGTGTTATTTACCAGAATATTATTAGGAGGAAAAATGGGTAGGTGTTTCTGTGTAGCTTTGTAAATGCTCTTGGTTTCCATGAATACAAATTTTGTTTGCTCATTAGCTGCTTGCATGGAAAGCTCCTATACTGTTTCCAAGATGCTGGAGTTTCCAAAACTCAGCTGTAGGCACTGTGCCTGGGAAATGATACAGATAAATGCAAAAAAATGCTTGGGCATGCTCTATTACTTTCTCAGACAAGGAATGGTGACGCGGCTGGGGAGTGCACGTGGGACCTCATTCCTATGCTTCATAACATGGATTTTTCAACTTCCTTTGGGCTGTGCTGAATGACAGCAAAACACTCCTGCTGCAGGGAGATGGGAGCTTGGTTTTGAATGAAAACGTTTGCAGGCAAGCCCTGTTATGTGCATTTATAACTGATATGTTAGAATCTGTCTAATCTTGTTGTGAAACGTAAGTTGTTTAAAACACAGCCATGTATGCACACTCCCTTGAATGTGAGCAAACTTGGATCCAATCTAAACCTGGCAGCTGGCTCTTGTTTGTAAAGATCTGAACTGGAAACTGAGTGATAGCTGAACTGGAACATCTCAGTGATATTTGATAATCTAGAATCAGGCATGGCAGCATTCATTGGACGAATAAATCAATCGTGCATATTTGGTTGCCACACAAATATCTAAGCCCCCTCTGCTTGTTGTTGCTTATAAATTACCAGTAAAATTGTTCCTAATTTTCCCCCTAATGATGGAATTTTCCACCTGGATTTGAGGAACAGCATGGGCAACATCTGGTGACTTAAGAGCAATGGATCCCTAAGGCCTCAGAGGGCAACATCTGCTTTGCAAACAGGGACAGACCCCCTGCGCGGGTGACCTCTTCACCCCTCCTTCCCCTGCATTCCCTGACCTCTTCCCCTTGCTAGCTTAATGACAGATTTGGGATCCAAACTTGGTAATGAGCCCTGAAGGGCAGTCATTACTCAGGTCCTACATATCTGTGTGGTCCTGCATTATTCATAAGAAAAAGAGAGGTTTTTTTAAAAAAAGGAAAAAGCATATTTAACTCTTATTTCCTGCCAGTGGGCTTTTGGAGAAGACCTTGGGGTCCAGTGCAGCCCAGGAGCCCCTGTAGAAAACTAGTGTGTGGACATTTGAGAGGGCTGAACCTCTCAGGGCAGGCAGAGAAGTTCCTTCCACCTCCAGCAGACAGTGGGGTAAAGAAAGATGCATCAGAGGGCCTGACTTTCTTGTGGTCGTACTGACCTGCTCTGCTATGTGAACCATGACTTTAATTATGACCTTTAATTTAATGACCTCACCTGGTCACGTTTGTTATGTGTGCCCTGCTATCTGCAAACTAGATCCTCCTTTCCCTTTATACTGGGTGCTTTAAGACTAAGGGTAGATAAGGTGATGGCATTTCTGGGCATGAGGTTATTTTTCTTTCCACTAAAAGATTAGTGCTTTTCAGTATAAAAATCTTGGGTTTAATTCCCCAGAATTTTGTCAAACTTTAACTATTTTAGTTGAAATTTTCTTTGCTGGTGTATGCCACAAAAGAGAACTCTAGGGCTGGACCAAAGGTCTATTTAGCATGATGCCTTGTCTCTAACATCAGCTAGCAATGAGCACATGAAGAGCAAGGCACATGTGTTGGGTTTTTCCCCCAAGAATAGGAAAAGCCACACCTTTACCACTAAGGTCACATGTCTGAAAATTGCTAATTTCAATTCCCTGCTCCAAAGCATAGAAAAATGAGTATTTCTCAATAAAACAGTTGTAAAAAATTCTTTGTTGTTTTCAGTGAGCAAAGAGTTTTATTTTTCCCTGATCTCATTCCCAGAAATGGTAAAATTTTCTGTCTTAAACATTAATAGTCAACACAATAAGTAACTCCTATCCTTGTTGCTGTTACTGTTATTATTAACGTTGCTGTTCCTTAAAACTGCCAAATTTGCTCTTGTGCAAGTTTTTGCTACACATAAACACACACACACAAACTGTATTAACCTACATAGACTTTTAAACTTTCTCATTTTTACTGAAAGGAATATAAAGCCTCGTCTATAGAGCCATATGTGTGGATTAAAAACGCAACAAATATAAAAATAGGTAGACAAACACTACTTTTTACCAGTCTTAATAGCAAGCAGTGGGAGCTATTCTGTTCTCTTTTAAATTTATAATGAGTATAACTTGCCCACAGGATATGAGCTGCCTTCTTATTTTCATTCACTCCTATTCATGTATGCTCCCCTAAGAAAGACTGTAATTGAGGTCAGAATAGAGCCATGAAGTTCTCCTGGAGTTGTATAAATAGTGCACAGGTTTGCTAATGCAATAGTAACTGCTTTTTTGGATCCTAATTTGTCACTTTAGCCAGGCAAAATCCTTGCAGTGAATTTTTTCATGGACTTTCTCATGAACATTAGCCCTTACTATGCTTAATAAATAACACTGAGGGAATACTTCATACCACAGACAAAGCTTTCAATTTCATGTTTGAAAACATACCCACAAAACCCCTCATTTAGACAATCAGGTAGGTGTCCTTGTTTTCTAAAGTGTTGAGCACGCCACCGCTCCAGCTGAATGTGGTGTCAGTCTTTTCTATTAAAACCTGTTGACCTAAATCTTTTGCCTCTCTAGGGATGTTTGCTGTGCCCAGCATGACTCAGGGTTCAAAAGGGTGGATTCTTGCAGAAGTATTTCAGAAGTTAGCAGTCTATGGTGCTGGATAACTGCTGGATTGTGTGCAGGCTATTGTGTGAGTGCTCATCCTGCACGTCTGTGCAAAGTGAGTTGATGTAGGTTGAGTCATCAGTGGGGCTGGCTGGGAAAACTTTGCCTGAATTGAAGGGAACAAGGAGTGCTCAGGCAATCTGTGCACGTAGCTCAACTGTAGGCAGAGGTAAGACTTGGTAAATTCATTAGCTACACAGTCAGTGGCCCGTGCAAGCTTCTGGTTTTGTATCCGTAGGACTTGCAGTGGTGCTAACAGCTCCGAGTTGGACAGTAGTCAGTAAGATTTTGATATTCAACATTCATAAAACTTCAGTTTGCTGTTCCTCTTCTGAAGGTAGCCAGTAGCTTATCTTCAAGAAGATGGCAGAGAAATAAATAAATAAAAACAACTTCTTGCATCTAGTACCCATAGAGCATGTGGCCAACTATGAAATACTTCAAATGCAAGAAAAGTCCCTTCTACTCATACATTCATCTGTCTGAGACTTGATTAAAGTAGGAGATCAGTGTATCTCTTCTCTCTGTAGCATAGTTACAGGTGACCCATAGTTTGTTTTTAACTGGCTGGCGTAATGGGTCAGATTCCCAATGGGTGCAAATCAGCATGCCTGGACCAATGTCACTGATTTGGGCCTCCACATAGAAAGAAATGTGGCCGTCGCTCAGTTTGGCATAGCAATTCCCCTAAGAGTAGCTTTGAAACTTTCCTTGCAATTTGACATATTTGAATTGAGGACGGTGCTCTTTTAATCCAATTCAGGGCGGTAGGCTCTTGGAGGACTACAAAAAACGTAAAAAGCACAGTAGTTTTAAGAAACAAAAAGTCGGTTTATCCATTGGATCTCCCTGTGTCCTTGACCACATGTGCCTGCATGCCTCTGAGGTCTCAGACTATGGCCTTACTCACGTTCTACACACCTGCTCCCTACTCCGCCATCTGTAGACCGAATAACAGAGGTCTCACATACTCCCCTTTTCTCAAGGTGTGTGCTAGCTTGTGCCATCCTTTGTGTAATTCAGAATGTGTCATCTGAATGGCACGATCAATGCAAAAGGCTTAAGTTTTATATCACTGCCAGAAATTAAAACCCAGGATGACAGAAAGCTTATTTGCAGCTCCAACTGCCTGTGATGTTTGTGATGTTTGAGTTGTCCTCAGAGCCCAGGTTGTTGTCCCTGTCAGGGTTCTCCGTGCCACCTTCAAGGCCTAAACCAAAACCCGTGGGTTCAACCAAATCCCTTCAGTTTGGTCAAGCAGGCTTTTTGCGTTAGGCCTTTGGCAAAGTAACTGGGGGAAAAAAGGGTCTGCGAGGGCATGCAGAGGGCTCTTCACAACACCAGCTGTAGGGCTGTTAGATGTTTGGTTATCCCTGGAGAAAAGGTCTTTCCTGAGGAGGAGGACCTCGTGCCTCACTCAGAGGCATTACAGCAGAGCTTGTTGCCCAGGGCCTGAGTTGTCTCCTCTCAGCAGCCCAAACAAAGCTCCCTACCTGGAAGCATGGATCAAAATACCAAGCCCAGAAAGGTGGTGGGTTGCTGTGAGTCCTGTGGGGGTTGAAGGGGCTTTTCCCTCTCTTGCCAGAGGAGACAGCAGGAGATGGAGCTGGCCAGAGTATTAAGGAAGTGAGACTGAGAGGCTGCAGGGACCTGTCCCTTAAAGCATCCCCAAACAAGGATCTCTTGTCCATCCTTCAATATTTCACATAAGAAAGCCCCAGCATAAACATATCCAGTTTCAGGAAACAGCACTTCACCAAAACAAAGTGCTCCTAGAATTGCCAGGGGACAGAAGTGGATGGAGCATCTGAGGTAGCTGCTCCTCGTGGGGACTTAAACATGACGACGAAGACAGGGCTGCAGGCTGCCGCCTCCGTACCTTAGCAGACTGCAGCAGCAACTGCAAGTATTATGACTGAAAAATGCTTCCAGTTCTTCCACCTCAGGCAAGTATTGCCAGCCACCTAGAAGCAGCCTCTTTTCTCTCTGCTTCTTGTGTTCCGATGCCTTGTTGAGTGGGTCCGTGCTGGCCTTCTGGATTGGAATAAAATGCCTCTCTTACTGTTGTGGTGCACTGTCCTCAGTAAGTAATGCACACAAATTTTGCGTCTTCCAAATGTTAGCATCCACTGTTAATGTTGCTAACACAAATGTTACTGGAGGAGCTTGGTAATGTGTGACTTTGCCACATGTTTTCCAAACGTCTTTCTTGGCACGTTTCAGGTGTGGGAGGCTCTGGCTGTATTTTCCACTGGCAGGGAAGCTTCCCGCCAGCGTTCGTACTGACCCAGCTGGGCTGGGGAGGCGGCAGTAAGAAATGCTTCATCAAGCTCAGCACAGGCACTAAATGGAACATGGTTTCTTTAACGGTGAAAGAAAAATTTGCTCCAGTTGTGCCAGATGCTGAGCTACACAGCTGTAAGACCTGTTCTGTCTCCTGTTGTGACTAAGAAAGGTTAATTGCTCAGACAACCCAGCTGCACAACAGCAAACTGCCTCCATACCCAAAAAATGGTCCTGAAAGCTGCCTGGCTACAGGCCACCGTGTTCCAAGATCTAGTGCAAAGGTTTTGGCCTTAAAAATTTTACTTATGATACACATTTCCATGCCACACATCACTGGCTATCAGGGAAACGCTGCATAACAAGTTCTCTCACAGCAGTGAGATGAAACTGGGACATATTGCCCAGGCAAACAAGATATTTGTCAAAGGAAACTGGGCCAAAATGGAAAAAATACAGAAGAAGAGCTAGCAAGTAAAAAATTAAAATACAGGCTCAACATTGAGGTTTAATGAGAGGGATGTTGAAGGGAAGACAGTTGGACTGAGTCTTGTCTCTGGTCAAGTTTCTGTGGACTCTGAAGAGAGTGAGCAGAGGGCCACCTGATCTAGAGTCACAGAACAGAGTAAAAACCATTTCTAAGTTGCCTCATCCTAAATCTCTTATGAGGCTTTTTCTAAATTCTTTTTGTTCGGCCTACCAGAGGATTCTTGGTGTGCCTTGAGGATTCAAGGCAAGACTTCTTCCCTGGCATTTGTGGCCCTTCTCCAGCTGTGGAGTTGAAACTTGTGCAGCTGTACTGAACTGCACCGCTGTGAGGCTGAAAAGCGTTCGGAGAACTTGGAGAAGGCCAAGATTGTTGATATATACAACTGAAGGGTGATTTGTTCACACCTAGGAAATTGCACACAGTTGGGCTTGCGGGGTCAGCAGCGCATGGACAGATGGATGGTGTCATTGGAACAAGGTCTCCGTACAAGTCTGTGAAGCCTAAACAAAGGCTTTCTACTTTCTGCTTTCTCCCATCTGCATTCTGCAAGGTGTTAGCAGGGATCTAAGCACGGCAGCATCATCCCCCATAGCCATCAGCCAGTTCAACAAGTGGGTGCAAGAAGTCCATGGCAGTATGTTGCTAACAATAGCCTATCTCTGTAGGACCAGTATGGAAGAGCAACTTTTCTCATCTCTTCAGCAAAGCAACTGTTTGATTTCCATCACAGAGCCCCCAGCAGTCATCCCATGGTGGACTGGGTTTGCATGTGTGACTTAGAAGATTTCCCTGAAGTGGCAAGTGACATTATTGGATGTACTTACCAGCAATTCAAGTGATATGAACAGGAACACGCCTTTGCAAAATTTAACTGCCTAGAGGCAGAAGGAGTGAATACTCACACTGACGCCTGCCAGAAGCAGAGCCATCTGCATGATTTCTCCTGTTGCCACTGATCAGTTATTCCCAGAGGAGAATGAGAGATTGAACAACTGGCTTCTTTCAGAAGAAACAGGCTTTTTTCTTCAGTCCTACTAGTAGACACCATCATTTTTCATTTTTTCCCAAAGGAAACTTTTGCAAGTTGGTGTCTGATTGCAGCCTCTGCCCACTGAAGCAGAATTTAAGCTTGCTTCTTTGAGCACCTTTTTCCCTTTTACCTTTTCCACTTTTGGAGTTGAATGCTGTTAGAGGATCGTCTGACTCCACATTATAACTTCTTGTTGCCTCTTGTGTTTTCCAGAGAGCACCAGCAAGATACCAGTATCAACAGAAGGGACAAAAACTTCTTCACGTAAGTTGAATTAACAGAGTCTTTCTATCTCTTTCTCTTTATTTCTTCTTGAAACTGCTTCTGCAGCTCTGAAACTGCTCCCTCTTAGCAGAGGACAATTCGCCTCCATCCAGCGCCTCAGTACCTGCATATCACCTTGAATACTGGAGCTACTTCAGGGACTGAGAAATGAATGAAGAAGGGTTAAGCATACTTTTTTAATATCCTGGAGCTGTATTGAGGACGCTAACTTGGCCTGCAGTTGTCAGCCTGCAGCAGCCCAAGTGAATAAGTATTTGAGTTGTTAGGAACTGTATTTTGAAAAAGCACTTGTTGCTCCTGTTCTTGTAAATCCTAGCAGCTGCATATGAATTTGCAGAGTGTATAGACATACTGATGTTTCCTCCAGAAAGTCTGTTGCGTAGACTGCTCTGTTCCTCAGGGTTCTACATACAATTCCTCACAGCTCTGCGGGGTCTGTGAATGTAGACAGGTAACTCACTGACAGTAGTTTAGCCACTTTTGAAGCTGCCTTGGCATACTAGGAGCCTTCTCCAGATGGTTTCCTTTCAGGCTGATGGAATTTTGCTTTCAGCATCCCCCCTGCAGTTACGGATTGCACGCCTCCAGAGTTACTCCTGGATCCGACCCCAGTGAGAAGTCACTTTCATTATTTTAACTATTAAAGCTACTTTATATATGGTCACAATACAGGCAGTTGTCTCTACCGTTGATTTTGGCTGAGGGAGCTGTGGATAGGCGTGTGTAAGCCGAGCATCCCAAGGATTTACAAGATGCACATATCCTGCTTGGCAAAGAGGCTGGGGTCCTGCTAGCTTTTTTGAGAAAGCTATGTCTGGCAGAGACAGGTTTTAGTGTGAGGTGACAGTGTTTGTAGGCTAGATCAAGGAAAACAGTGTGATTGCCAGATTTTGCTTTTAGCATGCCTGCAGCCTTTCCTTTGATGCATCTGCGTGTGTGGCGACCTACTTCTGAAATCTTGGCACTGCTGCCTGACAGAAGAGCCATTGGATGTGCCCATATTCTTTCATGTTCTCAGTGGAGCCTGTCACTGGTGCTTCACTGGATGTGTATGAGACCACATAGATAATAGCAAGTGTCCTGTAACCATTGGAACCATTTTTGTTCAAAGGAGGTGACACGCTGGTCACCGACTCCACTGGGCTCGCCTTGCCTTTTCCCTTGTGCAGCAAGAATGCAGTCCCTGCACTTCGCTCCCTTCTTTCCCATGAAGTAAATTTCTTGTTCTTGAGTGGTCTCTTTCCCTGCTTATGTCCCTTTCAGTGCCTGCTGTTATAGTACTGTTCTTCTCTTTACTGCTATTGTGCCACTGGAGAGGAGGGGGCTGGGATGTTCAAAAGGCTGGCTGCATTCCTGATGAATCGCTGCACTGGCAGATTTCATGCCAAGCGGCACATCATGCTGTTGTCCTGAAGGAAAGCAGAAAGCAATACGTTCAGTGGCTGCTTGTTGAGGTCTTCTCATGGAGCTCTGAGTAGGTCTTTGCTATGTGGCTGGAGCAGAGACCTGCTCAGTCCCAAACCCAGCCAGGTGCAATTTTTCCCACTGGTCTCACCCAGCCCCAGGTCTAGACCATGTCAGCTTTCTCTGCCACTACAGGAGTCTCTCGCTGACCAATAGAGTCTGGGGTTTCGGGCACTGCTGATTTTTTCCAGGCCTTGCAAATGCAAATAAGTTATTAGTGTGTTGCTTCTTTAATTGGAGATAGGCTATTGTGAGATGCTGGTGTTTAAATCACCAGGAACTAGGTCTCTTGAAGTATTGCTATAGTTACTTTTTGGTGATAGGAGGATTTACAGAGCAGTCTTAGATTTTAAGAGTGGTTTTACTCTGCCTAAAAACTGACTCTATTAGGGGACAGATTCATCTTTTCTGCCTGATGTGACATGTTGTTAAATATTTCACTACAGAGCATGCAGTGTGTCTGACCTGCTCCCTAGGATGCACAGGCTGGTTGCTAGCCACCCTGACTTCCTTCATCCCTCTCCACAGTGGCACATCACATTGCTGCCTTAGGCGAAGTGCTCTCTCTGCAAACTCTTCCTTCCAGCTGATAGTACTGCTCAAGCACACTCTTGAATTCTTTATTCGTGCATGACACTGTATGTTTTGCTGGGCTCTGAGACAGTGAAAGCCCATGCAGTCACCCAAATGCATGGCTCTGGTTTGCTGCGTGGTTTGGGTTCCTACAGCTCGGGAGGTTCAGCTCTAGCTTCAGGCTAGCTTGCTTCTTCCATTAACTTTTCTGAGTGCTTCCTTTGTGTGATTTATGTTAAGGTCCATTTCCTTCAGCTGTCCTACAAGATTATTTGCCATCTTGAGAATGCTTCTTCTTTTTCCTTTCTTTATAACCATTTTGGGGCTGGTGCTATGTCCCGTTTTGGTCTAGAATGTGTCCTACTCTCCCTTCCAGCTACAGCTCTCTGCAGAGTTGGTGGCACTCATGGACCCTGATCTCTTTCAAGCCACAGAAGTCCTTAGCCATAGTTGTGATAGACCTGGAGGCCTGACTGTCCATTTGGAGTTATGTGAGAAGATAAGAAGCTAGTGTTTCCTGGGTCAGCAACTGGAGCTTCAAGACCCACTCTTTCCACTTTCCTCTGATGCTGTCACAAACAGCTGAAAACTTTGCTCTCTCTTTGCCAGTTTTCTCCTGGCCTTCCCTCCCAGGACTATGGAGCATTTTTGCTGTAACTGATTATTCACAGTGTGCCTAGGACATGCTGTACCGACTTTGAAGTTCTTTGCTTTCTCGAGCTATCTCATTTTTTTCTCTGCTTTGGCGGGTTTCTCATTACTGAAAAAAAAAATTAAAAAAAGAAAGCTCTACTGGGGGAAGATGTTCAGGCTCCTCCAATATAACAGTGTAGCTGTGGCTGTATTCTTACAACTTTGTTGTTACTTCTGTGTGTTGCAGAACCCATGCTTAGGATACAAGCTTCAACAGAAGGAACAAACACTTCCTCCTGTAAGTACATACCAGTTGTTTAAATTACTGCTGGCAAAACCCTCAGATACATTTCTCACTCCCTAACTCAGAAAAAAATGTGCTTCTATCTAAACCTACAATAAGGGATTGGGAGTGACTGGGCAGGATTCCTGCACTACAGATGCGGTTGTTATTTGTTATATATATTATAACTCTCAGAGCATCCTTTGCGGATTGAGGGCTAAACATCTTCCTTCAGAAGGGTCAAAGCGCATGTTTGGCAGGGCAAAGGAGGAGGAGGAAACTGCTCCAGTGTTTCCTACCTGGAATTCCCTTTCCTGCCCTCCCCAGGCAAGGTATGGCTTCAAATGATGTCTCGTCTGCCACAGCCCCTGGCCCTAGGGTAGCTAGAACATCCTCAGGTCCAGCCATCCCCAGCTGCAGTGCATTTCCCTTCATCTCCATGCCAGCTGGTGCATGTTAAAGTTCCTCAGGCTCTTTCTGCTGTGCCCTGCTGCCCTTGGGAAGAGGATGAGGAAGGTGAGAGCATCTTTTGTGTGTCTTCCCTTAGTTGGGACAGAGACCCAGAGATGGTTCCCCTTCCTGGGGAAGAGAGGTTGTATCTCTCATCTGTGCTCATCTTGGGAGCACACTGGGAGCTGCGGGGTTACCAGTGAAGAAGGTGACTCTCTTCTTCCTCTGTAGTGATGCTTCCCAGGGAAGCATGCTTTACCTGTGCATAATCCTGTGCACTTTCACCCTTGAGAACCATCAGGGAGAGCCTTCCAGCTCTTTACTAGACCCAGATCCACCATCTACCCAGCCTGGTTTTGAGCAGTCTGGAAGGACACTTCACACAATCTAAGTCAGCAGTGTTGCGGGCGGTAGGGTATTGACCTTCTTCTAAAGCAGAAAGTATTGCCGGCTGCCAGGAACGGGATGGTAGGTGAGATAGACCAGTGGTCCAATCCATCCTGATGCTTTCAGTGTTGCTATAAAATATGGTGTGTGCTCTATAGGAAACTATACACAGATGCCCTTAACTCGCATCTAATAGCTACTGTAGCAGCACAAGGGGGAATGCTCAAAGCTAAATCCCTGGACACAGTATTCTGAACATTTTTCAAAATTTATATGAGATACAAAAGATTTATCTTCGTAGATTTTCTTCTCAGCTATTAGACTGATTAGTGTTTTAAGTGTGTGTTGAAGAAATTTTAGAAATCTGATAGGTTATTTGAAAAGACCGAAAAGCTTTCTGCCAGCAAGGTGAGAAGAATTAATGTTTTTGGCCGCCTTCTTCCTCTGATGCATAGCAGCAGGGTAGGCAGGAATAATTCCTGGAGCAATTTAAAACAGTCATTTCTTTCTGTTCTGTTCTCAGTTGCATCGATATAAATTGGGAGTAGTACTATTCAAGTCACTAAGATAAGTAATGGAGAAGAGAGGGCAGTATTGGATATTGCTGCCTATGCTGGGTAGGAAAGGTCCTACAAAGCAGGAGGGAGCCAATGTTTATTGCTAACAGATGTGAATGTCTACTCACACTACAGAGCGATGAGGGAATTGAGTCCACATACTTATTCTAAAGTTGCTTAGGGCTTTTCTTTTCTGAATTTCAGTGGGACATGTCCATTTCACACTTGTCACTGTCAATCTTGTAACAGCTACAGGAGATAAAATAAACTGTTTCCTTCCACTTCTCAGACAATAGCAGATGTTTCAGAGAACATGCCAGCACTGTCACTGTTGGCCAGACACTGGGAAAGACCTGAGAACAGCAGAGTGATTCAGTAGGCTTTCTCCCTCGGGCTTTCACAAGTGAACAGACATGTGTCATGCTTTGCTTTTTTGGAGTTCCAGTGACAGACAGATATTCAGAGCATTAAAAGTTTTAAAAAATCCCATCTCTGTAGGACACTCTGCAACAGACATCCCAAAACTGAAGGTCCCTCTACCTTTTATGTGCACATGTAGCTACACTCCTCAAAATCCAGCCTGTTTTGAGAGTGTGGGCCTCCATTCTTAAGTAAAGGAGAAGGGAAAGACTGTGATGTATTCCCGGTTTCACATAAAGGGATGGTGGGTGGGTTGGGGGGGTCACAAATCCAAGGGAGGAGGAGGAGGAAATTCATGCTTTTGTGTCCTGTTTCATAGTGTGAGACTTTGTGGCACTGATCGCTAATGATGCCCCTGGCAGGTAGAAATGCTTCCCACCTTGTCTTCCACCCCAACCCTAGGATTGTTCCATATATATTTACTTTGTACTGTGTAATATTGAAACCTAAGTCACAACTTTCATTTTCTTTGATGATGGAGCTCTCTGTGATACGTTTTTTCCTGCTGAACAAAGTCAACAAACCAACAGCAATTGGAGCCCTGCGTGCTCTCACTACCAAGGACTGCAGAGGCCATTCTTAAGCACATCAGAACAATTTGGGGATGGAAGACATTTTTCCTCCCCTTGTTTCCAGGACTGCAGTGCTCTGAAACAAGTGTCTTATGACCCTGTGACTTTCTTCTGCTCAGGAGTTGCAGTGAAAAAGTAAATCTGAGACTTCACCCTAGTGCCTTGATTTTATGGGTTCAGTCAACTATGTATTCAAGACTAGAGAGTGAAAATGTGGTGGTCTTTTTACTCTTCTGGGACTTGTTAAAGGAATCTTGGCTTCCCACCCTGACAGGCAAAAATATCATACGTATGGCAGTCTTCCTTTTCTTTAGAAAAGTGGTCCCAAAACTTGCATTCTTGTTTGTAAGTTACAACATACCTGGAAAGAAATTCAAAAGCAACCAGGTTTCCTAGGTTAAAATCATCAGCACTGCACGCAGCCTCCTGGTGGAGGTATTCTGCAGGAACATTTGTATAGTGCAAGAGGGGAGAAGGGAAGTGGTGGAATATAGGCTGTTTACAGTGACCACAGCTCCTGTTGACGTGGGAACCATCTACAGCACAGTATGGGTGTACAGACGAGCAGTGATGCCGCACCTTAGCTTAGTGTTTCTATGGACAGTAACAGTCTGGAAACCTGTGCTCTGAGGACTAAATTGGATCAAAACCTGAGCATTTGTAGCAGTAGGAAATGAAGAAGTTGGACAGAACCAGAGCCTGTGGGAGTGTATTCCAGACTCTTCATCACAGACAGAAACATTTGCTTAGTTGCACCTTGCAGCATTACCTTCGTGTCCTTGTTTATGCTGCCCACTAAGGGCTGCTCCCTCAAATGTCTGTGGAGGCACTTCTTCCAGCAAAGAGCCAGCGCATACTGTTTACTCTGCGTGTTTCAGACCTGATTGTCTTACACTGGGATGCTCAGCAACCATGGCATTGGATGTGCTTGAAGCATATTCTCTGCAGCATGCATCCTCCTGTCCACTATCTAGCAGGTTGATATGATGCCCAGCTGGAGGGAGGAGTATGGTTGAAGAGCAGGTAGGAGGCTGATCCCACCTTGCTTGTGGCTTCTTTTTCAGCAGAGTACAGAGCAAGTTTCTTTAGCTTTTGGCTGGAGGGAAAGACCCAGTATTAGTCATCTGTCCCATAGATGACCTTAATCTCATTTTCCCACAGACATGCTGGCATCTGAAACCTGCACAGAAATTTAAAAAAGAAAGATTAGTTGGAGAAGAAATGCGTCAGTTTGGACTGCTCATCTCTTCTCTCTGGAATTACTAACTTGCAAGCTTCAAGCCTGGCACAGCAAGGCACCTTCCTAACATTTATTTCTTCTCACGGTGCAATAACAGATTCCAACCTGCATATTAAATGGAGAAGAGATACAGCACGTAGAAAGGAGGCATCTAAAGACTTTTTGCCTGTCGCATTTTCTCAAGTACAATACTGAGCTGCTTTGATAAAATTGTTCCATGCTGAGCAGTAAAACCTTCTATGACATGGTGTTAGGGTCATTGGTTTATAGAGTATTTTTAACAGGAACATTTTTGCATATACGAGGCAAGCAGCCAGGCCAGTAAATCATCTGTGTCCTAAAATCTTAAGAAGCAAGTTAAGTTTCTGCTAGTTTCTGCTTTCCTTCATCTCCTAAAGTGAACCCAGTCCTCCTCCCCTGTATTTATTTATGTAGTACCTGACAGGAGTCCACTTTCAAAAAACATTAATTTTGTCTAAGAATCATACAAACCTGAATCAGCGCTTCTGGAAGACAGAA
>WAAD01019695.1:160456-172399 GCA_013389945.1 Fregata magnificens
TCCTGGTTAGTGAAATCCTACTGAAAGAGCAGAGATGAAAACATGTGTCGATCCCCTGTTAAAACCTAGCACAGTGTGCAGTGTTTTCCAGTTTCTTTCTCCACAGCGGACACTAATCACAGTGGGCAATGCAGTGGTAATCTCAGTACCCTTATGATTTGATCTGGCGTGACAAATCCTGTTTCCTGTGTTTAAATTTCACAGATAGGGCAAACTCATGGGAATAGATAACATTTCCCAGAGACACAGCTTTCAACCTTTTGCGTGATTCCCAGTCTAAGGTTGGTGTGACATTAAATGTCTGCTTCCAAACCACTTAATCTTGCAGTTGTAGTTGCACTCTTAGTCCCCCAGCCTTGCTCTGAAGGAGGGCTTGGGTTGGCACGGAGGACCTGAGCTGGGTTAGGCTGCACTGGGAAGTTTGTACATGTCAAACTTCTGAGGTAACACCACTAGTATAGAGTCAATTCTCTTCTGTGCTGGGGTTTCTTTGTTTCTTTTCCTTCAAGGAGTTCAGAGAGGTAAAAGGCCATGATTGGTATAAGCAGTATTAAAATTGGAAGAAGCTGACATAACAGTCACAAAGGAATAAGTGCAANTTATAGAGTATTTTTAACAGGAACATTTTTGCATATACGAGGCAAGCAGCCAGGCCAGTAAATCATCTGTGTCCTAAAATCTTAAGAAGCAAGTTAAGTTTCTGCTAGTTTCTGCTTTCCTTCATCTCCTAAAGTGAACCCAGTCCTCCTCCCCTGTATTTATTTATGTAGTACCTGACAGGAGTCCACTTTCAAAAAACATTAATTTTGTCTAAGAATCATACAAACCTGAATCAGCGCTTCTGGAAGACAGAAAGCTTGAGCCTCCAATGATATAGGTTTTATGTGGCTGTTTCTTCTGCCTTCAGGATACTTATACCTCTAAAGACCTCTAAACACCTTCTGATTTTGTTGCTGTTTCAAGCAATTGTTTAAAGGGTCATCTTGATTTGTAACAAGTCCTTAGACCACTCAGTTTGGCCGGCTATCTGATGTTTGGAGTTTTGGTTAGATTATTTTATTTTTTTAATAATACTCATGCACGGGTACCTACAGGAGTGTGCTTGTCTTTGATGTGTGGTCAAAACTTGTGGAATCAAGAAAAGGCAGATGAAGAGTTTATTCTGAGATATATTCTGAGAAATAAGAGATTATTCTGAATAATCATCTCTGGAGAAAACACTTCGCTTTGTTCTAAGGACACAGTGAGTGAGCAAGGGCAGGGTCAGATAACTAGCTCTTGTTTAATGTAAAATGAGTTTGAGCCTCCTGGTTAGTGAAATCCTACTGAAAGAGCAGAGATGAAAACATGTGTCGATCCCCTGTTAAAACCTAGCACAGTGTGCAGTGTTTTCCAGTTTCTTTCTCCACAGCGGACACTAATCACAGTGGGCAATGCAGTGGTAATCTCAGTACCCTTATGATTTGATCTGGCGTGACAAATCCTGTTTCCTGTGTTTAAATTTCACAGATAGGGCAAACTCATGGGAATAGATAACATTTCCCAGAGACACAGCTTTCAACCTTTTGCGTGATTCCCAGTCTAAGGTTGGTGTGACATTAAATGTCTGCTTCCAAACCACTTAATCTTGCAGTTGTAGTTGCACTCTTAGTCCCCCAGCCTTGCTCTGAAGGAGGGCTTGGGTTGGCACGGAGGACCTGAGCTGGGTTAGGCTGCACTGGGAAGTTTGTACATGTCAAACTTCTGAGGTAACACCACTAGTATAGAGTCAATTCTCTTCTGTGCTGGGGTTTCTTTGTTTCTTTTCCTTCAAGGAGTTCAGAGAGGTAAAAGGCCATGATTGGTATAAGCAGTATTAAAATTGGAAGAAGCTGACATAACAGTCACAAAGGAATAAGTGCAACAGTTTATGTAGCTTAAATACAGCTGCCAGAGTGGAAGGGTTTTAAGGACATTGGCTTTAGCTATCTGTATATTTGTGCATGTAAGAATAAATCTATAAGGCTAGCACTTGCCTCAGCATTTGTATATGATGAGGCAATAGTGGTTTACCTATAAATATACATATATATATAGGTTTATAAAGTGTATATGTCTAAGTGTGAAGGCAATGGTTTGGATCTGTTTATTTCAGGCTGTGCTTTCCTGAGGTCATGGATTACACCATGAAAAGCACTACCAAATGTGCGGCAGTTTACTCTGCTGGCATACATGTCACAAAAGCTACTTCAAATGTTTCTGTTGCTTGTAGTATTTCTGAAAGAATTTCACAGGCCCACTTCCCATTGCCTTTAACATGTTGTGGATCATCTCCTTCTCTTCAAGGTCCTAATAGAAACTCTTCCCATCATTCAGCAAAAGGGATCAGTAGTTTTGTTTGGGTTTTTTTTAATGGAATGGGGGGATACCCTCACAACAGGGTAGCTGGCCAAAACCCATGTTGTTAATTGCTGCCTTAGCTGGGTCTCAGAGATGGGAGACTGTGGGCTCCATCCCTAGCTTTTCTTGGGACCCCTGAGTACGTCAGGACCTGTGTTTCTGAGACCCTGTAGGTCATATGGGAATTTGGCTTCAAGGGGCTGCTTGGTAAGGCGTGGTTTCTTTGAGGGTCTTCCAGAGGGTCTAATCATGGCAAACCCTTTCCTAACAGAGCATTAGTTTATGCCTTTCTGACTACTTCTCCCTGCTATGCTGAAGTGACATGTACTATGTGCCAACCTGAGGCCAAAATCAGCATCTTTCTGATTTGCCAGCATAGCCTCTGCTATACTGGAGAACGTGAGCTTGTAGCACAGGGATGAGTTGGTGGTCTGACCTTGGTGTTTTGGTCTCTGTGTCTTCCATGGGAAGAAGTCCCTGGTGCTGTCACTGTGACAAAAATGGCTGCTCAAGTACTCCTGTTCCCTGCTGGCTATACCCTTTCTGTATAGCAATTATGAACATACTCTGTGGTATTGGATCAGCTTTCTCAAAATCTTCCCTCTTCCATGTCATCTTTGAGGCATCAAGGTAGATCACACTGAATAAAGGTACACGACAGGCAGTGATGCTAGCTGGGCAGAGATCTGTGAACAACATGGAAAACATGACCTTGACAGAAGCACGCATCTATTTCAGGCATTCTGGAGAATCAAGATACGTCATTACCACACTGAAATCAAGAATGTCAGTGCTTTGTAGGAAAGCACAAAGGAGCCAAAGAGCTTAGAGCCAGTGTGAAAAAAGGATACTCACAGCAGACAAATATGATGAATGTGTGCATGGGTACAAAATAGTATTTGTATTTTAATAAAACAGGCAATTCCCAACTTACCCCTATAGCCCAGAAATTCTGTTCATCTCCTTATCTTCCACCTATTGTCCCAACAATACCTACCTACCCACAAAGAGACTGCCCTGAGGCACCCTGTTGTGTTAACCCCAGGTGACACTAGCAATGCAAGGTCCTTTGTGCTCCTCAGGAGGCCCTTCTGTCCTGAGAAAGACATGTTTGCAGCCCACTTTCTTGGTTCTGGAGGGGGGGGTTCTGTTGTTTCAGCTTTGGTGGGAAAGGTCCAACAAAGACGAAGGTCCCAAAGGGAATTTGAGTTTCCAAATATGAATTATCCCAGCAAGCCTGGAGGTTTGCTGGGCTCCCTTTGACAGAGAGGTACATACAGCTGGCTTTCTTAGATGGTGTGTTCTGGGCTTTCTATTCCACGTTCTCCCAGGGGAGGTCTTAGGCTGCATCGGCTGTAAATAGAGACACTCTGTGGCATAGCAGGGCCCTGGTCCATGAAAGGTTGTTTCAAGTTCATGGTCTGGCAGTGGAAGTCTGTGACGAAGCAGAAACACAAAATGAATGAAATACAAAGAAGTCAAGAGTCTGGGTCCAATGCTTTGTTTTCATGCTGAGCTTCCAATTCAGGCGGTTTTAGTCAACCACTAAAGGCAGATGCTGTTGTCTAGGGAGAAGGAACAACCCTTCTTAGAGAGCCATAGGAGAAGGGAAGTTACCCCTCTGAGTTATCTGCCCTGTCTCCTAGGCTCTTGATTCCTGAGCAGGAATGCAGGGAATCCCTACCACTTTAATAACTGGAAGTGCCTCAGCATTTGACTGGATCTCTTTCTAGAAGACAAGAGCAGAGAATAACACAGCAACAGACAAAAGATGAACAGAAAGGTACACTGTTATCTTCAGAATAACTTGTAAAGTGTATGGTTTTGAATAAGTTTCCATTTGCTTAAGAATAACCCCTTGATAAATTACTTCTTAAAAAATGCAAACTGCGTGACAGAGACAGAAGTTATATTTCAAAAGCCACAGGCAGAGCACTGCATACATAAATGTGATCTTTTCAGAGATGCATGGCTTTGAAAAGCCATCAAAGTGTCCCCTCATTAGCTTCTCCACAAACACAGTGGCACTCTATGGCTGAGACTTAATTTAGACTATAGCAGTTCCTACCAGGTAAATTAAAAGCAATAGTCTTCTTTCACTCCTATTCTAGCAGTAGTCTAACGGTGCAGTGGCAGCCAAGCTAAACCCTCGGGAAGAAATTACCATCCCATCCTTCATGTCCACATCTCTTCTAAATTGCCTTTTGGTAACCTCTCCTAATTGGATGCAAAGTGGGAAAGTTGTATCTCCTGTGACTTTCATTATCAAAATGTTCCCGCAGGTTCTTAATGGTTTCTGCTGTTCCTGATATTCTCCGCTTGTACAGAGAGGAGAAGAAATCGCTGTAGTCACTGCAGCAATTAAAGAGCAGCCTTTTACAGTGTGATCTTCCTTCTAGGTGTGCATCTTCCTAAATATTTAGCAGTGGTCAGCTTGTCAGTAATTTTGAGTTTGCATCTGCAATAGCATGGAAATGCATGGCAAGGATCACAACACACCCACTCTGATTTTTTTGAAAAGAAAGGTGTGCCCTGGAGCAATTGTCTTTTATGAATCATGTCTGATGGATGTCAGTATTTTCTTCCAGTGAATATATACATATATAAACACTCTTGCATTTCTTCACAAGGTTTTCTTCTCCTGACTGCCCAGTCTTCATGCCAGTCATTTCAACTTTGTTATGCATATATAGAGCTCATAGGCCTTATTAGTAGTTTATATTAATCACGGCATCCAACAGTCTGAGATCTTTTGGCAAAATGATTCCAAATTTTCCTGTCTACATGGATCTGCTTTTTACAAGGGAGGAAACTTTTCACAGCCCTCCTATTTCCAACCTGCATCAATCCTGTTGCAAGCTAAAATAGCATGGCACATTTCTAATTTATGATGGATGATCATAAAGGTTAAACCTAGGGTGCTAAGTGGAGTGAGACTGAGGAGTGAGCTGGAGTGCTAGAGCAGTGTTTGCCCATTTCATCATTAACATACTTTCTTGTGTCATACTGGCTCACGTCAACTACTGCTTTTCAAGTCACCGAAGCACAATATGAAAGATTAAGTGCATCAAGACCTTCCCCAGGAGGCAGTGTGGGTACCACCCTACCAGCTTGACTCCCTTCACTCTAAGCAGTCCTCCCACATCATCCCAACAGACATTGCAACCCCTGAACACTCCCAGGTGCCTTTATACCATACCAGAGCAAATTAACCATAAAGCCATATTCATGCCATAAAAACACCGCCTGGGTGGGCTAAGACACAGCCTTCCCACAATTTACACACTGGGAACTGAAAAAGCACACATGTAGATTATTTTTAACGAAGGGCAGAGCCACGGTGAAGTGGTATGTGACGTAGATGTAGCCCAGCCACGACAGTTGTCCTTGGACTGAGAGCATGATCTGTCCCCTTTGCTGCTGAGCAGTGTAGGCACATCTGAGCAGTCAGGCTGCCTATCCCACCTCAGCCTTCCTGACCATGGTGTACTTGTGGGGTACAGAGCAGCTGGTGTTACACCACAGCCCTCCAGACTTTAGCAACTGTGGCCACTGCTCTTGAGCAGAGAGATGAGGCAACACCTACTACACTCCAGTCCCAAGCCGACAGAGGAGGCAACTGTTTTTCCAGCCCTGAGCATTTGGCTTTTTTGTTTGTTCATTTGTTTCTGTTTTCTTTATTCAGCACAGAAAACCTCCTTGCTCCAGAGCTATAAATGTTCAGAACTGATGTTGAGTCAAGAAGGATTTGACTGGACACAGCTCTGCAGCCTGAAGCTTTTACAAACACCATGTGCCACTGCACTTAAAGTTTAGCATTTATACATGGGGTGGTAATAGCCCTTCAGAAGTTAATACAGGCATTCTTTTTCTGAGGTTTGTAAAGTGGAATCTGAACTTTATTACTGATATTTTTCTGGTAATATTCACAATGATCCAAAACATGATTCTTAATAACACAGTCAAGCGTCTGACAGGTATTTAGATGAGCTTTCCAAAATGTCAGCAGGTTTGCTGAGGAATATTACTGCAATGGTTGGTTTTTAAAAGAAAAAGATAAGACCTACTCCAGGGAAGAAATATGAGGGCATTTTTTTCAATAATGTCTATTTTGCAGGCAGATATCTAGCTGTGAAAGCCACAGCTACCTACATTGTAGAAAGCTACCCGTTAGATCTACTGCTGCCAATTGTGACACAAATCATCAGTGGCAGAAAGTTTTTTCTAGTCTTCTCAAATTAGAAGTGAGCTAACCACGTGTGATGCTTTTATTTGTGTGAAATGTCTGTGTTTTGATATGTAGTAACTGAGGATGTTCTTTCAGTTGTTGCTAAAATTCTGTTGTATGCTTTTAAGCACTGACATCCAATGCCATGGGGCATTAGTTCAACAGTTTAGTTATTGTTCTGAGAGAACAGTAGGTTTAAATGTCTGGTACNCGTGCACACGGAGTGATTCCACTGACTCCACAGGACACACAATGAAATAGGATTGGAGTCTAATCTTGCACTATACTTTTTATACTGTTAGTATGACTTTTTTTATTTCCCTGGAACGGCTCTTTCCTTCCATTTCCCACTGGGGAAATCTTTGGCTTAAAACAAGCTGCAGGCTATGCATAGTTCTTGAATATTTTAATGATCTACACAAAACCCATTAGCTGCCACAATGGCAACTAAAACTTGACAGACAGTAGGATAACAGTTGTCGTAGAGTCTGTGAGAGGCCAGAAGAATCTTAAACACTAATTTTGCAGGAAAGATGAAGAATTGCCTTGAGCAGCAATGCAGCTCATTCAAATGCGTGTCCGTCTGTCTGTTGCGATGCAGAACTGGTGTTTCAGTTCTCTGGTGTAATAAGCTCTAAATCAGATGCTGTCTCTGGTTACTAGGCAAGCTACATCTGCAGAGTAGGTGCTTGTTACTCCTTTATATATTTTTCTCTTTGGAGGGAGGAAGAGGTTAAGATAGGTCCAGGGAAGGAATGCTGTGAATATGGATTCCGGGTTTTTTTTGGTAGACTAGTACTTGAGCCAATGTAGCTGTGATCCCTAGGAGCGGCAAATCAATCCCAAGCTTCATGGGAGGTAACACAAGTCTGAAATCCTCTCCACGTGTGTTCAGCCACTACATTTGGGCTCTGCATTGGTGAAATGCCTTCCTGGAGGCAGGGAAGAGGAAATTAGGCATGGCTTAGGGACTGTTTACCTTAACCTGTCCAGTTGCATGTTTCTGTCAGATGTGGAGGATTCTCGGTGTCCTCCACACAACATCTGTATCCTGCACCAAGTGTATAAGTGACCTCTCATGTTGGCAGCAATGCTGTGAGTGAATTACACTTTAGAGGACAGGAACTAAATGCCAGCACCTTGCTAATTCTTCCAGCCAAATGGACACCTGGAGAGCTAATGTATTGTTGTACTTACTGCTTGAGTTATGTGTAGAAAATATGCAGTAAAACTCCAGATAATTGGATATGGATTGCATTTGCAATTATATGTTCACTGGATAATATGCATGCATCAGAGACCCAATGTTCACCCCAGCAAGAGAGCACAGTTATAGGCAGGCTGAGCAAATGGAGCTTTTCAATTTAAATGTGCAAATGAATTTTATACACACATGGGCACTATTAGCAGATGGCCAGTAAGGAAGGCTCGGTAAAGGGGAGGGATTCTTTCCTTTTAATTCAGTAAGAATCTGTTCCTCTGGATGATGTTTCATCCTGAGGAATAGCTTTTATTATCTGTAAATATCTTGTAAAATATGAGATTGCCATTCACAACAACCCAAAAGCAGCATGTGTGAAGTACTGGATGGAGAATTTTCTCTGGATGGAGAAAAAAAAAATCAAAAAGAGTGAGCCAAATATACTATTACCAAATTTGCAGAACAAGATGTGGAGAGGGTAGCTCTAGTAGAAACACATTAGTTCATGAATTGGCCCAGGATTGCTGAAAATTTTGAGACTTCCTTAAGGAAAAAATAATTCTTAAAAAAGCTGCCTCAGAAGAAATGGGCATCAGCTAACTCATTAGAATGGGAGGCAAGCGGAGAATTGGTTAACACTTGTTTAGGCTTGCTGCTCTCAAGTTCATCTACAGCATGTTAGTATTAAAGTGGTGGGTTTATTATTAAAGGATTAAAGTATTAAAGGAGTGCAGGAAAAGCTAGTCTAAGCAGAAAGGAGAGGAGAGCATGTGTGTATGAGCTGGCATTTCTGTTCAGCCTTTATCTCAACCAGATCTCACCGTTCATTTCTTAAACACTGCCATATTCTTGGCATCTCCCCTTTTGTTATCGCAGGAAATTGTCAGCGTAACAAAGTACATTACAGCATTTATAAGAACACTGACTAATAAGGGTCCAGTGAGTCTTTTAGGAGCTCTACATACTTTTCTGATCTCTGAGGGCTGTTTCTTCCTCAGCCCTAGTCATGATTGTGTCTTGGCCTTCAGTACCTCTGCAGAAAATAGTCATTCCAATTAGTTTTCAGCACAATCTCTGTGCACAACACCACCACCTGTCAAAAATTGAAATATCACCGGCTCTTGAACGAGAGTCCCAGCTGTCAGCCAGTCAAACTGACCACGTGTGAAGCAGTCATGCTGCCGTACCTCCTCTACCTGGCCAGGGAAGGAAGGGAAGCTGACCTTCTGGAAAACAGCATTTGCTGCAGGGCAGAATTTCTGCTGCCAGCCCATGCTCACAGATGATGGGGAAGTAGACCAGCCAGAGACACGCAACAGCAGGCAGGCTGGCCAGCCCCAGCACCTGCCAAGCCCCGTGTCCTGTCTCAGGCAGCAGGCAGCAATTGGTGCCTTAGGGACTGGTCGGGGAAAGACACAACAGAAAGATGATGCCTCTGCTAAATGAGTTTCCTCCTAAGCCGTAACCATGAGAGGTAACTCAACCTTTCTGACTCCTATTTTTCCTCTCGTTAGACCTGTGGGGAGTCTTGTCTCTTCTGTAATCTTGTTTGGTTGTTGGCTCCAGCTCCCTCCTGCTCTCCCATAGCAACCACCACCCTGTTATGCCTTGGATCAGGTTCCTGACCGTAAGGCCACCAGCGCCCTGTGACTTCGGAAGGGGGCTTTTCCCACCTTATAGACCCAGAGCAGTCAGGGATGACAGATGATTAAACCCTAAGCCACTAAGTGGAGTGTAATCTTCTCTTGGTCTGCTGCCTCTCCTCATCCCTTATCTACATCGACGAGAAACAATTACAGCGGCAAGCCACGTAATCAAATATTGTGGCTGGAGTCACATGCCATTTCAGACACCTTGAATAGTGTCACATGTGATTGATGTGGGAATACAGAGCACCAGAATTTGTCAGTGCTTTACTGATTACTGTCTCTAACTGTAGGCACAGCCAAAAATGGAGAGGAAGGTGCAAAAATGGTCTTCATGGAAAACTGTGGACTTGTTTTATTACCTAGAAAATGTCATCCTTGCCCTCTTGTGATTAACGATTGACTTACACACTAAAGCATGAGGCTTACTAGCCCTCGCATAAGAGGCATTTGTTTTTGTTAGTGCAGCAAGGGAATGCATGTTCCTATTTTCCATGCAACTATCCACTCTTTTCTCAAAATTTCGTTAAGAACTTGACCTGAAGGGGGCCTGAGCAAATAAGTGTTTTGCAATGGCAGACAAGGGTTTTTTTTCTTTTCTGTTCCCACATGATAAAAATAAATGTATCTATTCCCCATAGAGGAAAATCTAACCACAGAGGGCTATAAAGTCACCTGGCGGGCTGGAGAGGCATAACTTGGCCTGATCCTTGCAGCCCACAGAGGTCCCTCTCTTAGCTCAAGAGGTGGAGGGGAACATCCTGACTGGCAGAAGGCACTCTCTTCACTATGCTGGTGATGTAAGATCATGAACTGGGAGATCTTGGGGATCTCATTTTGCAGCCCGTGTGAAGTGCTGAGAAGGATGCGTGTGTTAGTCTTTTCAAGACTTCTAACGGACCTTAAGACTGGCCACAGTTTGACCTGATTATGGCTTATTTGTCCCAGAGCAGATACAGTAAATATGTGTCACCCACAATTAATATGTGGGTGAACATACAAGGAAAAACAATGTCTTCAGCAGGGAACCAGCACAAGGCTTCTGTCACTGATACTCACCTTTGCCCTGTCATTTCACCCACTGTTATTAGAAATTCATCAAATATGTCTGGGGAATTTGCATGCTTAGCCTGCTTTGGAAAGAGGGGATTGTCTAGCTGTGAAAGGAGATTATGCAGCAATTTCCTCCTCAGCACAGCAAGGCAATGGATCTGACTCTTCATTATAGAGGAAGGATGAGTAAGAATGGTTGCATTTCCTGTGCAGCGAGAGCAACATAAGCCGTGCTCCAGGTTCCTCTGGGAATTTCCATGATCGTGTTGATTTCAGACACGATGCATAATATTACTACAAGAAAATGTAGATGTTCAAATAGGAATGCTTGTGGGGAAGGGGAAAGGGATCGATTCATTAAACGATGTGTTTGATCTCAGCTAGAAAGAGAGCTGTACAAAAGAAGACAGGCTCAAATTTAGTTGCTTGAGTTTTGTAACTCATGCATTAATTACTGACAGCGGCAATGTATTTCTGAAATGGCTGTAGTTTTTAACAGATATTCTCACATTCTCTCACCACTTATGAAAATATTTTGCTGTGTTTTCGTTAGGTGAGAGGCTGTAAAGAAGTCTTGCAGTTACTTACTTGTATTTGCTAAATAAATGGAGGACAGAGGTCCCACAAAGCATCTGCATCTCTCTCCTGTGTTTTCACGCTCCTGCTCAGGGTGAACACAGCTCAGTGCTGCTGGTCAGGCATCAAACGCTCCCTTTCTGTTTCCCAGAGTCTCTAACAGATATGCAATCCTGCTTACATTTTTCTAAATCCTTTACTTGAGGGAGGTTGTACATCTGCAAATACAGAAATGTATCACAGGGACAACAATCACAAGGACACATTCCTGAATGCTCAAGAAAGACAGACAGTCTAGCAACTGGATGTTAGCAAGACACTGATCAAAGGAGAGATTTCCTGAGCAACCCTAAGCACATCCCTTAGGACTAGTATGAATGTGGGTTGCAGGCTGGGAAACCCAGACCAACACTTGTCTCCTGAGGGAACAACCCATGAACCCTGAACTGCACGTGCAGGCACCCCATTGAATGCCCAGAGAGACTTTAGATGCCTCAAACCTAAAAATATTTCCTACGAGGATTAGTCCAAACAATTGCCGAAGGTTGTTCCACTCTTCTGTGCCAAGTGGGAACCAGGCAAGACAGCCAGCATGTTGGAGATGACTAAGATGGAGCAGAGGAAGTTGTCTCCGGTTCTGACCATCTCCTAGATCCTCAACACTTCTGCAGAGGTACAAGGAGGCAAAAAAAAAAGGCGGGAGGGGGGAAGCATTAAACCACCATCGAATAACTGCACCTACTATTTGCTTGTAATGTTCACAATGTCTCTCCTCTGTCCACAAAGTCTTAGAAACAGGCTTCAGTGACCTTCATCTCTCTAGTGTAGAAAATCATAGAACCATTAAGGTTGGAAAAGAC